>BSBM01001102.1:46652500-47200073 GCA_027924585.1 Larix kaempferi
ATATTATTCTATATTTTTCTTGCGTCATGACTCCTTAACTAAAAAAACACACTGTTAGTGTTTCATCCATAACGCTTTTGTTTCTCAACCATTTTGAAAAAAATTGTATGGTGCGCTAAAGGACACCGACCTCTACATGCTATAAAAAAATCGCTTCGAAATAATTGCATTAATACCTTCAAAGGCAACACCCACACCTGGCATACTATTTTATAGGTTCGATCACTTAGATAATTAAAAAAAAAAAAATCATTAATTTTTTTTGGAAAAATAGCGGTGCACTAGTAATAGATGTTCTCTATATGTCTACCAGTTTTCGTAACTTGATTCCATCATTTAGGAACTCAAAGGCTACACCCACAAAAACATATACCTTATAATTTGTCCAAAAAATAAAAAGTGTCTACTAAAAAGATCAAATAGATGTTCTCTATATGTCTACCAGTTTTCGTAACTTGATTCCATCATTTAGGAACTCAAAGGCTACACCCACAAAAACATATACCTTATAATTTGTCCAAAAAATAAAAAGTGTCTACCAAAAAGATCAAACTTTAGATAGTTAATAACATTTTCAATAGAAAAAATTTATATATTCGGAAACATCATTCAATTTCCCATGTTTCATCTTTTTTACACATTGCAAGATTAATTGTGTATGTGTCTCAAAATATCCATGTAAGTTGATCGATGACTGTTTTTTCAGTTTTCTATTGCATCTAAAGTGTCAAAAGAGACCCTCATTAGCTTACACACACCCAATTACTCTCCTAAATTTACATTTAATCTTGTGTCATAATTAAATAATGTTCCCCTTCATTTGTTTAGTTGATCTTTAAACTAGGTAAACCCATCACATGTATTTATTTCTTTATTTATTATTCATGCAAATAATTTTTTAATTTATCCCATTATTTTTCGAGCACTAACATGGGGTTCCACAACCAAGAATGGTTCATTAAATCTATAGCATGATCTTAGGTATATATTTATATAATAAAACTTTCGCCCTCAGAGAAATTATTTTGGCTATAATCGTATGTATTAGATTGCATAATTATATGGGTCTATACTCCTCAAATTACTCATTATTTAATTTAGGGATAAGAGCTATGAAAATAGCATTAAAGGCATCCAACATCTTCCAATATGATTCTAATTATTCAATAACCCTCTGCAAAGAATCTATAGTCATTGATGAAATTTGACATCCATGCTTTCCTATCCCTTCAATTTACATTTGCATATATTAATAGCCCATCAATTTTGTTTCACAAAAATGTATAGATCATGAAATGTTTTAAGTAAAATTTTGATGATTGTTTTCAAAGTTTCAAAGCAATAGAATCTAAAAATCAAATTTTTTTTTTGAATATAAATACAAATTAAAAGTAAAATGAGATAGCCAACTCAAGTTCCATGAATTAAAATTACTTTGTTTTCATTTATATGCAATCAAAATTAAAAAAAAATATTATATCTACTCAACCAATAATATCCAAAATCATCCTCTCTCACCAACGATACATACAATTATAATATCTAATAAAACTAAGACATAAAGCTATAATAACTATCAATGATTATAAAATTGTAGAAAAAAGGAGTGGTAGAGGCTACAAGTAATCTCTTCACCCACACATCAAATACATTTTTCTCCCTTTAACACCTAGCACCCAAGTCTTGGATCTCCAATATTTGAAGTTTTGACTTCTCCTCCTTCTTCCCACCAGTGTAGTGTTTTCTCAATAGAATTTTAAGTGTGCATTCATATGTAAATATAAATATATAATTTTGTGTGTGTGCAAGAGTTGGTTCATAGTATAGACTTATAAAGAAAAAATAGAGAGTACGTAGTTTTCAAGCCCATAAAGTTTATGGGTTGTAAATGTTATTACATATCAATGTATGGTTTCCTCTCCACAAAATTCAGCATGGTCCCTTTAACACTTAGCACCCAAGTCTTGGATCTCTAATATTTGAAGTTTTGACTTCTCCTCCTTCTTCCCACCAGTGTAGTGTTTTCTCAATAGAATTTTAAGTGTGCATTCATATGTATATATAAATATATAATTTTGTGTGTGTGTAAGAGTTGGTTCATAGTATAGACCTATAAAGAAAAAATAGAGAGTAGGTAGTTTTCAAGCCCATAAAGTTTATGGGTTGTAAATTTTATTACATGTCAATGTATGGTTTCCTCTCCACAAAATTTAGCTTGGTCCACAATAACCTCATAGGAACCTATAAAACAATCAACAATCCATGAATAGTGTCCTTCTTAAAATGGCATATGACCATCTGAAGCTCATTGATATGACCCAATGGGAGTAATATATGTGGTTAAATGTGCATGATATGAACACTATTACATATACATTTACATCAATACATATACATTTAGCCCCATATATGCCCCCATTGGGGTCATATCATGTACACTTATCCCCATTTATGAACCCCCTTGGGTCATATCATTCATCCTTTGAAAGCTCTTCCAAATGCCTCTCATTTTCCTCTCCACCCACAAAACTATGGAAAAAGGATGTCATTTTCAATACCTGAACTATAATATCCCTACCCTTTTATTTATAAATTCACACAAAATGACCAATCCCTAATTGAGAAATATCCTCAATAATTGTAGCAAAAAAGAAATCAATTCATAATATATTCCATATAGTATTCACATTCTTCCTATATCTTTCATACTAATGAAAAATAAGTGTTTTCATCACCTGTTGAAATCCATAATGCCCTACTACTAAGTTTCCAATAATTCTCCATACCAACTAGTAACTTTGTTCTCTTTTTGCAAAGGCCTTGACTTTTTTTTAAGGATTTATCAATAAATCTCTCTACCTCCCTATTATTTAGAGGATCTAGCTGGTTTTCCACAAAGTTAATCTCTTATTCCTCCATAACCATTTTCTAATGAGCTCAATCTATAGTGGCTTTCTTCACCTTCTTTAGATTGATTCAAAATTAATACAAAGTAGTTCTCTAAGGGATCCATCAAAAGGATCCCACTTTTCCTTAATAATATTTATAAACTCCTCCTCCTCAAGCCAAATTGGATTGAATTTTAAAAAGATAGGAGCTTTACACTTGCCTTTTCCATCTCATAAAAAAATGGCAGATGAACATAATCTCTACCCATGCATCTACCCAATACCTTAACCTAATTTAATCATCCATAATACATTCATCTAGAAGGAATCTAGTATCAAGTATTTTTTGTAATTATGTTTGACCCGGTCTCACATTCCCCTAGGTATGAGATAATTTGACAGGATCCACATCAATTAAACAAACATCCTCCAATTTTTGTATGAATTTAATTTGAAATGGATTTACATGAACCTCATAGCCCAAGATCTCATCCCTACTTAGGGTAAAATTTAAATCCCCTTAGATTGACTTTCCTTTGTCTAATTACATCCATATCAAATATATTATCTCAATAGGCTACTTTTTCTACATATGCCCCATGTTGAGTATGATTGTCATTGATATCAAAGAAGTTCATTAATGATAAAGGAAAAGTATAGCAATTCGGTGTAAATGGTTGACACCATATTTAGTCGATACTTAATTCTAGTTGGCTCTTAAAACTAGTCAAAAATGTCGAAACAAAAAGTGGTCAATATTCATATAAAGTTCGTCAGTGCTAACCTCTTGTATTATGGTCGAGTTCTTGTAAATTAAGTCAAGAGTCGACCTCTAGTCGATCGGTGCCGACCTATTATATTATGGTAGATCCCTTGTAAATTAAATAAATAGTCGACCTCTTGTCAACCTCTTTTCAACCATTGTCAATCGGAAAGTTGGAGTCAGAGTTCGACATCAGAATCGAAAAGTCAGAGTTAGAATGACAGAGTCAGAATCAGAGATGTCAGTCAGAACTAGAGTCATGAGTTAGAGTCGCAATTGGAAAGTCGGAGTCAAAGTTCGACATCGGAATCAGCAAGTCAAAGTCAAAATGTCGGAGTCAAAGACGTTGAATTAAGAGTTTATTTTTGAGGTTCTGATTCCCGACATCGGATTCGACTAGACGGAATCAAAACAACAGAGTCAGAATCTATGGTGAATATTGACATATTGTAAATCAACTAATAAGGAAGTCAGAGTCGGCATGTCAGAGTCGGGATTGCGGAGTCGAAGTGTTTCATAATCGCGTTGTTAATATTCGTAGGTTAAAACAAAGAGATAATTTCTAATTAGTTTTATTTGTCAAGGGTCACGCTGAAGATATGTGATTGTTAAGTGAAGAGGATCGATTGAGGGTATATAAACAAGGCTTTAATCCCTCAAATAATGTGTCTCTGTACATTAAAATAGCAAATCAGAAGGTGTACTGAAAACAAAGAATGCATAATCATTTAAAGGGTGGTTGGGAGGTGCAAGGATAGGATACAAAAGCCTATAGGAAGTCATAGATTCCTTCCAGTTGTTGCTAGTAAACATGGTGTCGTTGCATCCTTCAGTTGTAGCTAAAAATCTTGGGTGTTGTTGCATCCTTCAGTTGTAGCTAAAAATCTTGGGTGTTGTAGCATCCAACAAGTTGGTGCTTGCAAATACTTGTAAATATAATTTTGCAGTAATAGAAAGTGTTTGTGATTTTCCCAATTGGGTTTCCATGATAAAATTTTGTGTTCTATTTCTATTGTTGATTTTGTCTTAAAAGTGATAAAAATTGAAGAAATATCTAAATACTAATTCACCCCCCCTCCTTCTCAGTATTACTTGATTTTCCAACAATTGGTATCAGAGTGGGTCTCTTCACTAAATTCTAACCGCTTGAAGAGAGATCTTTTATCACTATAGATCAACAAGGAAAAATGTCCTCCAAGATTCCACTATTCAATGGTGAGGATTATGCATTCTGGAGTGTTAGTATGAGAAGTCATATAATTTCTATTGGACTAAAAGTTTGGTTATCTGTAGAAACGGGGTATATATATCCAAAATATCCTCCCACAGATCTTGACGGAATAAAACAATTTGGACACAATGCAAAAGCTGTTAATGCAATCTTGGTTGGATTAGCCAGAACAGTCTTTGTCAAGGTGATGCATTGCAAAACAACGAAGGAGAGTTGGGACAAATTGTAGACCATCTATGAAGGAGACACCAAGGTAAAAAGGGCCAAACTCCAGACCTTTAAAGCTCAATTTCAAAGTCTAAAAATGAAGGAAGAAGAGAACATTTCAGAATAATTTGAGATAATTGATGAAATTGTTAATGTAATTCAAGGGCTATGAGCAGAATAGGAAGAAATGGAAATAGTTTAAAAATTTTTGAGATCACTTTCAATGATTTACAATCCTAAGATTTCCACCCTAGAAGATAGAGAAAATGTTGAGAAGGTCACCATGGATGAACTATATGGGATCCTCATAGCTTATGAAATGAGGATTAGACAAGATAATTCTCAAAAGAAGGAAGCATATTTTAAAGGATCAAAAGTAGCTAAGAAATAAAAAACAAAGATCCAATCAGAAGACTCTGATGATGAATAAGCACTTCTTGTTAAAAATATTAAGAAGGGTACTGGTAAATACAAAGGGAAATTTCCTTTTAAATGTTTCAATTATGGGGGAATTGGTCACTTTGCTTCCAAATGCCCTTATCCCAAACAAGAAGACAATGATGAGTTCCCTGAAGAATTCAAGAAGAACAAAAGGAGTTTTAGGAAGAAAAACAAAAAGAATACCTTCTACTCCATGGATGATAGCTGCTCAAATGAGTCTAGTGAAGTTGAAGAAGCAGAAGTTCTATTCATGGGAATAGAGAGAGAAAACCATGAAGAAGAATTAGAAGGAGTGGTAGATCTTGAAGCAGAGCTCATACGTGCTCTTGAAGAATTAAGGAAGCATAAAAGGATGTGCAAACAATTAAAAACCAGAGTGACTGAGTTTGAAGAGAAAAACAATGATACATAAAGAATTATTGCTGACTTTAAAAAATCAGCTTCAAGAAGCTGAAAGGGTTGAAAACAGTCTAGAACAACAGCTCAAGAAAAGAGATCAAGAATTAGAGAAGTTTTAAGTTGAAATGGTCTTGCTTAGCAAGAATATTGATGAAGAATCGTTTCAATCAAAATTTAAGAGAAGCTCAAAAACTCTAGATGACATCCTAAGTTGCCAAAGATCATCTAGTAATAAAAATGGATTAGGTTATGATAAAGGAATAAAGTCAACACAATCCTATTCCACAATACAAGATGAAAATAAAACGAGTTATGTTGTTGTACTCAAAGACCCAGATGAAAAGGAAGATAGTAAAAAATTTGCTTATTTTCAAAATGAAATTAGGATGGAGAAAATGCCAAGAAGACCAATGAAAAGCAGAAATATGCAACTCTTTTTGGGTAATTGTTATGTCTGTAACAATTTTGGGCATAAAGCATTTGATTGTAGGATGTACCAAAACCATGATAAAAAATATCCCTACAAGAAAGACAATTCTAGTGATCTTCCAAAAGGAAGATTTCGGAATTCTTCTGCACCCTTATAGAGGTATGACATAGAATGCTACAAAGGTGGTAACTATGGGCATATAGCTAGAAAATGTAAACCAATGATTCCTATTGAAAAAGGAGCCACAACTAAAGACAAGGAGCAAAGAAAGGCTTAGAAAAATATAGAAGATGAGAAATACAAATGTTTGATAGGTCTATGTGCCATAGAAAAGAAAAATCTATGGCATGTGGACAGTGGATGTTCAAAGCACATGACAGTAGACCCAAGCAAGTTCATAATCCTAAAAAGAGATCAAAAGGGAAAAGTCACTTTTGGAGATAATTTATCTACAAAGATAATCAGGAAGGGTACAATGGTTCTTAGAAACAAGGTTAAGGAAAAAATGTTCTGCTAGTAGAAAACTTAAAACCTAATCTCCTAAGTGTGATTCAAACCTATGATCAAGGGAATATTTGCATATTTGACTCCAAGAAATGTGAAATCATAAAGAAAAATTCAGGAAAACTTATTGGGAGTGCTGTGAGAACTCCAAGCAATGTTTACATCCTAGAAAATGAAGAACAATGTTACATGAGTCAGACTAATGAAAGTATGATGTGGCATAGAAGGATGGGGCACTTGAACTTTGACAATCTTGTAAAAGTAAGTAAGAAGGGAGCCATAAGAAACTTGCCAAAGATCATAAAACTTCCAGACTATGTTTGTAGACATTGTCTTCATGGGAAACAAACAAAAGCAAGCTTCAAGATCAAAGAGCATACAACATTACAGCCATTGGAAATAATTCACACTGATCTTTGTGGACCTACAAGGACTAAAAGCATGCAACGTGAGTGTTACTTCATGTTATTCATTGATGATCATACAAGGATGACTTGGGTAACATTCCTCAAGCAAAAATCAGAATACTTTGTGAAGTTTAAATCTTTTAAAGCACTAGTTGAGAATGGAACAAATCTCAAAATTAAATGTCTAAGGTAATACAATGGTGGTGAGTTTACCGCAAATGAATTCAATGATTTTTTCGAAACTCATGGAATCAAAATGTAGTTTTCATCCCCAAAAACTCCTCAGCAAAGTGGATTTGTTGAGAAAAAGAACATGATAGCTCAAGAAGTATCCAGAACCATGCTTAATGAATCTAAACTTCTAGATAGCTATTGGAGAGAAGAAATATATACAATGGTTTGTATACAAAACAGAGGACAACTCAGAGTAAATAATGAAAAAACTCCTTATGAGCTATGGTTTGGCAGACCCGCATCAGTCATTTAGAGTCTTTGGAAGTAAGTGCTACATAAAGAGAGATGATGATGATATTGTAAAATTTGACTCCGGGACAAATGAGGGCATATTTCTTGGATATTCATCCACCACAAAGGCATACAGATGTTACAATCTAAGGTCACACAAGATCATAGAAAGTGAAAGTGTAATTGTTGATGAGACTAAACTAAGAAAAAATAAAATTCAAGAAAATGAGGATGATGAAGAAACTGATGGTGAAGAGAAAGATGAAGATTCTCAAAGGCATGCAGCTTTAGAACAAGAAAAAGAAGATGAAGAATCTCATGAAAGTGAAGATGAAGACTCTCCTACATCTGACATAGAGACTCAATCTAGAAGAATTCAAAAGAATCATCCTGAAACTCTAATCATAGGTAACAAGCATGCGAGAGTCAGTACAAGAAGAAGAATGATGTTTCAAGAACAAGAATTAATCTCATTGGTTGAGCCAAAAACATTTGTGGAAGATAGAAAAAATAATGATTAGATCAGCACCATGAATGATGAGTTGGACCAAATAGAGAAAAATCAAACTTGGGAACTTATCCCAAGACTGAAAGGCATGAATGTTATTGGGACCAACTGGATTTTCAAGAACAAGTTTTATAAGGATGGTCAAGTAATAAGAAACAAATCCAGACTAGTATGCAAGGGATATGCTCAAATAGAAGGTATTGAATTTGAAGAAAATTTTGCACCTGGGGCAAGACTTGAAGCCATTAGAAGTTTTTAGCATTTGCATGCTACAAAAACTTCAAAGTATACCAAATGGATGTAAAATATGCATTCCTTAACAGAGAACTTGAAGAGGAAGTCTATGTTGAGCAGCCTGAAGGTTTTCTCTTATCAGAAAATAGAGATTATGTTTGCAAACTAAAAAAGGCACTCTATGGCCTCAAACAAGCTCCAAGAGCATGGTTCTCAAAACTAGACAAGTACTTGAAGCAACAAGGATATAGAAGAGGGGCCACTGACAGTAATATCTACATAAAGTTTGAAAACAAAAACATGATCATTTTTGTTGTCTACGTAGATGATATCATATGTGGAAGTGATCTACAGATTCTGAGTGTAAATTTTGCTTCAGAAATGAAGAAGGATTTTGAAATGTCAATGTTGGGTGAAATGAATTTTTCCTTGGTTTACAAGTCTCTCAATCAGCAAAAGGGATCTTCATCTCTCAAACAAAATATATCAAAGATACATTGAAATTTTTTAAAATGGAAGACTAAAAACCTATTAGTACTCGTATGGTCATTGGTTGTAAATTAAGCAAGGATGATGAGTCTTTGGAAGTAGACCATACCATGTATAGTTCAATGATTGGTAGTTTTCTATATGTAATAGCTACAAGACCAGATGTGATGCAATCTATAGCCTTGGTCACCACATTCCAATCAGCCCCCAAAGAAACACATGTGGCAGCAGTAAAAAGAATCCTTCTATATCTGAAAGGAACTATGGAGTATGGTTTATGGTATCCAAAAGGAAATGAATTCACTCTAAAGGAATTTAATGATGCAGATTGGGAAGGAAGTATTGATGATAGAAGAGCACCTGTGGAGAAGCATTTTACTTGGGATATTGCTTGGTATCATGGCTAAGCAAAAATAATTCCTCCATTTCACTTTCTATAGCAGAACCTGAGTATATTGTTGTTGCATCATGTTGTACTCAATTCATTTGGATGAAACAAACATTAGAAGATCTACTTGTGAAATATGAGGACCCAATTGTGATACACTGTGACAACGTGAGTGCTATACACATATCCAAGAATCTAGTTATGCACTCTAAAACAAAGCACATTCCAATAAAATATAACTTTCTAAGAGAAGAAGTGTCACAAAATGTTGTCAAATTGGAGTATGTTGATACAAAGGAACAGATTGCAGACATCTTTACTGAGCCACTAACTGGAGGTTATTTTTCCTATCTCAGGAAAAAGCTGTGGGTTATCCCTCTTCCTTAGTATAAAATGAAGATTGTACGTTGTCACAAAAATATGGATATAGTTGACAGAGGGAGAAATTATGAGAGGGGGATTTTTGAGATCCTTTGTCATTAATGTCAAATGGGGAGAAATTTGAAGAGTTGTTGTAATCAATGACAAAGGGGGATAATGTTGAGTATGATTTTCATTGATATCAAAGAATTTCATTAATGACAAAGGAAAAATATAGCAATTCGGTGTAAATGGTCGATGCCATATTTAGTCGATACTTAATTCTCGTTGGCTCTTAAAACTAGTTGAAAATGTCGAAACAAAAAGTGGTCAATAGTCATATAAATTTAGTCGGTGCCGACCTTTTGTATTATCATCGAGTCCTTGTAAATTAAGTCAAGAGTCGACATCTTGTCGATCGGTGCCAACCTCTTATATTATGGTCGAGCCCTTGTAAATTAAATAAATAGTCAACCTCTTGTCGACCATTGTCAGTCGAAAAGTCAGAGTTAGAGTTCGACATCAGAATCGGCAAGTCGGAGTTAGAATGGTGGAGTCAGAATCATAATTGTCATCCAAAACCAGAGTCACGAGTAGAAGTTGCAGTTGGAAAGTGGGAGTCTATTTTCGACATTGGAATCGGCAAGTCGAATTCAAAAAAGCGAAGTCGAAGACGTTGAATTAAGAGTGCATTTTTGAGGTTCCGACTGCTGACATCGGAATTGACCAGTCGGAATCAAAACAACGGAGTCGGAATCGATGGCGAATATCGACATATTGTAAATCAACGAATAAGAAAGTCGGATTCAGCATGTCAGTGTCGGGATTTCGAAGTCGAAGTGTTTCATAATCGTGTTGTTAATATTTGCAGGTTAAAACAAAGAGGCAATTTCTAATTAGTTTTATTTGTGAAGGGTCACGATGAATATTTGTGACTGTTAAGTGAAGAGGATCGATTGAGGTTATATAAAAAAGGATTTAATCCATCAAATAATGTGTCTTTGTACATTAAAATAGAAAATCAGAAGGTGTATTGAAAACAAAGAACCCATAATCATTTAAAGGGTGGTTGGGAGGCACAAGGACAGGCTACAAAATCCTGTAGGAAGTCGTAGCTTCCTTCCAGTTGTTGGTAAACAAGGTGTCATTGCATCCTTCACTTGTAGCTGAAAATCTTGGGTGTTGTTGCATCCTTTAGTTGTAGCTGAAAATCTTAGTTATTGTAGCATCCAACAAGTTGGTGCTTGCAAATACTTGTAAATATAATTTTGCAATAATAGAAAGTGTTTGTGATTTTCCCAATTGGGTTTCCACGATAAAATTTCGTGTTATGTTTCTATTGTTGATTTTGTCTTAAAAGTGATAAAAATTGAAGAAATATCTAAATACTGATTCACCCCCCCCCCCCTCTCAGTATTACTTGATTTTCCAATAGCCCACATATATTCAACACAGTAACTTCCTCACCCAATTCTTAATAAAAATAACACAACACCTAGATATGCATCAAAAGATAGAGCATTATATCATTTCAGAACTCTTCTCCTCTAGATAGTAAATAAATTCCCATAATGTAACACAAAATCTATGGAAATTAACTATTAATCACTGAATAATTTCCCTATCTCTCCAATGAATTCAAACCCTTCACGCATAGTTTATTGAAGCATAACAATGTTTGGTTTGAGGAAATCCACAAGTCTTTTGAGGGCCTTTTTTTGAGGTGTTTTCCAACCCTCGAATTTCCAAAGGCATGCAAACCACTAATCACCCTCCACAAGAGTTTTCTCTACTCTAATAACCACCTTGATATATTTTGCTTCCCTACTTCGATTTTCCTTTGGCCATTGCTTGTGCAATATCTATATTGGATCTCCTTCCTCTCCTTGAGCTCATGCCCCCTTTAAAATTACCCATCCCCAAATCAACCTTACACCTATGATCAAAGACCCTGAAGCAAGTTACCTTATCCTTAAATAATATCTAGAACGACCCTTGGATATACTATTTTTCTTAGGAATAAGGGTGATTGGTCACTTGATATATCCATATTCTCCTTATTATCTTGAAGACAGACTAAAAATACACCCCCTCGTAGATTTGTCCTACAATTTCTTTTTACAAATGATCTCCTAAAACTCCTAACTTTTTCAATTTATTTTGAAACCCACCAACCTCATGGATAGCTAAGTTTGGTTATTTATCTAAACCTAATCCCTAAGAATCATTATTATAAAAATTCAGAGAAAGAGAGTCATTTAAGGACTTACTCATTTCTTCTAAAAATGTGCATTGGAGAGGCATATTCTCTTTATCACCTAGATTTTTCATAAGCTCTTCCAACCATTTGATTTGATACTAGCTTCTTAAAGAGGGAAGGGAGTAATTTCCTTGACCATCTCAACACCTTCAACCACATCCAACACCTCACCATCACCCTTCTAAATAATGTTAGTGTCAACATCCAACTCATCTTCCGTTACCTTGACCTCTAAGTTTGGCCTTCCTTCTTGAGTATCCCCTTGGCCCTTCATCATAATACTCTTAATTGCAACTTTTTTAACCTATATATTTTTGCTAAATTTCAACTCATGGAATATAGCCAAATCCCATATCTATGGCATATGGCATAATGAAAAAGAATCCTAACATATTATAGAATCTGATAGTGGAAGAGAGGAATTCATTTCTAGAAAACTCATGTCAGCCTTAATAAATTAATTCATTTCTAGAAAACTCATGTCATCCTCAATAAACAAACCGAAACAAAATCCAGTCTCTTTAAACAATTCAAGTGACCAGAAGTCTAGCAGCAAATCAAGGAGTTTGACCCATACTAGGAGAATATTTTTTCTTTCCAACCTTACATCAAAGAAAGGGCTCCATAGTTTGATAGAACTTGGCACCAAAACCCACTTTCAATGTCCAATGAGGATCTTATATACATCTAGACCAAACCTAAAGAGAAAGGCCATCCACCCCTAGAGAGTAGGTAAAACGTTGGTTCATAACCAATCAACTGTTTCCATCCAACATGCAGCCACAAATATTTGACCATTAAATCTCCCTACCAATGCCTTAGATGCCTTAGATTCCAACCCTACCACTTGATGCATCTAAAAATCATCACCAAGAACCAACATCATACGGTTCTTCTTTTATTTCACATTGTTTCCCTTACCTAATCCCAACCACCAGTTCAATATCCCTTTTTTGTGCACTAGCTACACCTCGAATCTATGATTCCCCTAAGGTTTCCGAGTACCACTCTTGAGTTCCAACCTCACACATACATCCTCACATCTCTAGAATCTCTTACTTCCAACTAAGTGTTAGGATATTTCAATACTCCATCCTTGTCCTACCTAGCATTATTTATTTTTCCTAGTTGTTGATGATGTCAATTTCTCCCTAGTGGTGTGCAGATGTCATATAGGATCCATCTACCACCTTATGAGCCCTACATGCATCATTTTAGGACCACTTCAGTCAGTTCCCTATTTTATAGGAACATACTGAGTGTTCCCGTGTAGTCCACCTGAGTTATCTGACTCTTGTGGCGAGTTAGAGCTCTGGATGCCACTGATTATGGCCTCGTGCACCCTTTTCTGGCTAGCATGCATGAAAGCCCACTATTGCACCCTCCTTAGTCAGCTAACTAATTATGATTTCAGTTAGATGAGTTTAGGTTTTGTTCAGTTGACTTTGAGTCTTCTGGAGCACTCCAGTGGTGATAATCCCTATGCTAGACCAAATGAGATTCGAATTCTCCTGCATGATTCAAATTCTCTCCATTGTAACATCATTGTTTATTATACTGATTATTGGAACATGTGACATTTTATGCTCCTATCTGAGTTCTGCTGCATTATTATTCTTCTGCTCTTTTTTACTGCAATTTTCACTCTTCTTCAAATTTTATGCTCATTCTTTCTTTGTGAGGTATCCTCAACTCTTTAGATCTGTTGTGACATAGAATTTCACATGGTTTCAAATCCATTTGAGTGAATAGGTTGAGCATATGCTTTCGGTAGTGCACCAGAAGCCTATGGATTTCCACAGCAAATCCTAGTGCCATTGCATTGAATTCATTGGAGAAATCCAATGAGGTCTAGCTAGGTGTGAAGGATCTGGATAAAAGTGCCTACTATCCTAAAGAAGTGCTCAGTATTAGTATACCACCATTATTGAGAGTTTTTTGCAGGTTGTTTAATTTTTTGAGTGCAGCAGTAGTTGCAGCAGTTACAACATTTTTCTGCAGTTGCAAGAGTTACAGTAGTTTTTTGCAGTTGCAGCAGTTACAACAATTTTCTACAATTGTAGTAGTGTTCTATAGTTGCAGCATTTTTTTTCTGAAGTAGCAGCAGTTTCACCTTGTATTCACTCCAGAAGTTGTAATGGAAAATTAGAACTCTCCTCTCTCTCCCAGGATCCTGACACCCTTCAATTATATTGATTGGAGGGATGATATGCATATGGTATTGCAAAACAAATCACTATACAGGGTAACAATGAGGAAGGATCCCGAACCAACATCAACTATGGATAAAACCAAGTATCTGAATAGATTGGATGAAGCATTTGGTTTCATGTGTATTCATATTTCCAAAGATCTAATCTTCCACATTGAAGGATTGAAGACTCCAAGATATTTTTGGTTGAAGTTAGAGACCTTCTTTGGCAAACAAGATGAGCTAAGAGACCATATTCTGGAAAATGAGTTTATTTCTCTACAACCGAGCAGTTTCGAGACCATTCAACAATTATTTTCAAAATTTAAATGTCTGGTTATGCAATGCAAGCAGTGTGGCATTGAGAAGAATGATGAACAGATGGTGCTATCCATTCTGAGCAAGCTAGGTCCTAAGTTCTCCATCATTGTCTCTACCTTCCATTCTGGGAAAATGTCAATCCATGGTTGGAAAATGCCCTCCTTAGATGTTTTCACTGAATCTCTCATCCAAGAACAAGATAAGTTGATCCAGATGGGCACCTTGGGGCATCCAAATATCAAGCTCTTATGGATGGAGAAGAAAAAAGTGTGAATGGGAAGGGGGAAGCACAAGGAAAAGGATAAGAGGCCATCTGAACCCAAGCTAAATGCCAACTCAAGTCCATCAGAAGGATCCTCCAGCTCTAAGAAGGACAAACAGAAGGGATTTGAGAAATCCAAGTGTTCTTATTGCAAGAAAGGAAAGCACCCAGAGATATCTTGCATGCAGAAGAAGATAGATCAGTTGACAAAGATTCTTCAATAGCACAACATTTCCCTCCCAAAAGGTGCAAGAGAGATTGATTCTGGAAGTGAGTATGGTGGTCATGAGAGATGCCATGCAATGAAGGCTAGATTTTCAAAGTCACAAGAACTCCTCATAGATTCAAGATCCTCCAACTACATGGTTTCCTCCAGAGAATCACCGTCCACTTTAGATCTCAAAGATGGTTTGATTATTCACATGGGAGACAACTCTCATATCTCTGCTGAAGGGAAGGGCACAATACATATGGATCATGGAATGTTCAAGAATGTTTTATTTGTGCCTTCTTTGTCGGAAAATTTGTTGTATGTATATCAGATGAATCACACAGGTTCACCGAAGAAAGTGGTCTTTGGTCTTGACACAGTTGAGATTGTAGAGATCTCCACTGGGAAGATTATAGAGAAAGGGTGTGCAAACCATGCCTCCAAGGCATATGAATTCTCATATTTTTTCCATACTCTCTACCTACCACATCGGAATCTCATGAAGATTAGAGTGATGCCTCTTCTAATGAATATGAGGATCAAGATCTTGATGTTGAGAATAAAGTTCAAGGAGATTCAAATTCAAATCCAGATCCAATACATGCTCCCAATCCATGGCCAAGGCCAATATGGGCTCACAAAGTCCTTGTAGATGCCGAAAACACAGCTGGGGATACATCTGACCATAGAACCACCAGATCTCAGTATCATGCAAAACTTGCACTATGTCATGTAGATCCACTTCTCTAAGAGAGGTGCTACATGATGGTGGGGTTTGATCCACAATATCTTGGAGAGACTTTCTATGGGGGATCTACAAGCAGGAAACAATATCGGTTGTCTAACAAAAGGTACTGAAAGTTTCATGATTTGACTACATTGAGGCATTTGCTCCAGTAGCAAGAAGGGTTCCTGGAGACTTGTTTTGGAAAATACAACTTCTACACAGTGGGAGGCACATCAGAGGAGAAGATCCAGATCTAGCACCTACATTGCTATCCTACAAAGGAGAAGCTTGCCAATATTTTTGCAAAGGATTTCACTGAGGAAAGTTTTTTCCTTCTTTGCTTAGCATGAAGGTTCTTTGAGTTCCCTACTGTTGTTCTTTTTGAGGGGGGGTATTTTTCCCATGAGGTTTTTCCCCATTTCCTTGGTTCATGGAAAGTTCTTTATTTTTTATCATTTATTCGATTGTATGGGTGACCTTTGGTCTTAGTAACCAGGGCCCAGGATGCAAAGTATGGATTAAGAGGGGGTGTTAGGATATTTCAATACTCCATCCTTGTCCTATCTAGCATTATTTATTTTTCCTAGTTGTTGATGATGTCATTTTCTCCCTAGTGGTGTGAAGATGTCATCCAAGATCCATCTACCACCTTTTGAGCCCTGCATGCATCATTTTATGACCACTTCAGTCAATTCCCTATTTTATAGGAACATACTGAGTGTTCCAGTGTAGTCCACCTGAGTTATCTGACTCTTGTGGGGGGTTAGAGCTCCGGATGCCATTGATTATGGCCTCATGCACCCTTTTATGACTGGAATGCATGACAGACTCACTATTGCGCCGTCCTTAGTCATTTAACTGATTGTGACTTCAGTTAGCTGATTTTAGGGTCAGTTCAGTTGACTTCGAGTCTTCTAGAGCACTCCAGTGGTGATAATCCCTATGCTAGACCAACTGAGGTTCGAATTATCCTACATGATTCAAATTCTCTCCATTGTAACCTCATTGTTTATTATATTGATTATTGAAGCATGTGACATTATTCTGCTCTTATCTGAGTTCTGTTGCATGACTATTCTTGTAATACCCCATTTTGACCCTTAGGATATATTATCATTTAATGTAAATAATGTGTACATGTGATGTATGTTTTTCCTAGTGTGGAGCTCAAGGCCAAGGCCCCGCTAGTGAAATCCTGAATTTTGATTTAAAGGGCAAGCATTGATATTTTGATGCCCATGTGCTCTTAAGCCATGGAAATTGTAAAAAGGATGTAAATAAACATCATGCAATAAAATTCCAAGACTGGCTATGGAGGCAACGAATGAGAAGGGGCCACGTGTATCCACTAGGGAGTGGTGAGGGGGGGCTATGGGATTGAACCATAGGCTGACATATGTCATTATGAGAACCCATTTGACTTTCCTTGATGACATTTAATTCTGTTGTAAGGAAGTGGTTGAAGAATTCAGTCCATGGCTTCAATGGAGCATGGGCAGCCCAGAAATTCGTATGGCAGAGTATGGGATCTGTTTTCTTGTACCACAAGCCACTCTACCTCATGGGAGTTGCTTCTTCCTCATCCCCATTCCATTGTGAAACTTACCAGCACCATTTTCCATCCAAAAACGAATTGCCAGCAGAGAGCAAAACCAGAAATCGCGACTTTGAAAGAACCCGCGTTTTGAAGAGCCAAGAACGCCCAGATTTGGCATCGGACAGTGAAATCCAATGGGGGATCCATTGGTATGAACCTTGGGGTGAATTTGGGAGCATTAGCTACCCCGAAATCCATTGGAAATCCCAGTTTTTGCAGCCCAGAAATGAAGTGACGGGATTGAGTTATTGGATAACAGAACTGTGAGAAATCCAAGTGTGAATGACTGAGCAGAGGTTTGGTTTGCTTGATAAACCCAGTGAAGGCTAGAATCTCAAGGAATTAGCAGCTGGACCTTTCTATGCCCACCCTAAAGAGAACTGGAGGGAAGGGATGCCTGAGGGACTGTGCAGCAGAGAAGGGGACCTTCCTTGTGTTGGGGTGCGGTAGGTATTGTGGGTGCCATGACTGCTGAGATCATTTGAGATGCCTGTAGCTTTGTGGTTGAGCTCACTGGATTAGCATCCTCCTCATTTGTCATTCATATGCTTGATAAACCCAACGGTGTGTTGGCTTAGCATGGCTGTCTGAGTGAAACCCTGACCGTGAGTGAGCCATCTAGTTCCTCCTTAGTGGATACACAACCCAGCTCGGGGGTGATCTCTCAGCTGAAAGAATATAGGCTGGATAGAGATCTATGGTTGGGTGGAACGTTGCTCTCACATAGCCAGTTGTTGGGGCAGATTCATCTCAAAGATAAGTGTTATCTCTGTATTGTAAATTATATGCATTATGTGTTCTGCAGTATGTTAATTGTCCATGTTTAATGAAATGAATTAATTATCTTAATTTGGAATCTATGCATAGCATTGGAACGAGATTGAGTCTTTACATGCTGAATCATCCTCTGCTGTCATATATATATATATATATATATATGTTAGGCATTACTGTTTGTGTGCTTGCTAGTATGTTTATTCCGCTGTGTTTTATTGAGTTGAAGCTGCACACAGAAGTTTTTAATTGTCATGAATTTATGAGTAATGTACTATTGGGGCTAAGTCTACCAAAAGCCCTCGGTGTATTGTTAATGTTTCCTTCCCTGCAATTTGTTGATGGAAGGGGACGTTACAGAGTGGTATCAGAGCTCTAGGTTCAACACTACGGCTGTTGGGCCCTTCACAGAGATATAAATCATTGTGTGTACATGCATTTTGTATTTGGAACGAAAATGCATTAAAGAAACCTCAAGATTGCATGGCTTCTATTTGTTGGAATGGGAAATCATTTCCATGACTGTTTGGGGATTTTTGCAAGTTGCTTGCATTGATTGCATTCTATGAAATAGAGGAAGGAGTGAGAAAATTCATTTTCAGGATGAATGCTTGCTCTAATGTGTCCCCAATGCTGTAGCATTCAGTTTTGTATTTGTTTGTTTGCGTCCATGGAGGAGAGAAAGGAGGGGCAACCTCTGCCATCTTATACTGTTTTTGTTGTTGTTGTTGTTAATTGCTGTGCATAGGAGATGATGCATCATGTGCTTGAGACCTTGATTAATGATGAATCCATGTTCCTTGAATGTCCATGATGCTTTGAATGCATGAAATTGAATGTTGAGCATGGCTGGAAATAAGTTCTGTTTGTTTAAAAGCATGAATAATCAGTTGTTACAGCCCCATGTCTTAATGATGATTGTTAATTACAATGAACCCACATTGTGTGGCCGATTGATGGTTTTCAGAAGTGAGGAAAGCCTGCAAATTACGCCCTTATGCTCATGAGTTTCCTTACCCGTGCTTGTTGGCTGCTTGGAGATTAATTGTGAATCCATTGGTTGGATTGTTGAATGTGAAATGAAAAGAAAATCCCTTATTAGAGATGCAAGTTCTTGTCATTCTCTTACTGTTTTTATGCAAGTTTTTATGCAAATCTGATCTGTAGTAGTTCACCTCTGTAAGGAGATGAAAGGGCACATTCCAGAAAATTTTCTAACTGTTGTGAGAAGTTGCAGTTGCAGGCAAGAGACAGAATGGTTTTGATGTGGAATTGGGAAGTTGGGGGCGGCATGCTGATTGAGAAAAATGACAGGGTCAGACTTCTCAGATGAAGAATAAGATCACATAGGTGCATAGACCTCTTCCAGAGCTTTCCAACGGTACCAAATTTGTCCAATTTGGTTAAGGGACGAAGGAGAAATGGACCCCGGAGGTTACAGGAAACGCAAGGTGCGCGGTGGTGGCAGTTTTAAATCTGCGCGGTGCGCGGAATGTGTGCAGATTGCGCGCGGATTGTGCGCAGATTGCGCGCAGGGCGCGCACAGATCGCGCGCGGATTTCGCGCAGGTCGCGCACAGATTGCGTGCGGATTGTGCGCAGATTGCGCGCGGGGTGCGCACAGATCGCGCGCGGATTGCGCGCAAGTCGCGCACAGATTGCGCGCGGATTGTGCGCAGATTGCGCGCGGGGCGCGCACAGATCGCGTGCGGATTGCGCGTAGGTCGCGCACAGATTGCGCGTGGATTGTGCGCAGATTGCGCGCGGGGCGCGCACAGATCGCGCGCGGATTTCGCGCAGGTCACGCACAGATTGCGCATAGGTTGCGCGCAGATGGCGTGCAGGTTGCGCACGGATAGTGCGCGGATTGCGCGCAGGTTGTGCGCAGGTGGCGCACAGGTGGAGCACAGGATGCAAAGGGAGTTAAAAATGTGAAAAGTAAGAAGTAGTTAAACCCAGAATTTTATAAAAGATGAATGGTGCATCGAAATTGAGATCCGCGAAGTGCCGAGTGTTCCTTGTTATATGGACTAACTTTGCCCGATATAAAAGTTTTTGCAATTCTTCATAGATTTTCTTCCACAGGTGGCTGAAGTTGGCATTCTGGACCAAAATACAACTGTGTAAAATGTGCAGAATTGGAGTAAAAGTTGTCATTTTTGAAGAGATGCAGTTCCCGCACCTGATGTCGGAATGGAGCATGAAGACAGGCATTGGAAAGCTTGTCCAGCAGGGAACAATGATGCATGACCAGAGTTTGAATGAGGTCTACATATATCATAGATATTGAGTGCAGAAGAGTGCTAGCGGCTGTTTTGACAAACAAATTTTGTTGTCAATATGGGCAATTTCTACAATTGCATGATATGGAAGAGGAATTCCATGTTACAATGAGGGATCGAAAATGGAAGAATTCCTTAAACCCTTGTTTGTTATCATACTTATAATTATGAAATTGTCATATGGCATAAAAATGTTAAAAATGTAAGGGATTACATAGATGTATATGCACTAGATGGCATCTTAACAAACATTGCATAGTGCATATGGAAATGCTTGTGCATAAATGGGATATTGCATATTGGTAGAATAATGAAGTCTGCATATGCAATGAACCACTAATGGAGAATATTGTAGTTGATAATCACTATTGATGTTGGTATTGGTTGTAGGACCAAAGATAACAAAGAGCATGGCTAAATGTGTTGAGGATGTTGTTGCATGAAGCCAACAACCTTATGCAGAAAAGATGGTGCAACAAATCTATGATCATAAAGTTGGCAAAATGACTGAGCAGCCTTGGTAAGAGGCCAACTGATCAGGTAACATCAGATGATGTTAATGGTAACCATGCAGGTAATGATTATTGGTGCCAAATTGCATGAATGTCGAAAGAGGATTTGGTAAGATCTCTTCAACTATTTTTGAGCTATGATGAGTTGGTTTGCATGTGATATTGAATACCGATTGGGACTGTTAACCTACCAAGCTTGGTGAGGTGTGGGTAAGTGAAGGAAGTGATCCTTACACCCTATGACTATTTAGAAATCTCAATGCATTCATATGAATTTATATCATGCCATGTGTATGTTGGTTATGTGCTTAATAACCCAAGCAAGTGAGGACTGGTGGTCCTGATTATGGTAATGAAAGTTATTTGAGATAGTCATGTTTCGATCATAATATGCTTGAACGCATAGTACTCATGAAACAATGCAAGGTAGCATTGAGTAGATGTGAATTAAGAGATTTCATAAATCTTGTGATGCATTGTATGAATGCATGGAACTGATGCATATGTTATTGAAAAATAAATAATGAATGAAATGATGAATTGATGATAATTCTAGGATCATTTCATGGGCTGTTATGAATGCAGAATAGTAAGTGCATGAAGAGCCCAATCATGATCGATGGGCTGCTAGAATGCTCTGTGGTAGGACAGAGTTGTATGAATGATATGGCTATGAGAATAATATCACAATTGCAAATCAAATTTATGTGAGAAACAGATTTGAAAATTTGATCTAGAACTTATGAGAAGGAATCTCATGGTTGAGAGCTCTAAGTTCTGTTAGTAAGAACAGTTGTAAATATCAGATTTGTAAGTGTTTCAGATTTGAAATTTTGCTAATAATTGCTAATAACTGTTTGGCTTACATGAAAATGTGTCAGGAGGACATGCTGTAAGTGGATGCTCATGTATGGCAGCGGGCATAAGACCATAACGGGCAGAGTGGTGTCACTTACAGGAGCCAAACAATATGAGGATAGCCTCATGGATAAGAAAACCAATTTCTGTAGTAGACAGGGTTGCAAATTCATACTGAATTTAATTATTAGAGCCATGGATTGGTTATGAAACAATCAGATTTGAATGGTATTGTTAAATGTTGCTGACTGTTTGGCTGTTTAATAAGTGTGCCAGGGAGACACATTGCAGTAAGACCAAGAGAGAGAGGTCCTGCAGAAGCCGAACTTCATGGGAAGGGATTCCATGATTTGAAAATGGGTTTCAGGTGAAATGCCATAAGACATTATTAATGTCTCATCTGCACTACATGATTGGTAAACAATATGAGTGAGATGGTGAAGATTATGTCAGTAAGACATGTGAGAGGCATGTAACATCAAAAGGAATTGGGATGGCAAACCGAGGGACTGTCAACTCAGAGAAGGAGCCCCCATTCCTCATTAAAGAAAAGAAATAACATCTGCAAAATGGATAAGTGTTCCATAAACCCTGATTGATATATATATATATATATATACATACATGCATGTCTAATTATTAGAGTTAATATGCAGAGCATGTTTTGATTTTATTTCCATTATGGCAGACTGCTTGAAGTATGATTAGGACCTTCATAGTTCACATCAGTAAGGAGTGCACGCCTTTCTGGTGCTGAGTTATGTTAGGGATGCCAATATTGACTACGCCTTAAGGGAATGGACGCATTCCTGGTGTTTCAAGGTTGGATAGTGAATGTTATGAAATATGTTTACAGTTTAGAGCAGCAATACTAATGAACTTGCTTATCCATCTTGTGTTGACAGCCTAAACAGATTGTAATTGATGTTACACACTAAAGAATCAAAATAAAAGGATGTTGTGAGGGGTTGTGGTGGAAGGGTTAATATAAATGAAAGGATGTTGTGGAGGTTGTGGAGGTTGTGGGGGTTTCGATGAAGAGTTGTGAAGTATTGATGAAAGGGCTATTATATGCCTATGGCTCCATAGTAGAGCCTTGACCTAGAAATGGTCGTAGTGAAGTTTCCTTCCAGTCGGCGTGAAGGTGTACTGGTAAGGTGTTAATTATTTGATGATTTGGGGCAGCCTGCGTGCTGGCCAAACATCCTAGTCCGCAGGAGGATCCCAAGGCTTACAAAGTAAAAGCAGGACCCTGTGGACCAGAGAGGAAATGCACAATACAGATAAGTATTCAATTTCATTCATTTCTTATTTGAAATAATGAAGGTTTCAAGTATAAAGCTTGTAACAATGAGCTGATGCATTATTGTTTCTTTGTTGGAAACCTTGGTCAATGCAGGAAGCAAGGACCCTGAAAGAACTAAAAGTTGCTTGGTAAATCCAGAGAGTGGCTGGTTGGGCAAGAATATTTATGTTGTGGAGCAGCCTGTGCGCTGGCCAAACATGCAAGAATATTGATGTTGTGGAGCAGCCTGTGCGCTGGCCAAACATGCAAGAATATTGATGTTGTGGAGCAGCCGGCGCGCTGGCCAAACATGCAAGAATATTGATGTTGTGGAGCAGCCTGCGTGCTGGCCAAACATGCGAGATTATTGATGATTTGGAGCAGCCTGCGTGCTGGCCAAACATGCGAGATTTTTGATGTTGTGGAGCAGCCTGCGTGCTGGCCAAACATACAAGACTATTTGATGTTGAGGGGCAGCCTGCGCGCTGGCCAAACACCCAAATCCATAGGCGATTCCAAGGCTTGTAAAGCAAAGAAGGACCCTATGGAATAAAGTGAAGACATCTAGTGCAGATAAGTATTTGGTTATCTTGTAATTTCTTGCTTATGAATATACATGTGTATATGATTTGGTTATGATTTTCTATGAAAATAAACTAAACATGTGAATTAATTCAATGTTTGAGTGTAGGTATTGCTGGAAGCAATGACTATGAAAGCATCTCAAGGATGTGTGTGGACATGTAACCGTCCCAAAGAGCTCAGCATGAGCAGTAATGAAAGATGGGGCTAGTGGAACTATGTGAGTCCTAGCAGCCAAGAGTTAGACCAACCGAGTGGAGGAACTCCATGGTTGAAAGGTCTGGAATAGACCATAGACACTACGTGTCATAGCCAAGAAGGGCAGGTCAAGCATTCACGTTGAGGTGAAAGAGACTAGGAGCATGAAAACCACCGTGGTGGTGTGGGTTCCAGAATGGAACATGACTAAGAGAAGAAACTCTTACTGCTCTCTCTTTCCTTTTTATTGATGCATTTATAAACACAGAAAATTGTTGAATGCATGTATGGCTAAAAGTAGAGTGTGTTTATTTGATGAAAGTGAATTGTGAATGCTAATTAATGAATTTCCTGTGAATGGATGAACATGAAGGAATTCATGTGTATGTTGGAAAGCATGAAAAGTGTGGGAGTCTCATGAGTAAAGCATGGACTATCCATGTCAACTGGGGAAAAAACCATTGACTGATTTTTTTTTTATGTTTGGGTTATGCTTGGCCTAATGAGAATTGTAATGATGAATTTCACAGGTGGAAATTAAATCAATTGGTTGCAGTTGTTATGAGCAAGTGTTGCTTGTGAGCCAAGTGAGAACCGGGTATGCACAATGACCATGGCAGCAGACCATAGGCTATTAGAATTGGCTGGAAGTCTTCTTCAAACAATTGCCAAGACCCAAGAAAATCTTGGAGAGATGCTCAAGATGCAAAAGCAGCAGAACGAGATGAACCTCAAGAGGGTAGCAGCCATAAAGTTTTCAGACTTATGGATGAGCTGGAAGATCCGAATCAGCAGGAGCAGCTCGTGAAGATCAAAGGACTTGGTCCTGAAAGTTCAAAGTAAAGAACAGAATGCAGGGCAGATCTGTAAAGTTTTTTTTTTTTAAGTTTTGGACATGTGTAAATTGTGTATGTGTGCCTAAGTCTTGGAACACCGAGGACGGTGTTATTCTAAGGGGGAGGGGATTGTAATACCCCATTTTGACCCTTAGGATATATTATCATTTAATGTAAATAATGTGTACATGTGATGTATGTTTTTCCTAGTGTGGAGCTCAAGGCCAAGGCCCCGCTAGTGAAATCCTGAATTTTGATTTAAAGGGCAAGCATTGATATTTTGAGGCCCATGTGCTCTTAAGCCATGGAAATTGTAAAAAGGATGTAAATAAACATCATGCAATAAAATTCCAAGACTGGCTATGGAGGCAACGAATGAGAAGGGGCCACGTGTATCCACTAGGGAGTGGTGAGGGGGGGCTATGGGATTGAACCATAGGCTGACATATGTCATTATGAGAACCCATTTGACTTTCCTTGATGACATTTAATTCTGTTGTAAGGAAGTGGTTGAAGAATTCAGTCCATGGCTTCAATGGAGCATGGGCAGCCCAGAAATTCGTATGACAGAGTATGGGCTCTGTTTTCTTGTACCACAAGCCACTCTACCTCATGGGAGTTGCTTCTTCCTCATCCCCATTCCATTGTGAAACTTACCAGCACCATTTTCCATCCAAAAACGAATTGCCAGCAGAGAGCAAAACCAGAAATAGCGACTTTGAAAGAACCCGCGTTTTGAAGAGCCAAGAACGCCCAGATTTGGCATCGGACAGTGAAATCCAATGGGGGATCCATTGGTATGAACCTTGGGGTGAATTTGGGAGCATTAGCTACCCCGAAATCCATTGGAAATCCCAGTTTTTACAGCCCAGAAATGAAGTGACGGGATTGAGTTATTGGATAACAGAACTGTGAGAAATCCAAGTGTGAATGACTGAGCAGAGGTTTGGTTTGCTTGATAAACCCAGTGAAGGCTAGAATCTCAAGGAATTAGCAGCTGGACCTTTCTATGCCCACCCTAAAGAGAACTGGAGGGAAGGGATGCCTGAGGGACTGTGCAGCAGAGAAGGGGACCTTCCTTGTGTTGGGGTGCGGTAGGTATTGTGGGTGCCATGACTGCTGAGATCATTTGAGATGCCTGTAGCTTTGTGGTTGAGCTCACTGGATTAGCATCCTCCTCATTTGTCATTCATATGCTTGATAAACCCAACGGTGTGTTGGCTTAGCATGGCTGTCTGAGTGAAACCCTGACCGTGAGTGAGCCATCTAGTTCCTCCTTAGTGGATACACAACCCAGCTCGGGGGTGATCTCTCAGCTGAAAGAATATAGGCTGGATAGAGATCTATGGTTGGGTGGAACGTTGCTCTCACATAGCCAGTTGTTGGGGCAGATTCATCTCAAAGATAAGTGTTATCTCTGTATTGTAAATTATATGCATTATGTGTTCTGCAGTATGTTAATTGTCCATGTTTAATGAAATGAATTAATTATCTTAATTTGGAATCTATGCATAGCATTGGAACGAGATTGAGTCTTTACATGCTGAATCATCCTCTGCTGTCATATATATATATATATATATATGTTAGGCATTACTGTTTGTGTGCTTGCTAGTATGTTTATTCCGCTGTGTTTTATTGAGTTGAAGCTGCACACAGAAGTTTTTAATTGTCATGAATTTATGAGTAATGTACTATTGGGGCTAAGTCTACCAAAAGCCCTCGGTGTATTGTTAATGTTTCCTTCCCTGCAATTTGTTGATGGAAGGGGACGTTACAATTCTTTTGCTCTTTTTCCCTATAGTTTCACTCTTCTTCAAATTTTCTGCTCATTATTTCTTTGTGAGGTATCCTCATCTCTTTAGATCTGCTGTGACATAGAATTTCACACTAAGGGCACCAAATGAGGATCCAAAAGATTCTTTACAAATGAACTAGAATACTTAGCATAAAAGTCACAAGATGTGTTACCCACATGGAGAAGCAAATGGATATCCCATAAAAGGTGTTGACCCTTCTTGAAAAGGACAACTCCATCATGACCATTGAAAAGTACATTAATCACACTTTTATTACCCCTATCTCAACTATTAGGTATGCAAGAATTTCAAAAGGATTGTTGATGCTAAGATATTTACCACCTCACCTCCAAGCGTAGTCCCTTATCCATGTTGAGCCTTGTTCCACTAGCAAGGCCTACCTACATGGTAGGCATCTTACAAACTAACAAATAATAAAACATCTATCGGGTCATTGTAATAATCAATTGCCTATGTATATATGGTCAAAGCACCTTATTACTAACCAAATCTTCTAAGCTAATCTATCACTACATGATTACTATTTACCACGTATATTGTATATACTATGTGGTTGTTCTCTTATATCAAGTTTTTTGGATTTATTTCATTTTCTTAATATCTATTTCATGATCATTTAGATAAAAAAATTTAAACACAATTTTAATTTCTAAAAGATTTTTTATAACTAATTTTTATTATTAAACACAACTATGTAGAAAAAAGGCTTACACACCACATTAATTTCTAAAACATTTCTTACGAACTATTTTTATTATTAAACACAATTCGAAAAAGAGAATAAACTTTACTTTTTATGTCCGAGAAGGGGATCATCTATATTTTGTGGAGCTTTTATTATTTTGGGCTAGTGTACCGTGAGAACCTATAAATTTTCTCTCAAATCTATAGTTTAAACTATATTATATTAAATCAAATTTTTAAGTTTAGTATTTTTTGAAAGTCTTATTGATTGGAAAACAAATTCGCGATCTCGATTCTCCCTTCCCAGGACGAGGTGGTGAGCTGACGTGCCAGGGAAGATTTTTCACACATGCGAAATTTAATGTGGAAGAGCATTTTTACCGCAATCTTTGCGGTGAGCTTTGCTTTCTATGATGCAGGTGTTATCAAAATTATTGTGGTTTCCTCAACACAGGTGAAAGCCAACATCTCCATATCACCTGCAACCTTGATGTACCCCAGGAATTCAGACATGAAAGCGGTAATGTGTTCTATTTTCTCTTTTTGTTTGCAAATAATATGAACAGGAGGCTTCCTCACGATCTCGGCCTCGGCCTCAACACTAGTTTCACGTCCTTCGAAATCTCAGTCAATGAGATCCATAGTTCGATTCCTGCTAATCTCTGCTATGGGGGAAGGGTTCAGAACCCGAGCCTTATTGGTAATCGTTTCTTAGGCCCAATGCCGGACACCTATGGAAAATGCCACAATGCCACAACATCATCAGGCTCACTCTGCAGAACAATGATATTGGTGGGGATTTTCCGGCGGGTCTATGGGTTTCTCCAAATGTCACGCTTACCATTTTGCCGGAAATTTGAATAACTTTCTACCGTGCATTTGAATATTTGTACACGCGGTATAGACTCTATTACCCGGGGTGAACCCAACAAACAGGTAATTAATAATTTATGTTTCTGAACTTTGTGGAGCTTCAGCTTATTACAGTTTCATTTTATAGAATATTTGAAGTTGGTAGTTGACATCTATGATAGAAATATGAGCTCTAAATGCTAATCATTATGCTGGTCTAAACAAAGAATGATCGAGCCAAAGTTTCATCCGTAAAAACTATCTGTGAGCAACTCAGTGCTTTGGTCGGTGATGAAGTCGACGAACTCACAATTCTGCTTGGAAAACGTTTCAAACCTAACAATGATATCTCCTTAAAAATCTCACAAAAGAGAAATATCAAGAGGCAGGATTATCTGAACAAAGTTGCCTAGAGGAATGATATCCCCTTTTTCAGTACCATTGCATTATTTGTCATTCTTCCTCCTATAGTCATATTAGGAGTGGTCGTCGCCACTGGTTATGTGGATATTTTTCCATGAGGGAATACTGCATTGCTCTTGGAGGGTAGTTAAGGGATGATGTATACACACATTTATATCCATTCTACATGCATCGTGGAATTTTGTTGCCAGAAGAAACTAAGGGCCCCGTTTGCTATGCCAACTCAAATAAAATAACATGAAATAGCAGCATCAATGGTTGTATTTCATATCGTATAAAGTAATGCTTGCAAGGGTGGCATGGCTATGCAACATACTGCTATCATCTATATTAGATATATTTGGACGATATAGTTTAGTAGGGGAAAGGGCGGAGAATGTAATTTGTGTTTTAACTTTTGCCACATCAAAAGGAAAGTTGATAGTTGAATGGTTCTCAAGTATTCAAAAGTGAGTCTGATCCTACAAGAGCTCCATGGCTTCAATTCCATCTTATGTTTAGTAGTTTTTAAAATTGTAGTTCAAGAGGAAATCTCATCCAACTTTCTTGATGTAACTGTAAGGCCAACAATTATTTAAAAGCTTCTAAGGACACTATTTGGCATCCTTTCATGGCATCAAATGTGAGAATTTGATTGTTATTGCTCATTTGTTTCCAACTGGTTTCTCTTTTTCACATACATGGCATCTGTTCATTTGTGGACTGTATATTTTAGTCACTTTATGGGATAAAATCTTATTGTTCACATGGAAAAATTTCAAGAGGTTATAAGCTATTTTGATACTAATTCTGCAATCAGTTGGTTTCACATTTTCAAAGGCTTGTAGGTGGCAGTACAGAGTATCCTAAATCAAGGGCGGGGATTATGGTAGAATTTCATTTGAAGCCATAATCCTCTTGCAAAAAGCATTGTATACCGAATTCAATATATCCTTGAAACATAAAAGGATGATTTTGTGTGCATCGATAGATAATTCAAACAAGCATTAACTTCAAATGCATGCTATTATTTTTGGGAAATTACATCATAAATGTTCAAGTTTGTGTGGAAATTTTTGTTGTCCATGCTAAATAATAAATAGGTTTATGTCATATGTGAAAAAATTCAGACTTACTCGGAATTCTTACTTTCATTGTCACTGGTTTATAAAATACACACATGCTAGTGTGTGTACACAGTATCGTGCCTCTGTGATTCAACTAGCTTTGTAAAGTTTAGACTAGGGTTTTAGGTTGCAAAGGCTGCTCAGAAGCGATCTGAAATACATGCTATTGAAAATTCATTAAAGTTATTGAAATTTCAAAGTTTTCTTTTTAGTTTAGTCATTTTTTAATTTTATAAATATTTTTTAGTTAGGTTGATTCTTTTTCAAGGAAAACCTTACAGGAAATCCAATGGATGCTTCCTCACATTTTAAGATGGCATGTCTAGTAAACCTATTATCGTAGACTACTACTGTAACTAACATGGGGATTTGAATCTAGCACCTAATGACATAGAACTAGACAAATGATGAGAACATTGGGGACCATAAGCAGTTTAGTTAGCCTCTGCTTCAAACTTAAGCAATTTTCCAGTTATAAGACCATGCCATGGTAGTTAATAGGAAGATAAAATAGTGCATTGTTTAAACTTCTCAGGAGTCATTAAGCAGAAATGAGGCCTCCAAATTGAGATGAGACAGTTTATATCTAATTAGCTTTTTGCTATTTTCAAAATATCTTGTAAATTCAACAAAAAGCTGACCAACTTGGAAAGACAATATATAATTACATTATTACCTTGACACTCATTTGCTCAACTCGATTTGACTTGGGATTTCTGCCCATGTAAATGATTTTAATCAGACTTTAACTTCGTCCATCTTTTTACATGCAGAATATTTTGTCGAGAGGTTTAGCAGATTTCAGTTCCCTTCTGCTATATGTTATCCGAGTTAAAACCTGAATACCTCCACTTCTAGACACTAGAATTTGACTCATTCTATTTGGATAGTGTCTATAGCATTCTACAAGTATGATGTAAATATTAACCTAGCGTCACAATAAAAATTAATTCCAGAAAGATTTGATGAGGGTTGTGGGTCGTGACTGTGATAACCTCCCAAACTTGAATGTTTGTAAACCCCAGTTACAAGGGTTTGGACTGTTTTTTTCACTGTAGAAACCCCCTTTAAGGCAATGACACCTCTTCAATCATGATTACTAATTTAAAGAGCAATTTGTATCACTTATGGTGTGTTGTTTCAATGATGACGATGATCACTGGACACACCATCAACCATGGTTCCAATCCAAGGGAGGTCTCCCACTCCCTTTGGTGCACTTGGGGTTAGGTGCATGCCCTAAGCAATTTTGGTTGAACATATGCTCTCCATTCATGGTTTTTTAGTTGTACATAAATATGACCCTATGAGACAACGAAGCTTGCAAAAGAAAGCTGATTATAGTGTATGAAAGCGTGTAACCATTCAAACTTGAAAGCATCCTTGCTTTATATGAGAACATAAATGTTCGTTTAACGAGATCTTTTCCAGGGAGTTGGGCCAGCTTCCCAATTTATACAGGCTCTCTACTTCGCAGAATGGTTTTGTGGGAAATTTCCCTGGTGATATATGCAATTTCCCTGCTCCCAACATCATCAATGTGTCTCAGAATTCGTTATCATGTTAGCTTTCATACTTCAGTGGCTGTAAAAATTTAGTGTCCATTTCATTTGCAGAAAATAAACTTTCTAGGAGAAATCCCACCTTCTCTTAGCAGTCTTCCGTTGCTCACATACATATACATATCACCCGACAATATAACTGGTTCTATCCCTTCTCAGCTAAAAGATATGAAGCTTGTGTTGCTCAACGTTTCTTCCAATATGCTTTCAGGTAGGTTTCCCATTTCTTTGATTTTGAGTTTGAAAACATCATACTTGGAAGGAAATCCAGGCCACTGTGGGAAAGGATTCGCCAATACTTGTCCTTATGAGGATTCGAATGAATCGGGGCATAGTCACAACCATCCTGTTGCTTTGATGTGGGTTTTGATTGTTGCATTCGTTGATGCTGGAGACAAGGTTGTCCGATGGACGGGGCAACGAGAATTTATTGAACACACCACACGCGGGGGACTTAATTATTTATTTTGACTTGAAGGATCACAAATTTACTTCACTGGGGGCGAATTTACTTCACTCACTGGGGTTTCCTTCTTGTTGACGATAGATTGCAACTTGTGGGTGAGCGGAAGGAGCTGAGCTTGCGAGATGGGGAGTGGGATGGGAATGCTTACTTGCATTTTTTTTTACTTTATTTAACATCAAGACTGAGCCGATATTGTTGGACAAACAACGAGAGACACGGATGACATCTTTGCGAGAGGCGGTAGGACGGATCACGCGGTAGGACGGATCACACTCACCACCTATGCTACACCAACGATGATTATTATTAGCTTTATTAGACGCGCTCAGACGGGAACAACACAATCACAAGGAGAGATAGACGTGGACAGATAAATTTCAAGTGAGGGTGAGCAAGGAGTACTCATGGTGGGTTTGATTTTGATACAAATATCCTGTAATAGAATGCGGTACAAACCTGGAAAACCAAAATGGAATACTATAGCATTTTATCATCTCGTATTTAACAAGGATGAGATTGCTTCCAATCTAGATGAGAGAAATTTGGTGGGAAGTGGGTCTTCTAACAAGGTTTACAGGATGACATTCCCCAGTGGTGAGGCCGTGGCAGTAAAGAAGCTCTGGAAAACAGGTAAGATTGGAGGAAGACAGGCCAGCGGCCCATCACGATGAAGGCTGAGATTGAAATCCTAGGCAACGTTCTCCACCGGAATATCGTGAAATTTCTCTATTAGAACTATCGTGAAATTGCGTTGTTGTAGTTCTGGTGAAGAAACAAGTTTGCTAGATTATGAATATGTGCCAAATTGTAGTTTGGTCAATGTTATGCACTCCTCAGATACCTTTTTAGATTGGGCTACTCGATTTGGTATTTCCCTGGGAACAACCTTGGGTTTGGCATACATGCATCATGATTTTATGCCACATGTACTTCACAGGGATATCAAGTCCAACAATTAACTTTTTTATGAGGACTATGATCCCAAGATTGCGGACTTTGGCCTTGCCAAAATATTGGGAGACTATGCACATACTCAGTCCATGACTTCTGCTGCCGTAGGGACCTTTGGGTACATTGCTCCTGGTATGTTACAAAACCCAATATCAAACCCCACTCATTTTTCAAGTTTAATATGAAAACGCCATGTTTTATTAATTTTTGGTTTCCTAAATTACGTTGATTAGGAAAATAAAACACATGTAGAGGGAAGCTCAAGCATTGAGCGCTCTAAAGGGAAACTATAGAACTCTGCAATCTGAGTCAGCCTCTTTGCAGTCGATACTGCATTGTGCAGACTGACTATCTGATTATAGTATACAATATTTGATACTGCATTGTGCTGAGGTTCGTTGAATGTGCCATGTTTTTGGCCATTGCTGGATTGGCTTTTTCCTTAAGCAATTTTCTCTGCATTAAGGTTTGAACCTGCCACCGATCATTTTCCTTTATGATGATATAGTATCTTGCATATCATATACCGTTTTGTTCCTTCAATACTTATTTTTTTGATATTTAATTGGAAGCGGAGTAATAATTGTTCTCAGCACAGATCAGCTGTAAATATTTCCATCTATAAATTGGTTGCTGTCATTTGGTCTCTGGATCTTATCAAAGTGAAACCTTTTTCTCCATAAATAAGTCAATTGCATATTTTGTAACTGTGTAAATCTCATTTAGCATTAACCATTGCTATAAAATTTCTAAATATTATTCTATATATAAATATTTAGAGAATAAGGGTTTATGTAATGCCAACTTAAGTATTCTTGGTTGACTTCATCCAATGAATGGGTTCCCGGTTGGGAAACACTCCTCCCTTGTCCTGGGATTTCAGCAGTAAATGCAAGGTTAAGGTTGATCCATTCGAGATACGTGTCCTTCCTTAGCGGTAAGTGAGTTCGACTCTCTAGTTTCAAGGGTCGAGGGCCCTTAGATTTGGCCTTGCATCGGGACGTGATATGTGACCCGGGTAAGGTGAGACTTGAATGGTTCGCTAAGGAAAAGAGCCCTGGTCCATATGGATGGACCGTGGAACTCTTTTTGGATTTTTTTGAGTTAATGGGGGAGGACTTACTCACAATGGTGGAGGATACTAGATTGATTGGAAGGATCCCGATAGCTCTTAACTCAACTTTTACCACGCTGATTCCAAAGTCTTGGAAGCTGGATTCATTGGAGGACTTTAGGCCCATCTCGCTTTGCAACCTATGCTACAAAATTATTGCAAAGATTTTGGCCAATAGATTAAAACCGATGTTATCAAAAAATATTTCTTTGGAACAATTTGCCTTTCTTCAAAACCGGCAAATACATGATGCGGTTGGTGTCACTCAGGAATCCTTTCACAGTGTTAAATCTCGTAATCTCAAGGCTCTTGTCCTTTAGTTGGATCTATCTCGGGCGTATGACAAGGTGAACTGGGATTTCCTATGACTTTCCTTAATTCAAGTCGACATTCCATGGAACGCTATGAAGTGGATCATGGCATGTGTAACCTTGGTGAACTTTTCAATTTTGATAAATGGTATCCCTACTGAGTTTTTTGCTGCTCCCGTGGCATCCGAGAGGGCTTCCCGTTGTCTCCATTCCTTTTTCTAGTCATCACGGAAGGCATAAGCATGCAACTTATAAAGACGAAGGAACTCAATCAAATTTCTGGTATTAAAGTTTCTCCGGCTCGAACGGTTACACACTAGCTCTTTGCGGATGATGTTCTGTTGTTTGGGGAGGCCAAGCTCTCTGAATGGGTATGCATAAAAAATGTCCTGGTTTTATTTTGTAATACTACAAGTATGGTAATCAATAATAGAAAATATCTTTTCCTGGAACATAATGTGGATCCGGTCCTAATGAAGGATATCTTAAACCTCCTCCCCATTATGTCCAAAGAGCTTATTAATGGGACTAAATATCTGATGTTTTTGTTAAACCAAATGCTTTCTTGATCAATGCTTAGTTATGGTTGCTCAAAATATTCGATAGATGAATTCATCACTAGTGTTGGAGGTGGTTATCCTACGGTGGGCGAATCACTCTGGTGAAGTCTGTATTGCAGAAATTATGTGTGAACTGGTGCTCCTTGAGCAAAATTCCAAAATCGATCCTTTCTGGCATCAGAAGTCGGATTGTAAATTTTATTTCGTCAGGAAAAAAATCTCTGAAGATACACTTAGTGGATTGGAGGAGTTTATCCATGCCTTATAACAAAGTGGGTTGGGCCATCAAAAACATTTGTGGCTTCTCTACAGCGCTCCTAGCCAAGAGTTTGTGGAGAGCGGTGGCAGATGATGGTCTTTGGGGTTCAATCATCAAGGACAAATATTTTAGAGGTCTATCCACTATTCAATGGTTGTGGTCGGCTTCTAAACTCTCCAAAGGTATTTCAAATATTTGGGTTGGGATCCTTTGGGCCCTTCATGTATTGGAACAATGGACAGCTTGGCTACCTGTGGATGGAAATTTAATTAGACTGGGTGAGGACCCGATCATTGGCGGTCCTGTCTCCTTCAAAATTTCAGGGGATCTTATTTTATTGCTTCGGAATAAAGGATTCTATTCACTTAGACATGCTTCTTCTTCCATTTCGTCTTCCATCCCTTTGGTTAACTGGATCTCTGCTTCACAACTTAGGCTTTATGGTGTTTTCTTTAAGGAATGGGAGGATTACATTCTGGATTTGTACAGAGGCAATATCCATTTAAATGTTGAGTAGGACAATATCTGTTGGTCTTGGAATTCTCATAATGGAGCTCTTATAGCTAAACTGGCATACGAGGTGTTGATGTTATCTTTCCCATTGGACCAGTAGTGGTGGCGTTCGGCTGTTTGGAAGTGGAACCTTCCACTGAAGATGAAATATTTTATTTGGATGGCTTTGGAAAATAAACTTCTTACCTGGGAGAATCTTCAAAAGCGAGGTTTCATTGGTCCAAGCATTTTCTCTCTTTGCAATTGTGAGGAGAAATCAGTATTACACCTTTTTGTGGCATGTTCATTCATTGCTAGGGTCTGGCTAGAAATAAGGAATCTGTTCACAGGTATATTGGTGTGGTCGCGTAACTCCTTAAAGGATTGTTTATCATGCTGGTTTGCTCAGAAATACAAGATGGGAGAGTTGACAGTTTTCATCATTTGGGAGACTTGGAAGTATCGTAACCTAAGGATCTTTGAAAATCAGGTTGTACACACTTCTCATTGTGCTGGGAAGGCAATTGTTGGGTTTATTGAATAAACAGGCTTCTCCTACTCTTGCAATTTGTTTGTTCCAGGTTGCCGCTCTATGCCTTCTTTTAATCTGGATGGGGTTTATGCATGCTTCGATGGTGCTTCTCAGGAGGAGGGCATCTTATGTGGGGATGAAGCTGTCATTTTGTTGACGCCAACTAAGCATTTCAACCTTTGGTTGAATTGCGGTGTTGACACCAATACTAAAAGAGAGCTTGTTGCCCTTTGGCTGGTGCTTTTTTTCTCCAAGGTCCAACAGATTGACATTCAACTTGTGGAGGGTGATTCTTTGAGTGTCATCATCTGGAATAATGTAATTGGTTCGATTCATGCACTGCCTCTCTCCCATTGGATGCAGCAGATTCAAGCTCTTCTTAAGGGGATGCAGGGCATCTGTTTTTCCCACATTTTCCGCGATGTCAATGTAGATGTTGATTTTTTTCTAGGCAGGGTTTTCTGGCCCGTGGAGTTTTTATCCACTTTGATCTTTGGGTAGGCCCTTCCTTATCGGATTCGGGGTCTTTTTGTTTTTTCCCTTCTCAAGCTTCGCGTCCCTGAGTTTTTTTTTGTATATATTTTTATCTTTTCTCCTTTTGTTTTAACTGCTCAGCGGATCATTTAGATCCTTTATCCTTTTTTTATTGAAGTGGTCTTTCGTTGTTGGTTTGTTTTTCCTTTCAGCACTACCGGGTCTTTGTTTCCTCTCTGCTCTATTTTCGATTATTGGTTTTGGTTGGTTTATAGTCTAGAATTCGATCTTTGGAGTTTTGGCTTGCAAGTCGACCTGGTGTTTCAGCTAATGTTGTGTTGTAATTGGGAACGTTGTTGTAATTATGTTTTTATATGCTTTAATTTTAAGTATAGACCTTTTCAGTTGTGAAAAAAAAAGGTGAGACTTGAATGGTACAACTTCACTTGTGTCCCCGCTGTTAGTCGTCCGGTAAATCGTGGCAGTAACCCTGGAAACCAACCCTAAACACCGGGGGTTTAAAGTGGAAAATGCAACCAATTAAAATCCTTTCCTCATGTGCGATGCAACTCCCTCTGGCAACATGTCTAGCCATTCTTTCATCTATTAATGGGAAAAAATTCCTTCCTCTTATTTGAGGTATGTTGGAATGAAAGGATTTCTTCACTTGGGTAAGCATTTGTACTGGGTTTCCAGTGATGGGGAAATATTTCCTCTCAAGTAACCAGTGATGTTTAATTGTATTTGTTTTGATGATATTTCTCACCTCTATATTATAGTAGACATCCACAAAACAAAAATGGTTCATTACTATGCTAATTTAAGTTTTTTTATAGTTCATTACTAAGTTCCATTTTTTTTGTTTCAATTGAGCTCTTAATTACAATTTAACTAAAAAATTATTGTGATTATATGGACTTGATAGTGGTGTAGGGATGGAAACCAAGGAAATTCATTCACAAAGATTCCAAAATCTATAAAAGTATAGATATATATGAACTATGTTTCTCTTTATGTTTACTTACTTTTGAATAGTACAATACATAGTTTGATAAAAACAATATTTTGGCTGAAACAAAATTATTTCATCAACACCACCTTCCCATTCATAATCTATCAATATCTATAAACATAATTAATGACACTCTCCTATACAGTATATATTCGTACAAGCTAAAAAGCACGGCATTTAAATGTAAAAGACATATATTTCAAAATTAACTTGATTAAAAGTCAAAGCTGAAATGCACTCCATTTAAATGTAAAAGACATAGAAAAGTCATTATGAAGAATAAAAAAAAAATCACCAAACTAAAATCAAATGAATTTGAAGATCGTTTGGATCATCCTTTGCAAATGCATGTTAGTGTGAATATTTTTACGGGATTGAAAACAACTTTTGCAACAAGAGCATGCTTAATAAATGGTTAATAAACTTAGTATAAGTTTAAAAAAAAAATAGGTTTCATGTCAATGTTATTAATATATTAATGAAGGAAATAAAAACTTAATATTTATTTATTAAACAAGCAAAATTGCTGCAAAGTAGCTAGTCTTTGCTTTAGAATTATAGTTATAAAAAATTATTTGACAATAATAAATTTATAAAATGTATTAAATAGAATATTAAATTTCAATCAAATTTATAAAAAAATTATTTAATAATAATAGATTTATAATTATTTGACAATAATAAATTTATAAAATGTATTAAATTGAATATTAAATTTTGAATCAAATTTATAAAAAGGTTATTTAACAATAATAGATTTAAAAATATGACCTTGGAGCGTTTGCTAATGTCTTAGCGCGGCGACCCATTGGGGGCTGGCTTTTCCGGCTACCCAGTGGCGGCGGCGGTAGCGGTTTTATCAGATGGATGCCCGGGGCAAGGCGTTTTCGGCGGTGATGGTGGCGGCTGCGAGGGCGAACAGGGTCCCTATCCATTCTTGCTGCTGGTCATCTTGCTGAGGACGTCGTGCGACGGGGCTCCATATCCCTGGTTCGTCATTGATCAGCTCGGCTGCTCTAGAGTGGCCAAGAACCGTGTGGTGCCCAATAGGGTCGTGGGCGATCTGCTGCGGTCGCGGGCACAAGACTGACTCTGCAACAGATGGATTCCGCGGCCACATGCTCGGCGGATCATGGATTCCAGCGACAGCAACGGGTTTCTTCAGTCCCTTTTGCGACTCAGACGGCGGCGGCCAACATGGGGAGTTGGCTTCATGGCGTCTGGGGGAGTCTACACAGCCGCTAGTGGCGTTTCTTTCTCTTCAAGGATTCTGGGAGGGTTTTCTTTACTTTTTCTTGATGTTTTGTGCCTCTTATGGATAACGGGGTTTAGGTTCTCTGCTGTAGTTTCTTGGAGGCCGGCGGATCTTGCACCAACCGAGGTACCCATCTGAGGGCTGCGGACGGATTGGATCAGTTGTGTTCTTCATTTTTCTGGTTTGTGGATTTTGTGGATAGGATCGTTTTCCTGCTCATTTACAGGGTTTGCTGCCTCTTCTGGGTGCTGCTCACATTGCAGTCGCTGCCTACCTGCTCGATGCAGGGAGCTCTGTCATATCCCTCTTTATTGAGGCTGGACTGCCTTTGCTGATGGGAGGTGGGGTATACGTATGGGAGTGGAGTCTGAGGAGTGGAGGTAGATCCTGGATTGGTGGGTTTGAAGCCTATCTGTCTTAATTCACTGGTTTTCTATTTTCTTTTGGGCATTTGAGGGTTTGTTCCCGTGCCATGGAAATGTAAATATGTGACAATGTAGGGATCTTTGTGATCCTATTACATGTGCAGATTGTAATTTTGTTCATCTTTTTGAAATAAAATTACAGACTTTTTCCAAGGAAAAAAAAAAAAAATAGATTTAAAAATAGATTAAATAGATATTAAATTTCAATCAAATTTATATCATTAAAGAAAAACATAATTTATATGTACAAAAGATATTGTCTAAAAGAGTTAAAAGATTATAAAATTTGTAAATATTAATATTAATTTGTTTTAAATATTTTTGTACTTAATAGTATTGATTTTGATATTTACTATATTTTATAAAAAAAAATATAATTTAATCTTTAAATTAAAAATTATTAAATTAAATTACTTGAAATGCTAACAATATTATTGATAGTTAAACATTCTAAATATCATATTAATTATAACTAATTTTAAAAGTTATAATAATAAAAAAACTTTATTAAAATAAGAAAACTTTTCAAACTAAAGCTTATATTTATATCATTGATAAAAATAAAGTAAAACTTGTTTTTTAGATAAAGTAAAACACATAAAAATATTAAAATTGCATTTATAATATAGTAATTAAATTTAAATATTTTATTATATATTTTTTATTTATATATATATATATATAATTTAAATTAAATAATAAAATATTATAATTTATCATATAATTTTGTTAAATTTTAGAATAAAAATTGAAATAAAAATAGATGGTTAATAAAAATTAAAAAAATAAAATACAACTTTAATAAAATTAAAAAACTAAAAACAAATAATAATAAGAAATTAGAATATATATACCTAATATAAAAAACATTAATAATGTCAATATAGTGTCCAACCAAGCTACTTTTATTATTGCAACAGGATAATAAAAGCTATAAACCCACCTATACAACATTTAGGATACAAAATTTCTAACTAGAGTATGATAGGTCTTCACGCTGACCGACTTCATAATCAAATGTTTAACTCCTGTGGTGCAGTTCATTAAATATTGATTGCCCTGATTACTGAAGGATCAAGAAAAAATATCGTACGTACATATGTCAAACGCACAAGGGCAGGCCCCTATAGCTACTTAGTGCTTGAGTTTCGTATCTAACCGGCCATGCCATTTCCTTTATCAAATGAATTTACAGCACCACAAATATTTAGAGTATCATAAACACAATTTAAATAACATTTATTATCTATCCTCTATGTCATATCGCATATCTAAAAATTAGATATGAAGTTATTATCATAAATATCACGGAGATTGTGAAGGACACATCATTCTTAGATTAAGACCATGTAGCGGTTTTAAAAATTTAATTATTTTTTTACTTGTAAATTAAAATAAAAGAAATATTTTATAATTCTTCTCAAAACTATTATATTATTAAAATAGATAGAAAAAATTAACTGTATTAAGTTAAGTAATAAATTACTATACTAAATTAACTAGAAAATTTATTATTATTAAAAATAATATATTTAATAAAACAAAAATAAAATTAAGTTTTAAAAATAAATATAATAAATAATAATTTAAAAATTAAATTTGCCAGACATCTTGTCCACACATGCAAATACACTACATGGAAAAGGACACCAAAGGGAATTGTTCATTATAATAACAATAAACAAAGCACTCGTCATTGTTATAATACCAATTGGTTAATAAAAATATATTTTTAAGAACGGTATCTAGGGGAGGGATGCCAGTTGTTGGACACCCCACGTGGCTCCCTCCCCCATGCCACGCTGGAGAGTCGACACGACCGCAGCCCGGGCCTAGATGGCACCGCCACCTGTCGTGGTGGGTGCTATAATTAAAGCGGCCTTCATGGCACGCTTTTTCTCGCTTTTTCGGCACTTTTCCCGTGACCTCTCCTTCCTCCCGTGTATTGTTGCTCGGGCCCTGTCTGTGAACGCTCCGCCACCCCACTTCCTGTTCACGCCCGCTCTAGTTCTGCACCACCCCCGCTCTGGTTCTGCACCATGGGCGCTCTCGTTCCGCCGGTATCCTGCTGTGCTCTCGTTCTGCGGCAGACGCTTGTTGCCTTACCCCCCGACGGATGGTGTTCGCCGCTGCTGTGTGTTCTGTCCGCTAGCTCTCCCGACATTGAAGTTCGCTCCATGCCCACAGCGCACCACAGGCCCTCGAAGTTGTCTGTGGCGGACCCTGCTGCAAGTTTTTATTGGTTCGGTGGTAGTGTTGTTGGGTTGCCACTCGGATGGTTTCGCTGGTGGCGATGGTGGCTTCCATCAGGCTATTCCTGCTCACGGCGGTGGCGTTGGCTGTTCCTGCTCACGACGGTGGCGTTGGCTGTTCCTGCGTTGGTTGTTCCTGCTCACGATGGTGGCGTTGGCTGTTCCTGCTCACGGCGGTGGCGTTGGCTGTTCCTGCGTTGGTTGTTCCTGCTCACGGCAGTGGCGTTGGCTATTCCTGCATTGGTTGTTCCTGCTCACGGCGGTGGCGTTGGCTATTCCTGCGTTGGCTGTTCCTGCTCACGGCGGTGGCGTTGGCTGTTCCTGCGTTGGCTGTTCCTGCTCACGGCAGTGGCTCGTCCCTTCACGCTTCTTCGGTTTTGGTGGTAGGTTTCCTACCAGCCATTCCCTGCATTAGTGTTTGTCAACACTCTCAACCTTCTGGGGATTTCGTGGGCCATTTCTGCTGCTTTTAAAGGTTAAATTCTGGTTTTCTGGGTTGTGAATATGTGCATTTCTGTTGGTGAATTGGTTTGGTGAATTGTGAATTGCGTTTGTGGCAATGGTGAAATGCATTTCGTTTATGCTGCAGCAGGGTTTAGGAATTGTTTATAATGCAGTAGGGTTTATGCAGTAGGGTTTACGTTGCGTTTGTGGTTTACGTTGCGTTTATGCAGTAGGGTTTACGTTGCGTTGCGTTTCGGTTGAATTATTGAAGGCTCTATGGTTTATAATGCAGTAGGGTTCTATGGTTTGTGTTGCAGCAGGTTCTATGGTCTGTGTTGCAGCAGGGTTTGCAAATTGTTTAGGGTTTATGTATTTGTTTCGGCTGAATTATTGAAGGCTCTATGGTTTATAATGCAGTAGGGTTCGATGGTTTGTGTTTCAGCAGGTTCTATGGTCTGTGTTGCAGCAGGGTTTGCAAATTTTTTAGGGTTTATGTATTTGTTTCGGCTGAATTATTGAAGGCTCTATGGTTTATAATGCAGTAGGGTTCTATGGTTTGTGTTGCAGCAGGTTCTATGGTCTGTGTTGCAGCAGGGTTTGCAAATGTTTTAGGGTTTATGTATTTGTTTCGGCTGAATTATTGAAGGCTCTATGGTTTCTAATGCAGTAGGGTTCTATGGTTTGTGTTGTAGCAGGTTCTATGGTCTGTGTTGCAGTAAGGTTTGCAAATTTTTTAGGGTTTATGTATTTGTTTCGGCTGAATTATTGAAGGCTCTATGGTTTATAATGCAGTAGGGTTCTATGGTTTGTGTTGCAGCGGGTTCTATGGTCTGTGTTGCAGCAGGGTTTGCAAATGTTTTAGGGTTTATGTATTTGTTTCGGCTGAATTATTGAAGGCTCTATGGTTTATAATGCAGTAGGGTTCTATGGTTTGTGTTGCAGTAGGTTCTATGGTCTGTGTTGCAGCAGAGTTTGCAAATTTTTTAGGGTTTATGTATTTGTTGCAACAGTGTTTACAATTTTATTTGGGTTTATGAATTTCGTTTGTTGCTGGTTTATGTTGCCTTATGTTGTAGCAGGGTTTGTAATTTTTTTGGGGTTTATGATTTTAGTTTGTTGCTGGTTTATGTTGCAATCATAGTTTGGCCTGAATTTTCTATCTTTAATGGTTTATGTTGCAGCCGGGTTTGTAATTGTTTTAGGGTTTATTAATTTAGTTTGTTGTGTTGTTAATGTTGCAATCATAGTTTCTGTTAATGTTTGTGTTGTTAATGTTGCAATCATAGTTTCTGTTAATGTTAATGTTGCAATCATAGTTTCTGTTTATGTTAATGTTTCTGTTTCTGTTAATGTTAATGTTAGTGTTGTTAATGTTGTAAATGATAAACCGGGGTTCAAATTTGATCATGTTAGTTTGTTTCACAATATTTGGGAGGTGATTATTATTTTAAAAAATATCATATTAATTAAAAAATTAGAATTAGTTAAGTGAATTTAATTTGAGTGATTAGGGATGTTGCAATCATAGTTTATGTTGGTCTATAATTGGTCTATGTTGGTCTGATTAGGGATGCTGGTTTATGGTCGCTAAAGTCTATACATCATACAGTCTCTAATGCATTTGTTTGGTTTATGTTGCAATCATAGTTTGGGCTGAAATATTGAAGGTTCTATGGTCTATGCTGCTTTATGTTGTAGCAGGGTTTGTAATGTTTTTGGGGTTTATGATTTTAGTTTGTTGCTGGTTTATGTTGGAATGATAATGATGTTTTTACTCTGATTTTCATAGGGTTGAATGAATTGCAAATATTTTATGGCTGAAAGCATAAATTCTTGTTTCTAATGTATATACGAATTCAAGATGTATAAAATAGATTTAGATAAGTGACTTTTATTGGTATGAATTTAATCAAGTTTAGCATTTAACTTATAAACCGGTAGAACACATTTTGGTAACAAACTTGATTATTTGTTGACACTTATAAAAGATGTTGACACTTAGACTATTAATATGTACCAATAATAGAAAACAAAATCATTGGATGATAGAAGGGAAGTTATAAACTCGAGAATCTTATAATTAAATTTCCTTCTCTTGTATATCTTGGAATGGTAATAGTTAAAAGGAAAAACTGCATCATACAGGGGATGGATGGCAGTTGACAACAATGACTTCTCCATTGTCTCATCTAATTGGAAGAATACCCATAATTCAGTTGTTGATATCAGCAAGTTTGCCAAATTGGCTATTGTTGATGCATTTTACAAGCGATCTGCTCCACCTTATGATCTGTTGTTGTTAATGCAGTTTACAAGTTGCATGCTATTGTTAAATTATAAGTGTATGATGCAGTTTTTACTTTTACCTATTAACATGAAGTGATCTGCTGCATCTTATCTGTTGTTGTATGATGCAGTTTTTACTTTTACCTATTAACTTGAAATATTGGGCATTATTAATAATAGGAGAGAAATATGGTCCATGTTGCAGTACAATTAGCATCGAATGGATGGGTATCACACCCATGCAATGGTTCAACCCCATTCCTAACTGCTAGTTTAAGGAAAATATAGGGGTCAAGAGTTGTAAATCATAGAACCAACTGCACCATAAACCATAGAACCTTCAATAATTCAGCCCAAACTATGAAACTTCAATAAACCTTAGACCCTGCTGCAACATAAACCATATCCCACGATATCATCTAGGATGAAGCTATTATAGTGGTCTTGGGATTCTTCTATCTCCCTTTGAATTTTGGGCATATGGTTGTAATTCAGCCGAAATGACTGCAACATAAACCATGGACCCTACTGCAGCATAAACCATAGAATTCATAAACATTAACCATAGAGCCTTCAATAATTCATTGAATTCATAAACGCCCCCGCCAGGAGCAGGAACAGCCAACGCCACCACCGTGACCCTGCTGCAACATAAGCCATGGACCCTGCTGCATCATAAACCCTAGAACCTTCAATAATTCAGCCCATACTACTGCAACCAGAGCGGGGGTGGTGCAGAACTAGAGCGGGCGTGAACAGGAAATGGGGTGGCGGAGCGTTCACAGACAGGGCCCGAGCAACAATACACGGGAGGAAGGAGAGGTCACGGGAAAAGCGCCGAAAAAGCGGGAAAAAACGTGCCATAGAGGCCGCTTTAATTACACCACCCACCACGATAGGTGGCGGTGCCATCTGGGCCCGGGCTGCGTTCGTGTCGACTCTCCAGCATGGCATGGGGGAGGGAGCCATGTGGGGTGTCCAACAACTGGCATCCCTCCCTTATATAAAAATACAACAATGTTTGTTTGGTTGTAGAAGATATTTTGATTTCATCAATAATGATGATTAATCATTTTGGTGTGTATGTGTTGGTCTTTCATAATGGTAGTGATGACAATAAGTTTTTTGGGTTGTAGGTGAATAAACCCTAGAACCTTCAATAATTCAGCCCAAACATAAATTGCAACATAAACCAACAACAAACTAAATTCATAATCCATAAAAAATGTTAATGAAATGTTTAATCAGAGTACATTACAGCTTGCTCTTGAAATGATGAAATTGTATATTAAACCTGTTGATAAACCCCTGATTACAATGCCACACACATCAGGGAACGATATGACCTAGGATTGTACCCAAAAATGTATAGGATTGTATACAAAATGGCCATGTTGCAGTAGTTAGACCCAGTGATTACAAAATCCACAATGCAATGTGGTCACAACAAAAACTTTGGCATCCCTATATGACACTCCTATGCTTGATGTCGTCCAAGATCTTCACTTCCCAATATTGTTTTGTTTCCTGCTTGAGCCAGGTTGGTTGGCATACCTAACAATGGCTGATTAGGTTGTGGCTGGTTGCCTCCATATGTTATCCAATTTGCTTCTTGCAGCCATGGAGGAATTGAGTAGCCATAGTGCACACTTGTGCTACTCACCCCTGCATTGGGTTGAGACCCCCGATAATCGTACATCTGTCTGACACCTGTACTGGTAGGAGGGAATAAAGTGGGCATGCGCACTTGTTGATAGCGGGGGACTTGGATGTTTAGGAGGTATTGGAAACATGGAGTATTATCTGCAAGATGTTCCAATGTGTTTGGCATCATCCTACTCCCCTCCACTATGTTTGCATCAATGGCAGAACTTTTGGCCACCCCTTGTTCTTTTTGAAGCAATTGTTGAGCCTTTCTCAATTCCTTTTCATGCCTTGCCATTTGTTTTTGATGATCCTTTTCTTGTCTTTCTTTCTCTCTGCCAAGCCTCTCCTGTGCTCGAATTTCTGCTGCAGCAATCCTTGCAGCATTCTTTTCTTTAGCTAAGTCCCTCTTTTTCTGCTTTAAATCCTGGAGTTCAAGTTTCCTATGCTCAGACTCAACCAATAGTTTTATATAGTCCTCTGAGGTGAGTAACTGTGAACTTCGGCATAGACGAATATTTTCTGCTGTAAATTGCCTTCTTTTTGCTGACACTCTCTCTACCGGTAGCTTTAGAAACCGACCAAGCAACTGGCTCTTCTTTGACACTTGCTGCTCCTTGCTTGACTCTTGCCTCTCAATATTTGGGTCAATGTTCTCCTGCTCTATCTGAACCATATTGTCCTCTTCAGCTGGAACCTCGTTGTGGACACTATCTTCTACCAGGTTTCCATTGTCCACAAAATAATGAACAATTTCTTCTTCCAATTCTCTGGGCTGTGAAGGCATGTTCATGCTTTCTTCATTTGTCCTTGACACAATATTTTTGTCCAAATTCATCATGGCTTCTACCAGCCATGATTATGGGGTAACCTGGCTTGGCAAAGTCAATTCTCCATTGCTGCTTCCTGGTGCATGGTCAACGTTTTCATTGACATGAACAGAAGCAGAAGTTGCAACTGTTTCTTGCATAGAGACATTAAGAAGATTAGAAGCAGAATTTGCAGCTGTCTCAGTTGGTGTATGTACCTCCATGTTACTGTCAATTGGTTCATTGTTATACTGTGTTTCACTTACCTGTTCTTCTTCATCACCACAGTATGGTTCTCCTTGAGAGAGGGATATCATAGGATCAACAGCAGCAACGTCTTCCTCTACCTCCACATCTTCTTGGCCAGCAACATGTGCTTGGACATCCCCTTCTTCCTGACCATTCAGATCAAATCCCAGGCTACAACTAGTATCATGCATGAGAGCCTCAGAATTCAGTGGCCATATTCCAGTCCTCCTAAACCCAGCCTTGATATTCGAAGGTGTGAGAGCCCTTTTAAAGGCTTTACTTGCAAGCTCGGCTAGCTCAAACCTTTTTACCTCCACCCCTGGATTCTGTGCCATCCACGAAGCTCGCTCACCCCTGAAATAGTTCTTGAAAGGCCCGAACACACTGACATATAGGGGTTGCAATCTGTGAGTGGTATGAGCAGGCAGTGTCAACAGGTCGATGCCCAAATTGTTAGCCTCCTCGATTTTTTGCACAGCAATGTGGCTTCCATGACCATCTAAAACCAGCAGGTGTCTATTTACAGGTGAGACACCGCCTGGTATAGATGCAGCAAAGTGAGTAAGCCAATTCAAAAAGAGTTCTTTGGTCATCCAAGCATGGGGATGTGCAGCCATGCATGCACCTGGTTCACAATTCTGTATATAGTTTTTGAGTTGAGTTTTACCTTTAAATAGATAAAATACTGGGATTGAAGCACCAATTGCATTGACACAACATAGAATAGTGATCCACTCCCTGCTCCTAGGCAAAATCTTTGGCACATTACGACTCCCTCTCTTGGCAATTACACGCATGCCACAGTTCCTTCCTGCCTGTAAACCTGTTTCATCACAGTTCCATATATGGTCTGGAGCATACCGATGGTTCTCATATGCACTAGAAAGGGTGGCATAGAACTTAGTCAGAATTGCAGGCCGTAGATTTAGAGCCCCGTCTCTATCTAGGCCCTCAGCTGTACGCAACACAAGGTCTGGATGCCTTTTTTTAAACCCAAACCACCATGACTTACCAGGAAACCCATCTTTGAATGGGTTTGGCCTCCCTCGACAGATTTGAGCTACTGTGGATTTTAGCTGTATCAGCTCTAGCCCATGTCCCATTTCAGCCATCTCCTTACACCACTGAACCACCTCGGCCTCCTCCTCTTCACTCATAACTGTAACAGGCCCTTTGCGCTTTGTATGTGTGAGTCCATTTATCCAATAATGTACTGAAGAGGTAGCAACTCCATGTTTTTTAGCAGCAGCACGAATGGAATATCCATTGAACTCTATATCATCAATAGCAGCTAGCATGTCTTCTTTTGTCCAACCCCTTATTGCACTGATTTTGGTGACTGAACTTGTTCCTTGAACTTTTGTTGGAAGTGACTGTGTGGTTGGTGGTGGGACAACAATGTCCTCTTCCACCACATTTTCATTCTCAACAACATTGCTGGGAGCATTGTTGGCATTTGTATGATTGGGCCTCTCCTCATCCGATGATGTGCAGTGTAGCTGGGCACCCCTACTCAGTCGACGACTTGTTCTCCTTGCATTGCTGACTCTTGCCATGCCTACAAAAACCTGCACATTTAGAAGGGAGGCTGGTTATGTAGAAGAAACTGGAAGTTGATTATAACAGAAATGTAAATAACAGAAACATAAACATAACTGGAAACATAAATAACATAAATAATATGAATAACAGAAACATACATAACTGAAAATAACATGAATAACATAACTGGAAATAACATGAATAACATAACTGGAAATAACATAAACAGAAACATAAATCACAGTAACAGTTACCTGAATCTACTGTACACACAGTTCTGCTAGTATGCCTCCACTGTGCACACACTTCTGATGGTATGCCTCCACTATGCACACACTCTGTTGTTCAAATTTCTGAAATGCAATTGTGCACACACTCTGCAGGTCGAATTTATGTAATGCATCTTCATAGGGGTTGTGGTTCATTTATAGTTGTTTGCTATTGAATTGGGTTGGTAAGAAGGTTGCACATGGATTGCAATCTCTCAAATTTCAATGTGTGTTGTGGATTGATTTGAAAGTGATCCAATGGTTGGGAGCTTGTCATTGTGGATCCCTGTGCTTTCATCTGTTTCATTATCTGTGTGCTTCCATCTGTTTAATGGGTGCATTTAATGGGTAGGTGTCATTTATTGAACACAATGGGTTGGAATGTTGAACAATCTTGCAGTTATGGCTGACACTATCTTTTCTGCTGCTTGAACAGGTATCAATGAATGTTTGAACAGGTTTCAATGAATGCTGGGATATTTAGGCTCCATTAGATATTCATGGGTCCTCCTTTGATAGGTACCTTGCAGTAGGTGGAAAAAACGAGTTGGGTTATTTAGCTGTTTATGTACTTCTGGAAATTTGAGCAGATCTGTACTTTGTTGGGACAAGATGTTTTGTACAGTTTGTCATATAAAGACTATTTATTGACAGCTATTGGCCCAGTCAGTTAATGGGCAATTTTTGGACATAATTTAAATATTTTCTGCACTTAATATGGAATGTGTGTGTTTAATTTATGGGTTTATTTGTGTCAATATATGGTGGTTATGTGGGACCAGTACTATGTCAACTACTGGTCCCTGTTCAACTATAGACAACTCTCCCCTATAGATAGATACACATGCCTTAGACTAGTTGCGATACTGTACTCACAGTGTGTTTTCAAAATACATTAATGGGATTATATCACCGTGTTCGTACCTTCATTGCACTAATTATATATCTAAAGTGGGTTGTGTCATGTGGTATTTCATAATTAGTATATGTATTATATGATTATGTGTTAATTTGAGAAATTTTTTAAAATTAATTGTCACTTCCAATCAAGGGTATTTTGTCAAATCAAACATTAAAACTAATAAAGAAATAATATGTCTAATTTTAAAAATTAAAAAAAAATATATTATTTAAAAAAAATAAAAATAATAGTTATGTTTTAAATAACATTGTAAAAAAACTATTAAATTAATAAAATTAACAAAAGGTCAATTTAATTTTAACAAACGACCCCTGGCTATAATCCCTGCCTTAACAGAAACTAATAAATATTATTATAAAATAATAATAATATTTAAAACATTATTATAATTATTATATATTAAAAAAAAACATTAATAATTACACCTTATTTTATTATTTCAACCAATTTTGTATCGTTTAAATTACATTGAGGATAGGTACATGGCTAGCACTTGTTTACACGAAATAATTGAATCTTAACTATTGCACCTAATCTTATGAACATATTTCATAAAGCTTTTAATAATTTTTTTTATTTTTGTCTTTATTTATTTAAAACTTATTTTAAGGTATCAACACCAATCAACATTTAGATAAATATATTTAGAAATTAAAAACAAAAATTAGTTTTCATTAATTCTAAAGTATTTAATATATTTTCTTTAAATTTTGCTTCTATTTATTTAAAATATATTTTAAATTCTTAGCACCAATCAATATCTAGATAAATATATTTAGAAATTATAAAAAAATACCAATTTTAAAGTAAACTTTGGCAAAATTGAAAAATTAATTTGTACCGCACAAAGATTAATAGGAAAAAATGATTACAATAGTCACCTTTAGTCACCTTTACATGAAGAAACTAATAAGCTAATAATAACATATTATTTGTTGAATAGAGCCATAAAAATATTATAATGGATTATTTCTTATATATCTGTCAATAATCATAATTGAAATCAAAACATTATATTTTGGTTACAACAAATGGCAACTTAGGGAATATACCCATGGGTTGACCGATTCCAATTATCTATTAGAACTTATTTTTTTCTAACAATGATTAAACTCACTTATTTTAAAGATGATAAATAATTTCCAATTTCCAATTTACTTTTATAATTTTTTTTATAGATTTTTTTACTTGAAATTTGTTAAAATTACATAATTATATATAATAGAAATAAATCAAATTTTACAATAAAAAAATAATAACAAAATTACAATATAATAAAAAATAATAATAAAATTAAATAATAATAATAATAAATTACAATCTAGCCAAAAATAAAATCAACAGACATCAATAATAAGAAAAAAATATACTCAAATATTTAAACAACTCCATTACTTATTAAAACAGCAACTTTACATATGCTATCTTGTTTTCTTTACCCAGATTCCCTCGGTAATAAGGAGAAAAATTAAAATGGTCAAATATTTATACTTGACTCCATTATTTGTTATAAAGTTCTAATTACTTATCAGGCCCTTACCCAGTTCCGTGGGTAATAAGGAGAAAAATTAAAATGGTCAAATATTTATACGTGACTCCATTATTTGTTATAAAGTTCTAATTACTTATTAGGCCCTGCTGCTGCCGTTGAGACTATTGTTTTCAGGTTTTTCATTATTATTACTTATTAGGCCCGGCTGCCGTTGAGACTATTGCTTTCAGGTTTTTCATTATTATTGTTTATTTTATATTTAATATTTTAGTATTTATAAAATGTAAGTACAATTTTTTTTTTAATTTTTATATTTTTTTTTTTAATTTTGATTGGTGTCATGCCATAAAAATGTTGATAAAAAAAAATTTCAAAACAATTGAAATTTTGTTATTATTTTTTTATTGTAAAAATTGATTCATTTCTATTATATATACTATTTTTTACTTGAAATTTGTTAAAATTGCACAATTATATATAAGAGAAATGAATCAATTTTTACAATTAAAAAATAATTACTTTAATCTTTAAAACATTAATTTTCATAGATAAATATACTTCATTTAATTTCTTATGGACTCCTTTAACTTGAGACTCGTTATACATCAAGCATTGTTTATAAGTCTATATGATTATCTCACCATGCCTATGAAAGCATGATACTCTAAGTCCATCGGTAATTTGTGTACAAAGGATGCATATCAATCTCTAAGGAAACCTATAACAACAACCCTCATAGGTTCAACATTTATATTAAGGATAGTTCCCTTATGACCACCTCATACAAGTTTAACTAAGAGTTTACATCATATCCTAGTATAAATTCCTCATGTGGTGGACCTTAATATTTACTACCATTCAAGTTTATACTTTGGCCATTTTAATGTGCTAATCTTTGTCCTATCCATATACTTGCGTACTTTAATATTTGTTTAACTACACATATGCATTACATGCGCTATCACCATGTCAATGGCATAACTCCACTAGATAAAAGGTACATCTTAAATCACATATATTAACATCATACAAATCTCATAAGCCGTCTAAATTCCATCTTTCTCCCATTAACACACATTGTTTTCATGATCAACATATCAACCAAACATGCAAATGAATTCGATCAATAATGCAAATCCATAAGCCATCTAAATTCCATCTTTCTCCCATTAACACACATTGTTTTCATGATCAACATATCAACCAAACATGCAAATGAATTCGATCAATAATGCAAATCCACAATAACTATTGCATAATATCAACTCATAGTATTCCTACGTCAATAGAAATGCTCATTTGAATACAACTGTAGGAAGTGGACAATGTTCATTAACATCATGCGAACCTTGTAATTAGCTAAATATACATGTGAACTTTTTACTACATTTCATTCTCAGATCATATTCATCATCTCACTAAATATAAGAATACATCAGCGATTAACACAACCATAACATCAAAATATATATAAGTGCCACCAACTAACAAGAGAAATATATATATACATTTATAGTTTTGACGTCTTCTAATAATAATACAATACTGAAGGATACATATCTGAGGAAGTTAGACTAAGGTGACTGAATTGGCGCTCTATCTGGTGTATATTTATGCCACCTAGAAGCCACCCCTAAGCTGGCAATGAATCCACTAGGGTAGAGATTTTTCTCAATGACTTTCTTACTCTTAAATCTTTGCTACCTTACATTAATAATTTATTGAGATTGAACAAGGTATGGCTATACCCTTCAATTAATCATATTAAGGGTAGATCTTTAAGGTTAGAAACTAAGGATAATGTCCTTTTTGACTTATACAAAATTTATATGTATTGAAATCTTTCAAAATGTAATTCTATATTATCTATATCAATTATACATTATAATTATTTTAATCTAAGGCTAGTAGGAAGGATTTTAACCTCTCAACAACTCTCATATAAACTACCAATGCACAGGGTTCTTTTTAAAGAGTTCACCTATCGAACAAGAAATAAATACTTAAACAACTTATCATACAGGATTGCAATCAAGGAGCAACACAAAGGTTGCTTACTAACGAGAAACAAAAGCGATCACCGACGGTGATTCTGCTCCCGCTAAAGTATTATCAAATAGACGAAACAGAGATAGCATGCAATGGCTTTGCTCCAAGGAAAAAATCTTACAAAAACTACTCCCAGATCACCTAACACGCAAACTACAGAGATTCGAATTACAACTCTATTGCGCAATAGACAAACTCTGTTATGCAAAGGGCATAAATCCTATGAAGAAGAGATAGGGTAAATCTGTTACGTAATGGGCATAGAGTCATATTCTTGTCATGGGATGAGCATAAGTTATATAAAACCTCTACTAAATATACAAATGTAAAGATCATATCCTTATGATACAACGAGCAGGGATTGTGAGTTTCAAAAGGTAAACAAGTGCAGAGATCATATCCTTTCCATACAACGAGCAAGGATTGTGAGCTTCAAAAGGTAAACAAGTGCAGAGATCATATCCTTGCAATACAACGAGTAAGGACTGTGAGATTCAAAAGGTAAACAAGTGCATATGTCATATCCTTGCGATACAACGAGCAAGGATTGTGAGCTTCAAAAGGTAAACAATTGTAGAGTTCACACTCTGGCCATTGGGTGTAACCGCATCATTCAGAAGTAAATAACCAAGAAGAGATCGATGGCAGAGATCAAACTCTTACCATTGTCTGTAATCACATCATTCAGAAATAAATAAGCCATGCAGATATCGATGGAAGAGATCAAACTCTGACCATTGTGTGTAATTGGATCATTCATAAATAAATAAGCCAGGCAGAGATCGATGGCAGAGATCAAACTCTGACCATGGTGTGTAATTGCATCATTCATAAATAAATAATCCAGGCAGAGATCAAACTTTGACCATTGTGTGTAATCACATCATTCAGAAGTAAATAAGCCAGGTAGAGATCAATGGCAGAGATCAAAATATGACCATTGTGTGTAATCGCATCATTCAGAAGTAAATAGCCAGGCAGAGATCAAACTCTAACCATTGTGTGTAAAAACACATCAATTCATAAATGAATAAGCCAGGGTAGAGATTGATCATATCAAAAAATACTAAATAAAAGTATGATGTTGTCACATCATTGAGGCTGAGATCGTTTGCTAACTCAAAGATTACTTACCTCAATCATAGAGGTCAAGGCTTGGCGAAGAGCTTACTTTCTCTTATGGCAGGGTTAACATCTTACCACTGAAATTCCTCATCACAGAGATTTACTCAACGCATAGCTTCAATGATCCTCCTCCCCAATATTCCCCATTCGTAGAGATCGTCCTCCTATTGCAAAGAGTAGTGTTAACCTCATTCGTGGAAGTAAGCAGAGATATCACTCGGTCTGTCTACTCATGTAGACTCCTCGATCGGCGAGAGACTCCTTCCAAAAAAGCTCTCCTCTTCTTAAGAAGGATGTATTACCTCCCACTGGAGTGACAAATGGTTGATCCAACAACCAGCGCTCAATCAAGGGGACAAGTGGCGGCCTACTTGAGTTCGACACTCCATTAAGGAGACAAGCTCACAAAAAACCCCTACACCATATTCCTCAACCATATTTTAATTAAATACACATTTCTCTTCCACTATCTTAGTAGCGGAGTGATCCGTTGTTGGGGTATATATACATAGATATTGGCCATATATATATAATTGTATTTGGCTGTTATCGTATTAAGATGCATGGGCCCTCTTGTAGTATATACTCCCATATATAACATTTATCAATTACTAAAATGAATATGTAAAGTAATATCTATTTTATATGTTTTTCCATATAAACCTTTAAGTATATATATATATATATAAACTAGTTTTGCCTCATTTTTTTATAACATTCTTTCCTAGATGCGTATATCCTCACTATAATAACGTTCTTGTACTCCAAGATAAATTAAATAGTAATGATTATAGTACTAATTTATTCAGGATCTTTAATGAATATTCAGTAATATCTTACTTAGGGTTGATGGGCGAGTATTCACCTCTTTTTTTCAAGTGACGACAACATTGTTTCGAAATTCCTACAACTAAAAGTAAGTTCATTTTGATAAGTATTTGATTTAGGTCAGCTAGTGAGGAATACGACTCGTTTTCGTTTAAGTACCCAAGCTACCATGCTGACACTCAGTCATCATGAGTTTGTTTCTCTGGGCTTCACTACCTCTAACCTCTCCCCCTAGTGGATTCTTGCCCTCATTGTTTAAGTTGTGTCACAAACTCTAGTCTCCTAGGTTTAAATCAACCATTACAACTAAAGAGGTAATTAACAAAGCTTTACATGGTTTACTAGTGGGGCTTTGGCCTTGATATCCTCACTAAAAACAAATACATATAGTTACATTTTCCTTTTCAACAGCATAAGGTAATAAGAGGGATGTTACACATATGATGCAGAATTTCTACATAAAATCTACGATAAGAGGGCTTTGAAAATGAAAAGATACGAATTAGTTTACATCTTACATCATTCATGACAAGTTTTAAAGAACACTAGCCTTGAAACCCTCGAGGCACACAATCCCAGATTGATTGCTTTGATTTCCATTTGGCTATGGGGTTTTTTGAGGTTTTTGCAAACATAAGCACCAAATCAGCAGTTTCTATATTTGGATCATAATGTATATTCATATAAAAATTTTGACTTATAAATGGAAGATGGTGATTTTGCAAGCTGAGTGTTAGCTGTTTTTGTTTTAAAATTGAAAAGTCCTACTGTATGCTTTGGGTTTTTTCTCACTGGATCGATGAATGATTTATTCTTCTACTAAAGATAGTGATTAGCTAATTTATCACTGAATCAATGATGAGTTTTAGAGCTATTTTTCTTCTTCAGCTGAGAGTAAACTTTCCTTGGTTTGATCATATTGCTCTCTGGTTTTTCTGTATATTTATGTATTGAGGAATCCAACACACTTATATGATATCAAACACCCATACAATGCAACCTGGTGGATTCTTAGTTTTTGCATATTTCATTTTGCATGAGATATGGCTCACTGGCATTTCTGCTTGTTCAAGTTACTATGAATGAAAAATAAATAATCATATATTCATTCGTTATACTTATTAAAATTAATTTTTGAAATGAAACTTCTATGAGTCTTTTGTCTATCGTCGAATCATGGCAAGTGTGTCTTCCCCCTAAATTTCACTCTATTTGCTAAATTATTTGCATGGTACCATATATTACACAAAATGTGGGATTTAAAAATAATAATTTGCAACGGTAACATTATCAAAGTCTTCGAAGCTTGGACGCACTTTTCAATCATTCATTAAGAAATCGTCAAATGCTCATTATTTCAAAACTCGTGTCCCTGTAATGTCTATGTATTTTATGTTATAGTGTAATTGTTTAGATCTGAATGTTTTATAAGAAGAACAAAAGGATAATGCTATAGATTATATTTTAAAATTTGATGTGGATGAAGAAGTGTCTTAGATAAGATAATGGTACTATCAAGTTTTTTTATTTTGTGGCAATCCTTTCAAATTTGATATATCTATATATATATATATATATATTACTTTAGTAAGTATGATAACTTGTTGCTTATTGATGTTCAACACATACATACACTACTAATCTCTACCCATCATTACACACTAGTATATGTGTGTGTGCGCTTATTGAATAAACAATCTCATTTCAATTTTTTCTTAAAAAAGGGGACTTTACTGCTCACCATCCTTGTTCGAACTTGTTTTCTTTACAACATAGATGAAAAGGCATATGCATGGGTATGTGAAAAGACTATTTATTATTACATTATAGACTGCCACTAAAATCAAAACTTACAATTTCGACACTAAAATCAAGAAATGAAAAATTACAATGTAGAGCATAATATGATCACTAAGTAATCCAAATGGTTGAGATCATAATTCCAACAACCAATTCTGTGATTTCTTTAATCCCAGAGCCATCAAATTTCGGAGGAGGTGAGTTTGGAAGAAAGGCCTCTATTGCGCATGCGTATGTGTTAGAAAATATTCCTCTGGTTTCCCAATTTGTTAACCCTCTACTGCTTAAAAAGAGGAGTATTGACCCTCTACTATGGAAAAAGAGGAAGAGAAAACCTGAAATGCATGGGATGAGTCGTTAGGAAACACAAAATCTCTTGGTGTAAAGAAATCAGGTTCATAAATCATTCTGATGGCCTCGCTCATGGAAGGTCTCACATCCTTGTCTTGCTTCAAGGGAAAAGTGGTAAGAATTGTAATCTCAATGGTCATGAGTTGGTTAACCAGTTGAGTTTGTTAGTTGACTAGGACACTTGGTTGTCCCATAGTATTTCCCTTCCCATAGTATTGGACAGTAGTATTGATGTGATGTAATCCTATATAAGCTTGAAGTTAATAATCATAAGCCAATGAATATGCCCATTTGTGTTCTATCTTCTATTTGCTTCTGTCTTATATATCTTAACATGGTATCAGAATGTATGGCCTGATCCATACCCGTTGTTGTTGTTGGGTAAGCCTTTTCACATAGTGGAAAACACACACGTGTAGATCAAGACGGAACACATTGGAGTGGAGGAGTAGCTTCACAGCTTTGGGGCTGCATTAAATATATTTTTGTATTTTTCCTTCGTAAGCGCTGATGCACCTGACCCTTTCGGGAACTACGGCATAACGCACCTGTTTCATAGAAGAGATGCGTTGCCAACACACTCCCTGCACAGACGAATCGTGTCACCGATGCACTTATTGTTAAGGAGAATCATGTCGAACCATGTTCACTTGCATGGATTTTGTCCGACACACCCTCTGACGCACTGTGTTAGCTAAAGAAGTAGTAACACTCTATTTAAAGACAGTCATACAATATGGAAAGTACCAACATGAAGCAGATCTTTGGACCAATGTTGACTGACACAAACTACGAGTTTTAGTCAATCAAGATGAAGACATTTCTCCAACTCAACAAATGTTGGGATATAGTTGAAAACGAGTTCACAAAACTGGCGGAAACTGTTGTCGCTTCTATGTCCAATGCTCTCAAGAAATCCGAGATCGAGATCTCACTACAAAATGGTTGATCTAAAGCTGCATTAGAAAGTCCATTTCCCCACGGATCTCAGGAGCTACCACCGCATATAAAGCATGGAATCTCTTTGAAACTGCATACAAAGGTACTGGCAGAGTTAAAATGGTAAGACATCAAACCCTTAGACTTCAGTTTGAAAGTCTTAAGATGAAGGAAATTGAAACTATAGATCATTTCATGACTAAGGTTTCGGGTATTGTGACTCAAATCCAAACCTATGGCGAGGCCTTGGAACAAAAGGTTGTTGTTCAAAATATTCTTAGATGTTTCACTAAGAAGTTTTCTATGGTCATTACTGCAATAGAAGAATCTAAAGATATATCCAAGTTTACCCTAGAAGAGTTAACAAGGTCCCTTCTATCCCATGAAGCTCGACTTAGTGAAGAGGAAGAGTCTCTGTCAAATGCATTCAGCACTCAGGCTTCATTAAGTAGAGGTCGAGGCAGAGCAAGTAGAGGATGAAGCAGAAGAGGAAGAAGTTATCATTCTACAAAGGATGGAACTGATCAAGAACACTCATATCACGGTGAGCACTCTCACAAATCTCAGAGAGGGAGAGGAAAGAGATCACTGTGAGCACTCTCACAAATCTATAAACATAATTAATGACACTCTCCTATACAGTATATATTCGTACAAGCTAAAAAGCACTGCATTTAAATGTAAAAGACATATATTTCAAAATTAACTTGATTAAAAGTCAAAGCTGAAATGCACTGCATTTAAATGTAAAAGACATATAGAAAAGTCATTATGAAGAATTAAAAAAAAAATGACCAAACTAAAATCAAATGAATTTGAAGATCGTTTGGATCATCCTTTGCAAATGCATGTTAGTGTGAATATTTTTACCGGATTGAAAACAACTTTTGCAACAAGAGCATGGTTAATAAATGCTTAAGAAATTTAGTATAAGTTTAAAAAAAAAAGGTTTCATGTCAATGTTATTAATATATTAATGAAGGAAATAAAAACTTAATATTTATTTATTAAGCAAGCAAAATCACTGCAAAGTAGCTAGTCTTTGCTTTAGAATTATAGTTTTAAAAAATTATTTGACAATAATAAATTTATAAAATGTATTAAATAGAATATTAAATTTCAATCAAATTTATAAAAAAATTATTTAACAATAATAGATTTATAATTATTTGACAATAATAAATTTATAAAATGTATTAAATTGAATATTAAATTTCAATCAAATTTATAAAAATGTTTTTTAACAATAATATATTTATAAATATATTAAATAGAATATTAAATTTCAATCAAATTTATATCATTAAAGAAAAACATAATTTATATGTACAAAAGATATTGTTTAGAAGAATTGAAAAATTAATAAAATTTGTAAATATTAATATTAATCTGTTTTAAATATTTTTGTACTTAATAATATTGATTTTGATATTTACTATATTTTATAAAAAAATAATATAATTTAATCTTTAAATTAAAAATTATTAAACTAAATTACTTGAAATGCTAACAATATTACTAATAGTTAAACATTCTAAATATTATATTAATTATAATTAATTTTAAAAATTATAATAATAATAAAACTTTATTAAAAATAAGATAACTTTTCAAACTAAAGTTTATATTTATATCATTGATAAAAATAAAAGAAAACACATAAAAATATTAAAATTGCATTTATAATATAGTAATTAAATTTAAATATTTTATTATATATTTTTTATTTTAATATATATATATATATATATATATATATATATATATATATATAATTTAAATTAAATAATAAAATATTATAATTTATCATATAATTTTGTTAAATTTTAGAATAAAAATTAAAAATTGAAATAAAAATAGATGGTTAATAAAAATTAAAAAAATAAAATACAACTTTAATAAAATTAAAAAATTAAAAAACTAAAAACAAACAAGAGAAATAGCTGCAAAGCAGCTAGTCCCTACTCTAAAATTATGTTTATAATTTTTTTAATTGTTTATAAAAATAAAAATATTTTGTCACAAAAATTTAGATAAGTGTTCGTAGTTGTGAGACTTTTATGTCTTTGTTAAATCTACTTCAAATGTAAAATAAAACATTTGAATTGTCTCATTATTTGAAATAGAAGATTTGAATTATCTCATTACTTGATTTATTGCATTTAATGTAAAGTACTTTGCTTAAATATTTGCATTAAGAGTTAAATTGGGTTGTTGTTGGCTTGGAGTTTTAAGTTTAAGCACTACTCATTGGTCCTAAAATTTGATTGATGAGTTTTAACATTGGATCCTAAAAATTCTGTCTCATGTAGTTATAACATATATTTTTTTACGCTTTATCAATCGTCAAACATTCCTTGGTCGACATGTATAAGTTCTACATATATTGAAATAGCATTGCATTGTTAGGAAGCATTTAGACATTTTGTTTGTAGTTTAATTTCTACATTTTCTTTATAGGTTTTTTCATGGGATTCACAGAACTAACAACATGCTTATTAGATCCCAAATAGTAGCTTTGAAGGTAGATATATTGCAGAATCAATTTGAACTTGGAAAATAGTATCAAGATCCTATTAACATTGAAGGTTGGTATGTTGTTGAATCAATTTGAACTTGGAAAAAGGAATTGAAATCCTAAGAGCATTGAAGGTTGATATTTTGTACAAACAATTTGAAACAATTTGAATTTCATGTGGAGAAGACAATTGAGATGCCTAATTGCAACATTGAAGACTAATATCATGCACAATCAATTTGAATTTCAATGTGCAAAAGAGAGCATGAATATGATATGATCTATGTAAATTGTAGTGAAGAAATGAGATCATTAGAGAGAATGTTACACAGTAATTGTCTCTATGAGCATGTTGAATCCTCAATGTAAGTTAATATTACATGTTGCAAGATGAGCATGATGCATCCTCAATGTAAGTTAATAGTGCGTGTTGCAAGTGTTTATAAAGATGGTTTTCATATTTAGAAAATATTCACTATATCAAATTTGTTTAGAATTTTCATTGAATATTAAAAGTGATAAAAACTTAACGAATTTGTTAATTGTCAATAAGATATTGAATATTTACATAGAAATTTCAAAATTATTCATATAGAAATTTCAAAAAATAATTATAGGATTTTTTTTAATGAAAATTATTCTTATTTCAATTTACCAAAAAAGTAAATGAAGACATATTTCACGTGTTCTATAGACATTTCTGACTCCATCGATATCACCCTATTGTCTTTCATTCAAATAAAAGGTAGTGGCAATCCTACATTTGACCAATAAGAACAATTCCCCATAATGATGATCATTATTAATTAAATTTCAATGTGAGGTATTTGCATTAAAAAACATCAATTGTCGAGATGGATTCAACATATTTTAAAGAAAGGACCTATTTGGGAATACCATGGAAAATTTCTAGGAGGAAAAAAAAAACACTTTTTATGGAGGCCAATAGTCCCACAGAGGGCTATGTTGGGGCCATACTTTCTCAAATAGATTTGTATTCAAGTGGGCTATGTTGGGGTCATATTTTTTTTTTTAAATACTTTATGCAGGGAATAATGATACGAATAAATATGGGGTGGATAAATATAATGGAGTGAATACTTTTTTTGACTTGCATTCCGATGTACCCCACACCAGCTAGTCCCCGCTTAAGATTATATAAATATTTTATTTAAAAACATTTTATTGAAAAATAATTAAATATATTAAAATTATAAAAAAAATATAATTTTAATTATAAAAAATAAGAACTAATTATAAGTGAGAAATAAGAAATATAGTAAATGAAAAATATTTACCATATAATAAAATTAATAAAAAATGATATAAATAATTTTAACTATATAAATTAAATTTATTGTTATTAAATATTATAATAAATGTAACTTATTTACCAAATAATAAAATCAATATAACTATTATAAAAGAGTTAATCTTATATATAGTAATGTTAAAAGAAACATATATATTAAAAATAATATTTCTATTAAGATTATAATATATAAAAATAATAATTAAAATTATTTTAAAAAACTAATTTGATATTGATATAGTTTTTGTTGCCCCAATTTATTATGGATATTTTGTTGTCTTGATTAGGGGATTTTTATTTTAAATAATAAGTAAAAAGGCTTGATGTATCTTTCAATTTAGTAATATGAACTTTAAATCATTCATATATATATATAATTTAACTTCCTGAAGAACAACTAAATCAAATAATTTTTATCATCAATTAATAAGTATTAAAAAAAATTCATATTTCCAAAAATAGCATTGTGAAACTAAAGAATGAATAAGCTATTGTATTAATTTATTTTAATTTATTTATATATAAATAATTATGATTAACCAAACTATAGCTAAATTATGGTATAACTATCTCTCACCAAAAATGTGAATTATATTTATTTCTTACTGGTATTAACAAAACTAGTTTGTAGTTATAAGTTATATCAAATTCCAACATATAATGATCCCAACTTTATTGAGATTTTAGAAATTGTCCTTAATTTCATTTAATTGTCCCAAACCATTTGAAAATGCATTTAAAAGATGTGTCATACCTTTTCCTATATTATATTTCTTGTATAAAAAGGGACTATCTTTGGTCCAACATTACTATCATCCATCTTTTGTAAAAAGATTTTTTATTATTTCTTATATAAACAACTCAAGTCAAGAGTCCAAAAGACCATGCATATAAATTAATTAAATTTCCAACATTACTATCATCCATATTTTGTAAAAAGATTTTTTATTATTTCTTATATAAACAACTCAAGTCAAGAGTCCAAAAGACCATGCATGTAAATTAATTAAATTTCGAAAGACTATGAATATGAATTAATTAAAGACAACCAAGTGAAAGCACATTGGATGTCTACAATCTATATGTGAAATACCACTCCTAAAGAAATAGATTCATAATTCACCATAAAAGTGAGGCATTTTTATTTTATTTTATTTTTTACATATTGTTCATTATTAAAATCATATTATTCATTGGCTTGGTAGTATCTTATATATATTTATATAGTATTTTCAAAAAAAATGTTACATAAAGTTTTTTTGAAATATCTTTGATATAAAATTAGTTAAGATGATATAAAATTAGCTAAGAATTGTCAATAAAGAATATATTTACTACGTGGTAATACAAGATTGAAACTCGATAATATCCATGATGGATAAAGTTTTGAAAAACAAAGTACGTTGTTTCTGTGGAAATAAATAAAAGAGCTGTATTCGACATTAAATTTGAATTGACTAATTCATATTTTTAAAATTTATATAAATAATTTTTTTTAATTTATTATATTTTATTGACTTTTAAAATAAAATAAACAAATCATAATTTAATAACTTTCATTTTAATCATTTTAATCCTGGCAGATATGCTCTACAACTTAGCATACGGAAAGGGAAAAATCAGGTACCAAAATATATTTTTCTATTCTTGTTTTTACCAATCTAATCAAATCAAAATATTATATGCAAAACCAAGACTACTTTAGTTTTTACCAATCCACTCATAGTTTTTACCAATCCACTCAAATCAAAATATGTAACACCAACATTACTATCATTAGTTTTTAAAGAAAAAACCAACTTTATTATTAAAAAAATTTACATTCTTCAAACCAATCCACTCAAATCAAACTATGTAACACCGACATTATTAGGATTAGTTTTTAAAGAAAAAAACCCAACTTTATAATTAAAAAAATTTACATTCTTCAAAGCATAATCCTGTCTATGGATATTTTACGCTACTGTTTCCAACAGTTCTGAAAATTAAAAAAAATTGCATTCCTCAAAGCATAATCCTGTCTATGGATCTTTTATGCTAGTGTTTCCAACAGTTCTGAAAATTAGATGACTGTGCATCACTTTTTCTACATACCATTAACCCTGCTCAAAATACAATTCAACCATATATAAAATTTAGCTTAATCAAATAACACATTTCATCATCATTTTTTTATAAATTTGGATTTTGTGTTATTTAAATTGGATTCTGAACATGGTCATTAAACGAATTTAACACTGATTTCAGAAAATTTTAATTTTTTTCCAAATTCAATAAAAATCTAAAAGAAACATAGAAAAAAACACTAAATCGTTTCCCAAATTCAATAAAAATCTAAAAGAAACTAAATCGTTGCCCATTAGACTATGGTATAAACTAAAACCAAGTCTTCAAACAGCAATATCCTATACAGAATTTCTAAAAATGCATAACTTGAAATCTTGCGTACCATTCCAAACCAATAAACTAAATCTTCAAACAGGAAAGGGAAGATAACGATACTTAAAATGGACGATAATGTTCCAAACAGGAAATCACACATAAATAGGATATTGTATTAATAATGACAAGTTTAGGGTATAAAACTCAAACAAATTGTCAAGCAGGAAGTTGCTAGAGATGGAAGGGTGGAAGAAGGTATGAGTTTATTACAATGAGAAAGATGAGGATGAACAAAAGAAAAATTGCGTCAGATTCATGATGTGAGGTATGAAGACAAGGTGTTATAATATTAGAGGCCGCAATGAATAAAAGCATCAAAACAGCAGACGGATTTGTCTACAAGGTCGTCATCATTCAGAAGGCAAAGGTAATTATAGAATGGCATGGTTCAAGTCAACCAACCCAAATATTTTATGGGTCTGTCTTTATAAGAGTTGTTGTACTGAAGTTCCTGCAAGCCATTCATGATCTCTCTCCTTAAAATACCCTCCCTTTTAATTGAGGTTCTCCCTTTTATTTCAGGGTCAACGGGGGGTTCAAAATGCTGTGCCCAGGGCGTAGCGGTTTATAAAGATAACAGGGTTGTAACGGTGAAGTAAAAGTCGCATATAATTGGTACACATCACAGGGGTCGTCCTTCAATTTCAATCTTAAAATCCATCAAACTTACATCATAGGGGTCGTCCTTCAATTTCAATCTTAAAACCCATCAAACTTTCAAAGTTTAATATTGTTTTCCAATAATATGCATGGCCATATGCTTGGCGATTTATTTTGCTGAGACCCACCAGCGTTGCTAGAGATATCTAGCGGACACCTTTATGAACACAACTTTGCATGAATGCCACGCTGACAGCCGCATGAACCCTACCTTGCATGAAGGTCACGCAACACTCCTCCACGAGCTATAAACCGGAGACAAAACTACACAAAACATGTCAACCTTCTCCTTGACTCTCATTTTCACTCCATTTTTTTGGATTCTGCAATCTGGTGGGTTCCATTTTTTTTTAGCTTCTACAATCTTGTCCGAGGGTTCAACCTTAATAGTTTTTGCCACAGGTTCAGCTTAACTAGTGAATGCTTTGTATGACCGCCTGTCTCGACTCCCGTCTGAAAAACATTTGGTAATTCTCAGTTTGTGTCATGAGGAGGAGTCTCATCCTGTACCCAGGTCCAACATTATTCTAGACACCTCATTATTCATTTTGTCTCATCTCACTGAGGATTCTTACTCATTGTTTCATTTCAAAGGAGCTTAAGCTTTCCTTCAGTTAAATTTGGTTCTGCAAATATCTTCTTGTTAAATCATTTAAACACTTATTCTTTATCTTTCAAGGATTATAGTCTAATACATTTTTTTTATCTCTCTTATGCTTCCAGGTCTTCTGAAGACAACAAGGATTTTGGTTCGCGTTTCTTCACCAACTACTTCGCCTGGATTTTTCGGGTAAGCAGTGTTCCTTTGGCAGGGTAGAACTCTTTCTTGATTTTCATGAATTGATTGTCTTGGAAAATGGATGAGGGGGTTCCGTGATGTATTAAGCTACAACCCATCGTTTAACTAGAGTGAATTATTTTGACAATTCCCTTTGTTTCATATGAGGGTTTTAATGTAAAAGTATAAGCTTCAAGCTTCATGCCTTTGTCTTTTGAACTGTAAGGGTTTATACCCTGTCATAGTCCTTGAATTTTATACTATATCTGTTCTTCTTGAGGCCGCATAGCGGCAGACCTTTATTTGTTTTGTTTACATTTATTACATAGTTGATTTTCTCATCTTACACCAGTGAGGGTTAGATGATAAATTCTATTTTATACATTTTTAAGACGGACTATTTGTAGTCTCATTGGGCGCTTATTATCATGAGCAATAAGTTTTTTGTATCTTAATTTTGGATGTATCGATTCTATGAAAACATCATCGTTAGTTTCCTCTGAAGAGAGAATAATTCAATCATCCTTTCTGAGAGTTCATACTTAAACATTAATCCCAATTATACTATTTTATGTATTAGGAATTGTCTCTGTAATGTTCCTTGGACATTTTCTTTTGGAATGAGAGGTTTATTCTCCAAATAGACTCATTAGCGACGCCTGGAACCTGTTAAAGATGAATTACTGCATACAATTTTATTTTATGTGGATGTCTTACAATAAAAATGTTTCTCTGTTTAACTATGAGGGAATAATGATACGAATAAATATGAGGTGGATAAATATAATGGAGTGAATAAATACTTTATGCAGGGAATAATGATACGAATAAATATGAGGTGGATAAATATAATGGAGTGAATACTTAAAAGAATCTTAATTATTATTTAAATTAATATTTTAAACTTAAATACCCAATTGTTGTTTTGTTTTCCAGTCACTTAAAAGAATCTCAATTATTATTTAAATTAATATTTTAAACTTAAATACCCAATTGTTGTTTTGTTTTCCAGTCACTTCTTTTTTGACTTGCATTCCGATGTACCCCACACCACACCACGTTGTAGCAGTGAAGCGCTCTAGTTACGTGGTTGCATGCATGTATTGCAAATGTGGCAATGATATGCTTGTTCGAGAAGGCAACTACTGCTGATCAAATCAAGTGTCATTCTTCAGTTTCTCCAGCAACAAGAGCTCCCGCTCTGTGTTATTCTCCAATTCCTCCAACAACAACATTCAGTGTCCTGCTCAAGTCTCTTCTGTGCACTTTGGAACTCAATCTGCCCTGTGCACATTTCCCTCTATGGTAATTGACAATCTCAATTTCTATGGTACATTAATAACTTAATTCTAAACTGAAATATTGGTTAAGCAAGAGCAGGCCCATATGAATAAGTCGTGACTGTAAGTGTTTATTGATATATATAGGTTTTAGTATGAGGAATCAAGGATGCCATGGAATAAGTAGGTATAATGGACAGATGATGTGCCTTCCGGGAATGGAACCGGTACAGGGACCAGCATGTATTTTGGGATGCATTCCATCCCACTGAAGCTGTGAACATTATACTGGCCACAAGCTATATGCAGGAAGATCAATGGCTTCGAGAAGACATCTAAACGGTTGTTTTTCTAGAATTCGAGTTGGACAGGGTAAAGAGAGCTTTAGCTACCTCAGGTCTATAATATTCAAATCTGGGGAAAAATGCCTTCTGCATTGTATTTGATTTCTTGTAATAGCTTGCAATGAGGGAAACTTGCAAATATGTTGATGATAAGTCGGGTTTCAAAGTGAGTTCACCGTTTTAGTTTTGATGATGGCCTGTAAAGTTAAGTAGTTGTGGGAGCGATTCTTGTGGGTTATGATAGGAATTTCTCATTCAAAAGCAATGCAGGTGCGCACAGCATGAAGTTATGTTGTTATTCTAAGATGGCAGGTGTCTTTATTTTCATGATCTTAGCGATATTTTTTATGGTGGCCCTGTGGCTGTTAGAAGTCAAGACCATGGCAATGTTTTTCCGGGCCATTCTGCATTTCACAGAGGATGGAATGTTATGAAAAACCCAACTAATGGTGGCAGCAATTTGGTTACGTTTAGATGGAGCTCTTGGGTGCAGACATGTCATATTTGGAGTGTACCAACGTGGGCAATCTGAGAGGTCACCATCTCGCATTTTAGTGTGGATATAACTCATTCCAATCTGCATAGTGGCATTTGGAGCCCATTTTTCTCGAAGTCCTTGCTTGGTTAAGGTTGTGTGTATAATGTTGAAAGCTCATACATGCCGGAGAAGATGCAATCCATGCCATGCACTGTGCATTGTAAGCTTTGGATTTGTATGATGTCTATGACTGTACAAACATGGCTCGCCATATTAAAAAGGTCAGTGGATATCCTTATTGTTGTGTTCCCTAAAAGGCTTCATATTAATTCATTTTTCTTCTCAGCAAATTATCTCATTTCACTTTCACACTTCACTTTCTTATATGTGGTTGGTAATGGTAGGGATTTATGAGATTTGATCTGTCTCGTGATCTCAAAATATATAGATTTAGCATTAGAGCATTAGCCAGAAGGATTAGTTTAAGGTTATTATTAATTGCAAATTCTTTTATAGTTAGATTCTTTATTAAATATTCAAATGGATAAGGTCCTCATTTTTCTTTTGCAGGAATTCGACAGTTTCTATGGAGCTGGATGGCAGTGAGTTGTGGGGACAAACTTCGGCAGTTTTTTCACTCATGCTGAAGGCAGTTTCATGTATTTTTGCTTGGAAACGCTGAACATATTGATGTGGAAAGTATCCTTCCAATGCTACAGATCATTGCTCATCACTACCAGCGTATTCGGCTTGGTTTTGAGGTGAGCTGAATAAGCTCGACAGATACAGCTACTGATTCAATTGATGAAGGACAAAGAGTGAACCGTCAATCTGGATGATATTAACCATTTTATGTCTCTGGCTTTGGAATCATTCCAGGTAAGCTGGATACTATGAATATGATGTATTTAAATTGAGAGTATTGTTATATGGTTAATGGCTCTTTGAATATTTCTCATTAAAAAAAAAATCCAAAACTTGCAATGACCACTATTTGTGCAGGACCTTATCAGGCTCCTCTGAATTAAAGGAATTCATTGCAGAGCTTCTGACATGGTACATATCAAATCTCACTCGGAATTAACATTAAATATGAACTTAAATAATATGAACCCATTCTTTTTTTTTATGGCGTGGAGTATTATAGTTATTCCAGTGGTAAAATGCAGTGTTTCTTTTTAACTTGTATTAAATTGCATTATATATTGTGATATGTAGTAATTTTAGAAGTTGATTTTTATTCTCAATGACCGAAGGTATTGGAGCGTGTTCTGAAAGAATTGCAAGGCCAATATCCAGATATGATCTCACTTGTAAGTGTTGAAAAATTAGGGCCTCTTACTGCTAACATTCCGGTTAAATGAATTTCTGCAATAGAGTCCCAGTTGTCCTATCCATAGAGTCCCAGTTGTCTTATCCAAAGCACTGTCACTGAAATCTGTTTTTTATAATTTTAGTACCTTTTCCACTTCAGTTTGGTCGTTCTTGAGCGTGACGTGGCAAAGTCGGGCAAGGTGCTGGAGCTAGACACAAGCGGTTGTCAAATCTTTCATATATCACATTAAATGTATTAAATGATGAACGGCACTAAATGTATTAAATGATGAACGGCTGCTAAGTGCACGTGGCAAGTTTTTGTTTTTCTTTTAGTTTTATATATTTTATTATTTTTATAATTCCATAATTATTTTGCACAGCAGGGGAAATTTGTCAAATCTGTGTGCAGCACCAATCAAAAAATAAATAATCTAATTTTGAAATTTCAAAAATTTATTTTTAATTTTTAGTAAATTGATTTTAATAATAAAAATTTGAACCACTTTAATCAACATTAGGTTTAAAAAATTGAAACAATGATGGTCAACGAAATTTGGGGACCAACCGATTGCGGAGCAGGGACTAATAAGAATATATATACCTAATATAAAAAATCATTAATAATGTCAATTTGGTGTTCAACCAAGCTGCTTTTATTATTGCAACGGGATAATAAAAGCTATAGACCCACCTATACAACATTTAGGATACAAAATTTCTGACTAGAGTATGATAGGTCTTCACGCTGCCCGACTTCATAATCAAATGTTTAACTCCTGTGGTACAGTTCATTAAATATTGATTGCCCTGATTACTGAAAGGACCAAGAAAAAATATCGTACGTACATATGTCAAATGCATAGGGGCAGGCCCTTATAGCTACTTAGTGCTTGAGTTTCGTATCCAACCAGCCATGCCATTTCCTTCATCAAATGAATTTACAGCACCACATATATTTAGAGTATCATGAACACAATTTAAATAACATTTATTATCTATCCTTTATGTCATATCGCATGTCTAAAAATTAGATAGGAAGTTATTATCATAAATATCACGGAGATTGTGAAGGACACATCATTCTTAGATTAAGACCATGTAGCGGTTTTAAAAATTTAATTATTTTTTTACTTGTAAATTAAAATAAAAGAAATATTTTATAATTTTTCTCGAAACTAATATATTCTTAAAACAGATTGAAAAAATTAACTGTATTAAGTTAAGTAATAAACTACTATACTAAATTAACTAGAAAATTTATTATTATTAAAAATAATATATTTAGTAAACAAAAATAAAATTAGGTTTTAAAAATAAATATAATAAATAATCATTTAAAAATTAAATTCGCCAGACATCTTGTCCACACATGCAAATACAGTACACAGAAAAACAGTACACAGAAAAGGACACCAAAGGGAATTGTTCATTATAATAACAATAAACAAAGCACTCATCATTGTTATAAACAGTCATAATACCAATTGGTTAATAAAAATATATTTTTAAGAATGGTATCTATAGATAGATACACGTGCCTTAGACTAGTTGCGATACTGTACTCACAGTGTGTTTTCAAAATACATTAATGGGATTATATCACCGTGTTCGTACCTCCATTGCACTAATTATACTAATTATATATGTAAAGTGGGGTTGTGTCGTGTAGAAAAAATTTTAAATAAAATATTTTTCTTAAACTAATTGTCACTCCCAATTAGGGGTATTTTGTCAAATCAAACCTTAAAACCAATAAAAAAAATAGTATTTTTAATTTTAAAAATCAAAAAATATTTTATTATTTAAAAAAAATTAAAAATAATAATGTTTTTTACATAACATTGTAAATGAACTATTAAATTGATAAAATTAATAAAAAGTCAATTTAATTTTGACAATAAACCTCTTACTATAATCCTTACCTTGAGGAACTAATAAATATTATTATAAATTAATAATAATATTTAAAACATTATTATAATTATTATATATTCAAAAAATAATACATTAATAATTACACATTATTTTATTATTTCAACAAATTTCGTATCGTTTAAATTACATTGAGGATAGGTACATGGCTAGCACTTGTTTACACGAAATAATTGAATCTTAACTATTGCACCTAATCTTAAGAGCATATCTCATAAAGCTTTTAATAATTTTTTTATTTTTGTCTCTATTTATTTAAAACTTATTTTAAAGTACCAACACCAATCAACATTTAGATAAATATATTTAGAAATTAAAAACAAAAATTAGTTTTCATCAATTTTAAAGTATTTAATATTTTTTTTAAATTTTGCTTCTATTTATTTAAAATATATTTTAAATTCTTAGCACCAATCAATATCTAGATAAATACACTTAGAAATTTAAAAAAAAATACCAATTCTAAAGTAAACTTTGGAAAAATTGAAAAATTAACTTGTACCACACAAAGATTAATAGGAAAAAATGATTACAATAGTCACCTTTATATGAAGGAACTAATAAGCTAATAATAATAGATTATTTGTTGAATAGGACCATAAAAAATACTATAATGGATTATTTCTTAGATACTTGAGTAATGCATCGCTCAAAAGTTCTTTAGTTAGATAAGGGTTAATGGTTTTGCACAAACGTGAAGTCAAAACATTATATCTGTTAACAATCATAATTGAAATCAAAACATTATATTCTGGTTACAACAAATGGCAACTTCGGGAATATATCCATGGGTTAACCGATTCCAATTATCTATTAGAACTTATCTTTTTCTAACAATGATTAAACTCACTTATTTTAAAGATGATAAATAATTTACAATTTCCAATTTACTTTTATAATTTTTTTTATACGATTTTTTACTTGAAATTTGTTAAAATTACATAATTATATATAATAGAAATAAATCAAATTTTACAATACAAAAATAATAACAAAATTACAATATAATAAAATTAAATAATAATAATAATAAATTACAATCTAGCCAAAAATAAAATCAATAGACATCAATAATAAGAAAAAAATATACTAAAATATTTAAACAACTCCATTACTTATTAAAACAACAACTTTACATATACTATCTTGTTTTCTTTACCCAGATTCCCTCGGTAATAAGGAGAAAAATTAAAATGGTCAAATATTTATACTTGACTCCATTATTTGTTATAAAGTTCTAATTACTTATCAGGCCCTTACCCAGATTCCCTCGGTAATAAGGAGAAAAATTAAAATGGTCAAATATTTATACGTGACTCCATTATTTGTTATAAAGTTGTAATTACTTATTAGGCCCTGCTGCTGCCGTAGGGACTATTGTTTTCAGGTTTTTCATTATTATTACTTATTAGGCCCGGCTGCCCTTGAGACTATTGCTTTCAGGTTTTTCATTATTATTGTTTATTTTATATTTAATATTTTAATATTTTTAAAATGTAAGTATAATTTTTTTTTTTAAATTTTTATATTATTCTTTTTCAATTTTGATTGGTGTCATGTCATAAAAATGTTGATAAAAAAAATTGTCAAAACAATTGAAATTTTGTGATTATTTTTTTATTGTAAAAATTGATTCATTTTTATTATATATACTATTTCTTACTTGAAATTTGTTAAAATTGCACAATTATATATAATAGAAATGAATCAATTTTTACAATTAAAAAATAATTACTTTAACCTTTAAAACATTAATTTTCACACATAAATATACTTCATTTAATTTCATATGGACTCCTTTAATTTGAGACTCTTTATACATTAAGCATTGTTTATAAGTCTATATGATTATCCCACCATGCCTATGAAAGCATGATACTTTAAGTCCATCGGTAATTTGTGTACAAAGGATGCATATCAATCTCTAAGGAAACCTGTAACAACAACTCTCATAGGTTCAACATTTATATTAAGGATAGTTCCCTTATGGCCACCTCATACAAGTTTAACTAAGAGTTTACATCATATCCTAGTATAAATTCCTCATGTGGTGGTCCTTAATATTTACTACCATTCAAGTTTATACTTTGGCCATTTTAATGTGCTAATCTTTATCCTATCCATATACTTGCATACTTTAATATTTGTTTAACTACACATATGCATTACATGCGCTATCACCATGTCAATGGCATAACTCCACTAGATAAAAGGTACATCTTAAATCACATACATTAACATCATAGGGTAAAAACGTGAAGGTTCCGTGAGAAACCAGTGCAAAATCGTCTTAGCGGAGGTTATTCGACCGATTAATATTTATTATTCGGCCGAATAACAAATATTATTCGGCCGAATAATGTAGAAGTTATTCGGCCGAATACCTACTAACAGTTCTCCGTTTAGTTTAACGGGGATCCTTGAAATGTGTGCAAAGCACTGCCGGACGGGAAAAATTTTCGGATGGTAGTTTATTCGGCCGAATACTTGTTCAGCCGAACCATTGTTCGGCCGAACACGGTTTCTGCATAAAAGCCCGGCCTCGTCCGCCATTTCGCAATAGCTGTCGGGAAATTTCTGGACCCCGCAAGCGGGCCCGCTGTCGTTCCTCGCCACCCTACATGGTCTAGTCGACGACGCTTGTGTCGACGACGCTCGTCTGCTGTCACTCCACCCCTTCGCCGATCCCTTGCTTTCTCTGTCGTTACTTCCCATCACAGCAGTTGGAGGCTGTGTTCGTCGACGAGGGTGCCTAGCGGGTCCGCAAGTTCGAAATTTGTGTTTGGTTGCTGCCTAACAGATCTGCGTGGAGTTAACGGATGCCGGGCGAGGGTAAATTAGTTTTATCGTCTATTTTTTGTTTTCAAATTTTATGTTTGATGTATGCACACGTTTTCATCTTTTAATCTCTTCTTGAAATGTGGTAGTGTGTGCAGGTCAGTTCGTTTGTTGAGTTGGGGCTGTTATCGGTGCTTCGTTGGTGTTTTGGTTTTCTGCGCAGGGTTGATAGTTTGTCATTTGAAGGTACGTTTTCACGATGAGTTGTGTCGTTTTGATTTTGTTTTCGTATTTTTATAGTTTTTAGTTGTTGACATAATTTGTTGTTGTGTGAAGGAAATATTTGTCGTTCGGCGAGTTGGTGGTCTTAACCGGTGCGTCGTTGTGGATTGACAATCTGTTCACTGCGTGTTTGGTTTACAGGTATGTATCATTTCCCGATCTTTTGTATTGACAAAAAATGTTGTCATTTGAATAAAATTAAAAAAAATAGTTGCATTCAGGATTAAAATTAGAATGGTTAAGAAATGTGGTAGTGTGTGCAGGTCAGTTCGTTTGTTGAGCTGGGGCTGTTATCGGTGCTTCGTTGGTGTTTTGGTTTTCTGCGCAGGGTTGATAGTTTGTCATTTGAAGGTACGTTTTCACGATGAGTTGTGTCGTTTTGATTTTGTTTTCGTATTTTTATAGTTTTTAGTTGCTGACATAATTTGTTGTTGTGTGAAGGAAATATTTGTCGTTCGGCGAGTTGGTGGTCTTAACCGGTGCGTCGTTGTGGATTGACAATCTGTTCATTGCGTGTTTGGTTTACAGGCATGTATTGTTTCCCGATCTTTTGTATTGACAAAAAATGTTGTCATTTGAATAAAATTAAAAAAAATAGTTGCATTCAGGATTAATTTTATGCTCAGACCAGAGTTCTAGAGCTTTGCTCTTTAGCAGAGTTCGGGAGCTCTGCTCTTGAGCAGAGTTGGGAACTCTGTTCATGAGCAGAGTTTGGTTTACAGATATCTATCGTTTCCCAATCTTTTGTATTGACAAGAAATATTGTTGTCATTAGAAGAAAATTAAAAAAAAAATTGTATTCAGATTTAAAATTAGACTGTTTAGTTTTTTTACATTTAATTTTATGTTCATGTTGTCATCCTTTTTACCCTTAAACAGAGTTCTTGAACTCTATTCTTGAACAGAGTTTGAAGATTCTGTTCATATAGAAAGTCACTTAAAAAGTCATACTGTTGTAAGTCCTTAATTTTTTTTTTTATAAATATTAAGGAATGTTTGTTTATTGAGATATATAATGGAATCATATGTGATGGATGAAAAATTTGTAAGGCTACTATACTACTACAATTAACTGCATTATATTTTTTATCTGATTATGAGATGATTATTAATTTTATCTTTAAGTCTGTAGAAATAACATGTACAACTTCAATATGTTATGAGTTGACATTTGTGTAAATTTTTTTATCATAAAAATAAAGTACAAATCTTATAATAAGTGGATATATATATATATATATTTCGTGAGATGTTTGTTCATTGAGATATATAATTCAATCATATTTGATGGACGAAAAGTTTTTAAGGTTACTATACTACTACAATTAACTACGTTACAACTTATATTTGATTATGAAATGATTATTAAATATATCTTTACGTTGTAATAGTAGTGATGGTAAGGAATTTTAGTTAATTAATTATGTTAGACTTAGGAGATGGGCTTACAAAAAAAAATCACTTATACTACTTTAGACACCCCTACATTTGGTATGTAGTTCTTTATTAGATATGTCTTTAAGCTTGTAGAATTAACATGTACAATTTCAATATGTTATGAGTTGACATTTCTGTAAATTTAGAAATCATATCAAATGGAAAGAGTGGAGTCTTCGAAGCGAAAGCATAGGAGGTCATCACATTCATCGGGAATTGGTGTTCCAATTGGTAGCCAAAGTTTGTCGAATTCGCCTCGGGGTTCGAGTTTATTGTATGGGTCACAGTCATCTGATCACCAACAAGTTGATAGGGGTACAAATGATTCTCCTTTATCTTCTGTGGGAGAGCGTCGATCTCAACCTTCTGTTGGTATGAACATTAATGTTTAATCATGTATAATCTGTATTTTTGTGTGTTTTGAATTTTTGGACAAGGTTAACTCTTGACTAAGGCTATATTTGAAGCAGAGCGAGGTTCAGAAGATGTGCGTAATTCGACAGAGCGAGAGGAAGATCAAGATAGGATTGTAGATGATGGAATAAGTGTGGGTGCAGAGCAGGGTCCTGAAGATCCTCCTAGATCTAGGACGACATATGTTCCACTCACTGAGGGTTGTACACCCATATCAACTTATCCATCTGATTTACCTGATGAGCTTCCATGGGAAGGTGTTGTGCAACAAACTATCCTTGAAATTTGTAGATCCCACTATGACAGGTTGAACAATGATCTTTGTTCTTTGGATCTCCCTCCAGAGAGCCGACAAAGTCTAGAGATTGTTTTGGGGTCATTGCAAAAATTCATTGATGCATATGAGGAACTCAGACCAACTACGAATGGTTTTGTTCATTTGATGCAGAGGCGAAGGGACCAAGTTATGGGTCCAGACAAGTGGAAGGTTGTGAAGGAGAGAGTGACCAAAGAACAGGCCAATTCAATGTTTAATTTCAAAGAAGGCCTTAAGCGAAAAATGTTGAAAGTGCAATATTTCAAGCATCCTCAAATTGCACATCTAATATATGATCGGTTTCTTGCAGCTTATGGTCGATTGCCATGCAACGATGAGGTTCCTAATTATTTTGCTAGATTTTTCTATGCGGAGTTTTTTTTAGGTATGAAGCCAAATTATACTGATGTTCCTTCTGACTTTTATGGAGTTGGCAATGGTCGAATATATAATCGGAAAGGTGCTCTTAGAGACCCTACGACTCTTCAGCCTCCACCCGAGATACCTCGTCCACCTAGGGTTGTGGCTTTAAGATCGGAGATGGAGCCCACATCCCAACTTGGGGCAACTGCAAGGGATTCTGTAGGTGATGGTTTAGCGTCAGCTCTTGTTGGAGTAGAAGTGGGATTGGGTCGAGAGAGGGCTCGTGCTACTATTCGTCAAAATTTTGTTTACAAGACGAATGATGAGGTAGATGGATTGAGCATCGACGATCTCAGGGCTTATGCCAAGTCTTGTCGCGATATAGCTTCAGATGTGTTATCCAATGACACATCGAGTATGGGAGAGGTTTGTTGATTATGCTATGACAATCTATTTGATTTTTTATTATTCATTTTGAATGGAATTTTTTGTTACATAGTAATAAGTATATTAAGCAAATGTATTTTGTTTGCAGTTTTCTAGAATGTTGAATGCACATAATTTTTGAGTCTCCACTAGTCAAAATGAAGAGCGTTTTGGAGAAGTATATTAATTATAATATTTATGATTGAACTTGATATTTTTGTTTTTTTGAATTTTAATAAATATCAATGTATCTTATTGTTAATTTGACTTATCCATGCAGGTTTCTTTAGAATCGAGCTTTTTAGATGATTTACCATCTCTTGTGAGCTAATGATTTTAATTTTCTTGTTTTGGTTTTAAGTTAATTGTTTAATTTATTATATGTATCTACTATGTTTTATTCATTGACAAAAGTTAAATTTTAGGGGAGAGACCATATGGAAATTGGGAGTGAAGATGTAGGTTCTCTGATGAATGCGGATATTGGCACCGAGGTAATTTTGTTGGACTTGAAATGATCTCTGATATAAGTTTAATATTTTATATTTTTTGGATTTATTTGAAAATAGTTTGCATGCTTTAGGATTCATAAATTACTTTTGTACATGTTGCATCTTGGCTCTCTTAGAGCCTTTGGAGCCAAAGGGAAGGCTCTGGTGGAAAAAAGTGGTAGACATGCATTCAAAGAATTTGATGTATGACTTTTTTAATAATTGAACTGTTTTTTTATGTATAAGTTTAATATCTTAATATCTTGAATTTAGTTTAAAATTGTTTAAATAATTTATGATATTTATAATTTGTTTTTATGTGTGTTGTAATCCAATTTGAGTTCCAGGAAAGGTCCTAGTGGAATATAGTGAAAAAATATTGGTCCAGATGGATAGTGGTTCAAACTTTTTTGTTTTTGTTGATATATATATTGCAGTTGTTTTGAACATGAAGGGTATTTATTTTTTGATTATACATATATGTACATTGAACTCACATGTTCATGAACTTTTTTTTAGATTATATATGAGTACATGTTAATTATTTCTCATTTGGTAAAATGTTTAGAATATGTTTTGCATGAACGTTTAAAATGTTTTGATAATGTTTAGAATATGTTTTGCATGAATGTTTAAAATGTTTTGATAGGTGCAATCTAAAGTTAGGAAATATTGAATGTTGAGAATGAATGTTATGGAAGAATGAATGTTGGGAAAGAATGAATGGGAGGTGTTAGGAATGTTTAAAACGTTAATCTAAAATTAGGAAATGTTCAATGTTGAGAATGAATGTTATGGTAAGAATCAATGTTCGGAAAAAATGAATGGGAGGTGTCAAAAATGTTTAAAATGTTAAGAGTGAATGGAACATTTGATAGGTGCAATTTAAAGTTAAGAAATGTTGAATTTGTAAAAAAAAATTGATTTTGTTATATGTTGAGAATAAATGTTATTAAAATGTTAAGAATGAATGTTTGAAACATTTGATAGGTGCAATTTATTGTTAGGAAATGTTGAATTTGTAAAAAAAATTCAATTTTGTTATATGTTGAGAATAAATGTTATTAAAATGTTAAGAATGAAGGTTTGGAACATTTGATAGGTGCAATTTAAAGTCAGGAAATGTTGAATTTGTAAAAAAAATTCAATTTGTTATGTTGAGAATAAATGTTATTAAAATGTTAAGAATGAATGTTTGGAACATTTGATAGGTGCAATTTAAAGTTTAGAACTGTTGAATTTGTAAAAAAAATTCAATTTGTTATGTTGAGAAATGTTATGGAAAGAATGAAGGTTGAGAAAGTGTTGAATCATAAAAATGAAGGTTTAAAATGTTAAGAAATGGGATGTTAAAATGTAAAGAAATGAAATGATAGAAATTTTTTATAGAAATATGAAGTTTTAATAGGTTCAATATTCTAATGTTTTGAATGAAAATCTATGAATTGTTTGATAAAAGTTTCAATCTTTTGGTTGTTTGATTCATATGTAAATTTTAAATTTTAATTAATGTTTTTCATATGTTCATTGTTTGATATGATACATTGCATATGTAAATTTCAAATTTTAACTAATATTTTTCATATGTTCATTGTTCAGGTATTTTGTAGTTCGTGAATTTCTAAATGCTGAAATCATGGTAAATGGGGATAATGATTTTTTGTTTTTTAATCACAAGTGAGGATTTCTGGATTGTGAAGCTTATGCTAAGTTAGAGCAATGAATTTTAGACAACAATTCGATGAATTTTTATCGATTTGTTGTAAATAATCATTGCTCTAATTTAGCATAAGCTTCACAATCCAGGAATTCTTGTTTGTGATTAAAAATCAAATGATTGTTATCTTCATTTGCCATGATTTCAGTTATGTGAACTTACATGTGAGAGATATATTATCTGTGTACAACAATCATTTATTTAAAAACAATATAGATTAACAACTTGTTTTAAAAAACTCATTCAAATCATATTTATGGTGAAGTATATTAAAGAAACATGTTCAATGGATTAAAAGAATACAAAATTTAGTAGGTTTTTTGGTGATTTCTCATTGGCATCAATCAATCGAAAGTAAAAATTCGAGGCAGAGTGTGAGGATAGCCACATCCATTATCTCATCCCTTAAGTGGTCTAATAGACATATGGGGAACCAAATAGAGTACTTTTGAATTCCCAAATAATTTTTGAATTCATTTTTAAGAATGTTAAATTACAACCATTTAAGCTCTTATTTTAGTTGTCATTCAAGATAATATTCATAAAAATTCAATGAAAAAATATACTGTGCACAACAGTTGTGACACATGGACAAAAAATATATTGTACACAACAATTGACATGGACAAAAACATAGATCAATTCATTTTGATATATAGTTAAAAACATCGCAATGGAATGCCATCCTCAATTATACGTTCATGGTCACATATGGATAGTTTCCATTTTTTGGTTTTAAACTGTTTTTTTATGGAACTTGTACCAACCTTATTCGAGATGCACATACTAAATGACTATACTGACAACCTATAACATCGGGCTCATAATCTTGAAAGTAGACATAATTTTTAGTCATATGCGTCAGTTTAAAAAAATAACCTTTTAAAATGATGGATCCTCTTTCGTATGTAAATCCGTTGTCATTGTAGTCCTCCAATAACTTCATTTTTTCTTCAGTGCATCGCATCAAATAATATTTGACATTTTTGTTGTTGTCTAAAGGTGCAATCACAGCGAAAACATCTCTTGCACAAATTATAATTGGTGTTAGCGTTTTTAAATGAATTAAATTGACTATACTTATGGCGATGGACTAGAATGAACAATTAACTTAAAAGTCAAGTAAGTTTATTACCTTCTCTAACAAGATCTGAAATTCTATCGCCATCAGATGATATTGCTATTTCTTCTGATTCTAACTCTTCTACACTTGCCAGTGGCATTTTTCCTTTTGGATTAATCTATGTGTGTTTCCAAGCTTTTACGTAGTTGTTTGTTATGTTTTCACAAACTTCTGTAGATTTAACATTTTCAATGCAAATATGACAAAAGCATGATTGCTTTCTACTGTCAAATGCAAACACGTTTTGAAATGATTTTGTTTGAATAGAGTGAAGATCTCTAGTCCCATGTATGGTGCTAGCGTCATATGGTATTGATCTATTTATATCTTGGACCCCAACAAGCCAAAAAAACCTACACAATAAATGATGAATCACTTTCAAAGAACAACTTTTAATGTTAGTGTACATGTACTTAAATGTTAGTGTACATTTTTTTAAATTTCAAGAAATAATATAAATTAAAAAAATAGTGTACATACCTGTGCACATCTTTTGATTGTTGATTATAATCATGGCTTGGATTTAATTGACACCATTGGACAACCTCTGCAGATGAATGGAACCGTGCAGAAGAATAGTTCATTTGCCATCTTCGAAGTGCTCTTTTTACGCATGCTCCTGCACCATCATGTTCACCTTTTCCATGCCCAGTTTCAAAGAAATTCCAGCGATGTTTAATGTTCAACGCTTTATGAAGTCGACATAACCAAAAAAATGATCGTGAAGATTTAAATTGACCCGCACATCCATCAGACCATATCCAATGCTCATTGAATTTAACTTCACGTTTTTTCAGTGAGTCATAGAATATATTTTCTATACAATGTTGAACAAAATGTGTATCGTGTATATGATCATCGCTGATATAGAAGTGATATTCTTTAATCACATCTCGATTGTCACATGTGCTTTCAATGCCATCAACATCCTCTATATACAACATGGACAAATATCGAAACTTGGTCAAAGTGATAGTATTCACTCTGTATCTCTTTTTGTGCAGCAAATGTATAGTTTTCAGCAAAATCAACAATGGACAAAATTGTTTCAGGTAGAAAAATTTCACGAGACTATTTGAATTGAAGATCTTGCCATCGTGCTCTATGTGAATGCTGGGTGTATTTATAAATTTCGCTTTCAATTTTTTTGAGAAAATCTGTTACGCATATCTTGTCTTCTAGCAAATCAATTCTTTTGGAATGTGAATCACTAGAACTTGTACTGTAATTGATGTATTCGTATCTCCTCCAATCAGCATTTACATTTGACAACAATTGATCATTATCGATAGGATATTTATTGTGGAATAGCACCAGATTTCCACAATGATGACAATGTTTTTCATTGACACATTTCTTTGAATAAAATACTTCATCGTAATTTCTCTCACATAAAATTTGAGATATGAATCCATGTATTGTGGGCGAAGGTGGTGAATTTGTCCAAAACATTTTACCAAATTCAAGAAACGTGTCATAATATAACTGAAATTGCACATGATAACGGCAACAACATGTATCACGTATAGTAATAGGTCTAACATACCATGTTTTTGTTGCACAAATGTAGTGATTGATATATTAATTCCACGATGATCTTCCTTGAATTTATTGAACAATTGTACTTGTGTCATGTCCATTATATGCTTTGGTTGGCTTTCATATACATTTCGTGATATTCTTTTGCGTATCACATCTTTTGAATTTGGTGAAACTCGAGCATGTTCCAACCAATATTCTCGTACAATATCTTTAACACCTGCTCACAATCTATCTTTGTAAGGTTGTCTACAAATAATTACCCAGCAAGCAAGTTCATTATTTTCATCTATTTGCATTCTGAATTTGCTATGTTTGTATAATGTCTTTCTTGATATTCCAACTGCTTTTGCCAGTTCTGTTGTCAAACGCTTTTGTTTAGTACTAGCTGAAAGAATTGCTATATGAATTGCTTTACGTGCAGCACTGATATCTTTCTTCCTGGATTTTCCAAAAAAATTTATTGCATCACCTATATTTTCCATCACATTTTGTTTCAATTTCGACTCTTTTGTCGCTTTGTGAATACCCAATAATGATGTAGCACCTTCTAATTTCTTGGACACTAATAAACATCTCAAAATTTGTGCTTGTCCTGCTATTGAGTAATCCTTGGGAACTTCATCATAAAATTTTGTAGCACGATATTGTGCAACATGTATTGGTAGTTTTTCTCCATATTTGTCGCAATCAATGTATTCTAACATTTCATCATCAATGGTAAAAGTACCTATACATCAAGTTAAATTTAATTTAACATATATCCAAAAATAAAATTCATTATAGAAAAATGAATTTGGAAAATATATGATATATACATACCAGGTCCAATTTCTAGATCTTGAACTTGATCTTCAATATTGACTTCATCGACATTAGCATGTAAATCACTATTTACATCTTCTACAATGGTCTTTTCAATTTCAATTTGTTTTTTTTGTACTCTATTTTCAATTTCCATCTCTTCAACATTATCATGTAAATCTGTATTTATATCTTCAATAGTTCTCTCTTCCGTTTAGGCAACTCTTTGTTTTTTGGCAATATATCTGAGTTTTTGTTTCTCTCTATTACCATCATCATCACGTTTACGATTACCTTTTTTTTTACGTTTTTTCTTATTGTCCATGATTGTTTAATCTATAGATGATAAATTAAAGAATCATTACTTTATAGTAAAAATAAATAAATTAAGATTTAAAAACATTTACGGAATTTATAAAAACATGAACTGAAATTTACTTCACCATATAAAAATTTTGTAAGAGTCTTTTGAAGAAGATCTCTTTGGAATTAACTTTCCTTTGAAAAAAAATTTTGAACAAAAATATTCTTTGAAAAAAACCTTCTTGCAAAGAAATAAGAAACTCCTTGACAATAAATAACCTACCCATTGAAAAATAATAAGAACACCTTGTAAATAAATCTTTTTCGTAAAAATCATTGAAAAAAAAACATCTTTGAAAATATTTCTACGAAAAAAACCACTAGAAAAAAGTACTTTGAAAAAAAACTTATTTGTAAACATATCTTGGAAAAAATCATTGTAAAGAAATAACTTATTTGCAAAAATACTTTAAGTAAATAAGTCTTGAAAAAACTCATTTCAAATAAATAAGGAGTACAAAACTACCTTGGAAAAAAACCCTTTGCAAAATACCTTAGCAACACAACTATTTGAAAAAATCTCTTTCAAATAAATAAAAAGTGCAAAACTACTTTGGAAAAAAACCCTTTGCAAAATACCTTAGCAAAACAACTATTTGAAAAAAACCCTTTCAAATAAATAAGAAGTGCAAAACTACTTTGGAAAAAAACCATTTGTAAATTACCTTACAAAAACAACTCTTTGAAAAAATCTCTTTCAAAGAAATAAGAAGGAAAAATACATTTTTTTTGCAAAAATACTTTGGAATACACACTTTTTAAATACAATCCTTGCAAAGAACCTCCTTGCAAACATGTCTAAGAAAATAAATATTTTGAAAAAACTCCTTGCAAATATGCCTTGGAAAAAAAACACCTTCAATATGCATTTTGGAAGAAAAAAAAAAACTTTCTAAGAACCTTCTTTTGCAAAAAATGTGTTCTTTGCAAATATGCAATAAGAAAATAAATATTTTGAAAAAACTCATTGCAAATATGCCTTAGAAAAAAAACTCCTTTAATGTGCCTTTTGAAAAAAAAAAAAAAAATACCTTGTAAAAACCTCCTTTTGCAAAAAATGTCTCCTTTGAAAACCCTTTCAAAATTAGTTTGATAAAAAATATGCCAAGTTAAAACATGCGAAAATAATGAATCAATTTTAGGTTTATTTATATGAGTATAGAAAACATTCTTTTTTTCTTTTTTCTTTTTTCTTTTTTCTTCTTTTTCTTCTTCTTCTTCTTCTTCTTCTTCTTCTTCTTCTTCTTTTTTTTTTTTTTTTTTTTTTCTTCTTTTTTCTTTTTTTTTTTTTTTTTTTTTTTTTTTTTTTTTTTTTTTTTTTTTTCGGCCGACGAGTTTTTTTTTCTGTTTCATTAATCGACCGAATAACCTTCGCTGTAATTGGCGGTGCCATTACGGAAAAATGTTATTTGGCTGAATAATTGTTCGGCCGAATACTTATTCAGTCGAATATTCTTTGAAACATGAAAGATTCATATTTCTGCAGAATTTTCAGGTTTCTCCATTTTCGGAAGGGAAAAACTACCTCTTACACAACAAAACGAATGTCGAACTTGATACCAGTAGGTTCATCATTGAATCTACTTTACGTGGGTATAAATTTTGTTGTATATAGATAAGAACATATATTTTTTAAGTTTTATTTTCGTAACATGTGTCGAGTTAGAATTCAACTCTTTAAAAAAATGGTGAAAAGAAAAATCCATAACTTTGAAAATACAGCACCAAAAAAATTGAAAAACATGTGGGACTCTTAATTGGCATGTCTACTTCAAAAGGGTGTTCGTAGATTTTTTACTTTTATAGCGGATTGAGAGAAAAGTGGCGCAACAAAAAAGATGTTGAAAATCGACGGAGTTTCCCCATTGATCGACTTTAAAAAAATATAATAATTAGTATATAGATCCATTGGTTACAAACTTATAGTCAGGCACTAGTACATTGTGTGTATATTGTCGTAGCATTTTCTGTTTTTGCAAAAAACAAGTCTAACAACGATTTTAATAGCGCAACAAATCATAACTATTTTGTAGTCTTTTCATTTTATGAGAACACATTGTCAAACATTTGCAAAATCGACATATCAAATCTTAATAAAAAAAATTGAAAAAATAATGAATAGAAAGCTAACATAATTGTATAAAAGTTTTCTTTTTACTGCAAAGTGAAATTTTAAACAAAAATATCACTTTTGTTCGCCCGAAGTTGAAAAACATGAAAAAACCAGAATTATTTTCTCACGAGACCCCCCAAAATAGACACCCATCTTCATTTTTTCACCCCAATGTACAAATCTCATAAGCCGACTAAATTCCATCTTTACACACATTAACACACATTGTTTTCATGATCAACATATCAACCAAACATGCAAATGAATTCGATCAATAATGCAAATCCACAATAACTATTGCATAATATCAACTCATAGTATTCCTACATCAATAGAAATGCTCATTTGAATACAACTGTAGGAAGTGGACAATGTTCACTAACATCATGCGAACCTTGTAACTTGCTAAATATACATGTGAACTTTTTACTACATTTCATTCTCAGATCATATTCATTATCTCACTAAATATAAGAATACATCAGCGATTAACACAACCATAACATCAAAATATATATAAGTGCCACCAACTAACAAGAGAAATATATATATACATTTATAGTTTTGACGTCTTCTAATAATAATACAATACTGAAGGATACATATCTGAGGAAGTTAGACTAAGGCGACTGAAGGTTTGACTGCAACTTTCCTCCCAACCAATTGGCGCTCTGTCCGGTGTATATTTCTGCCACCTAGAAGCCACCCCTGAGCTGGCAATGAATCCACTAGGGTAGAGATTTTTCTCAATGACTTTCTTACTCTTAAATATTTTCTACCTTACATTAATAATTTATTGAGATTGAACAAGGTATGGCTATACCCTTCAATTAATCATACTGAGGGTAGATCTTTAAGGTTAGAAACTAAGGATAATATCCTTTTTGACTTATACAAAATTTATATGTATTGAAATCTTTCAAAATGTAATTCTATATACTCTATATCAATTATACATTATAATTATTTTAATCCAAGGCTAGTAGGAAGGATTTTAACCTCTCAACAACTCTCATATAAACTACCAATGCACAGGGTTCTTTTTAAAGAGTTCACCTATCGAACAAGAAATAAATACTTAAACAACTTATCATACAGGATTGCAATCAAGGAGCAACACAAAGGTTGCTTACTAACGAGAAACAAAAGCGATCACCTACGGTGATTCTGCTCCCGCTAAAGTATTATCAAATAGATGAAACAGAGATAGCATGCAATGGCTTTTCTCCAAGGAAAAAATCTTACAAAAACTACTCCCGGATCACCTAACACGCAAACCACAGAGATTCGAATTACAACTCTATTGCATGATAGACAAACTCTGTTATGCAAAGGGCATAAATCCTATGAAGAAGAGATAGGGTAAATCTATTACGTAATGGGCATAGAGTCATATTCTTGTCATGGGATGAGCATAAGTTATATAAAACCTCTACTAAATATACAAATGTAAAGATCATATCCTTATGATACAACGAGCAGGGATTGTGAGTTTCAAAAGGTAAACAAGTGCAGAGATCATATCCTTGCGATACAACGAGCAAGGATTGTGAGCTTCAAAAGGTAAACAAGTGCAGAGATCATATCCTTGCGATAGAACGAGTAAGGACTGTGAGATTCAAAAGGTAAACAAGTGCATAGGTCATATCCTTGCGATACAACGAGCAAGGATTGTGAGCTTCAAAAGGTAAACAATTGTAGAGTTCATACTCTGACCATTGGGTGTAATCGCATCATTCAGAAGTAAATAACCAGGAAGAGATCGATGGCAGAGATCAAACTCTTACCATTGTCTGTAATCACATCATTTAGAAATAAATAAGCCATGCAGATATCGATAGAAGAGATCAAACTCTGACCATTGTGTGTAATCGGATCATTCATAAATAAATAAGCCAGGCAGAGATCGATGGCAGAGATCAAACTCTGACCATTGTGTGTGATCGCATCATTCATAAATAAATAATCCACGCAGAGATCAAACTTTGACCATTGTGTGTAATCACATCATTCATAAGTAAATAAGCTAGGCAAAGATCAATGGCAGAGATCAAAATCTGACCATTGTGTGTAATTGCATCATTCAGAAGTAAATAGCCAGGCAGAGATCAAACTTTAACCATTGTGTGTAAAAACACATTAATTCATAAATGAATAAGCCAGGGCAGAGATTGATCATATCAAAAAATACTAAATAAAAGTATAATGTTGTCACATCATTGAAGCTAAGATCGTTTGCTAACTCAAAGATTACTTACCCCAATCACAGAGGTCAAGGCTTGGTGAAGAGATTACTTTCTCTTATCGCAGGGTTAACATCTTACCACTGAAATTCCTCATCACAGAGATTTACTCAACGCATAGCTTCAATGATCCTCCTCCCCAATATTCCCCATTCATAGAGATCGTCCTCCTATTGCAAAGAGTAGTGTTAACCTCATTCGCGGAAGTAAGCAGAGATATCACTCGGTCTGTCTACTCATGTAGACTCCTCGATCGACGAGAGACTCCTTCCAAAAATGCTCTCCTCTTCTTAAGAAGGATGTATTACCTCCCACTGGAGTGACAAATGGTTGATCCAGCAACCAACACTCAATCAAGGGGACAAGTGGCGGCCTACTTGAGTTCGACACTCCATTAAGGAGACAAGCTCACAAAAATCCCCTACACCATATTCCTCAACCATATTTTAATTAAATACTCATTTCTCTTCCACTATATTAGTAATAGCGGAGTGATCCCTTGTTGGGGTATATATATATATATTGGCCATATATATATAATTGTATTTGGATGTTATCGTATTAAGATGCATGGGCCCTCTTGTAGTATATACTCCCATATATAACATTTATCAATTACTAAAATGAATATGTAAAGTAATATCTATTTTATATGTTTTTCCATATAAACCTTTATATATATATATATATATATATATATATATATATATATCACTAGGCAATATTAACTAGTTTTACCTCATTTTTTTATAACATTCTTTCCTAGATGCGTATAAAGATATCCTCACAATAATAACGTTCTTGTACTCCAAGATAAATTAAATAGTAATGATTATAGTACTAATTTATTCAGGATCTTTAATGAATATTCAGTAATATCTTACTTAGGGTTGATGGGCGAGTATTCACTTCTTTTTTTTTAAGTGATGACAACATTGTCTCGAAATTCCTACAACTAAAAGTAAGTTCATTTTTATAAGTATTTGATTTAGGTCAGATAGTCAGGAATACGACTCGTTTTCGTTTAAGTACCCAAGGTACCATGTTGACACCTAGTCATTATGAGTTTGTTTCTCTGGGCTTCACTACCTCTAACCTCTCCCCCTAGTGGATTCTTGCCCTCATCGTTTAAGTTGTGTCACAAAATCCAGTGTCCTAGGTTTAAATCAACCATAACAACTAAAGAAGTGATTAACAAAGCTTACATGGTTTACTGGTGGGGCCTTGGCCTGGATATCCTCACTAGAAACAAATACATATAGTTACATTTTCCTTTTCAACAGCATAAGGTAATAAGAAGGATGTTACACATATGATGCAAAATTTCTACATAAAATCTACGATAAGAGGGCTTTGAAAATGAAAAGATACGAATTAGTTTACATCTTACATCATTCATGACAAGTTTTAAAGAACACTAGCCTTGAAACCCTCGAGGCACACAATCCCAGATTGATTGCTCTGATTGCCATTTGGCTATGGGGTTTTTTGAGGTTTTCGCAAACATAAGCGCCAAATCAACAGTTTCTATATTTGGATCATAATGTATATTCCTATAAAAAAATTTACTTATAAATGGAAGATGGTGATTTTGCAAGCTGAGTGTTAGCTGTTTTTGTTTTAAAATTGAAAAGTCCTGCTGTATGCTTTGGGTGTTTTCTCACTGGATCGATGAATGATTTATTCTTCTACTAAAGATAGCGATTAGCTAATTTATCACTGAATCAATGATGAGTTTTAGAGCTATTTTTCTTCTTTAGCTGAGAGTAAACTTTCCTTGGTTCGATCATATTGCTCTCTGGTTTTTCAGTATATTTATGTATTGAGGAATCCAACACACTTATATGATATCAAACACCCATACAATGCAACCTGGTGGATTCTTAGTTTTTGCATATTTCGTTTTGCTTGAGATATGGCTCACTGGCATTTCTGCTTGTTCAAGTTATTATGAATGAAAAAGAAATAATCATATATTCATTCGTTATACTTATTAAAATTAATTTTTGAAATGAAACTTCTATGAGTCTTTTGTCTATCGTCGAATCATGACAAGTGTGTCTTCCCCCTAAATTTCACTCTATTTGCTAAATTATTTGCATGGTACCATATATTACACAAAATGTCGGATTTAAAAATAATAATTCGCAACGGTAACGTTATCAAAGTCTTCGAAGCTTGGACGCACTTTTCAATCATTCATTAAGAAATCGTCAAATGCTCATTATTTCAAAACTCGTGTCCCTGTAATGTTTATGTATTATATGTTACAGTGTAATTGTTTAGATCTGAATGTTTTATAAGAAGAACAAAAGGATAATGATATAGATTATATTTTAAAATTTGATGTGGATGTGGATGAAGAAGTGTCTTAGATAAGATAATGGTACTATCAAGTTTTATTTATTTTGTGGCAATCCTTTCAAATTATATATATATATATATATATATATATTACTTTAGTAAGTATGATAACTTGTTGCTTATTGATGTTCAACACATACATACACTACTAATCTCTACCCATCATTACACACTAGTATATATGTGTGTGTGTGTGTGTGCTTATTGAATCAACAATCTCATTTCAATTTTTTCTTAAAAAAGGCGACTTTACTGCTCACCATCCTTGTTCGAACTTGTTTTCTTTACAACATAGATGAAAAGGCATATGCATGTGTATGTGAAAAGACTATTTATTATTACATTATAGACTACCACTAAAATCAAAACTTACAATTTCGACACTAAAATCAAGAAATGAAAAATTACAATGTAGAGCATAATATGATCACTAAGTAATCCAAATGGTTGAGATTATAATTCCAACAACCAATTCTGTGATTTCTTTAATCCCAGAGCCATCAAATTTTGGAGGAGGTGAGTTTGGAAGAAAGGCCTTCTATTGCGCATGCGTATGTGTTTGAAAATATTCCTCTGGTTTCCCAATTTGTTAACCCTCTACTGCTTAAAAAGAGGAGTATTGACCCTCTACTATGGAAAAAGAGGAAGAGAAAACCTGAAATGCATGGGATGAGTTGTTAGGAAACACAGAATCTCTTGGTGTAAAGAAACCAGGTTCATAAATCATTCTGATGGCCTCGCTCATGGAAGGTCTCACATCCTCGTCTTGCTTCAAGGGAAAAGTGTTAAGAATTGTAATCTCAATGGTCATGAGTTGGTTAACTAGTTGAGTTTGTTAGTTGACTAGGACACTTGGTTGTCCCATAGTATTTTCCTTCCCATAGTATTGGACAGTAGTATTGATGTGATGTAATCCTATATAAGCTTGAAGTTAATAATCATAAGCCAATGAATATGCCCATTTGTGTTCTATCTTCTAGTTGCTTATGTCTTATATATCTTAACATGGTATCAGAATGTATGGCCTGATCCATACCTGTTGTTGTTGTTGGGTAAGCCTTTTCACATAGTGCAAAACACACACGTGTAGATCAAGATGGAACACATTGGAGTGGAGGAGTAGCTTCACAGCTTTGGGGCCGCATTAAATATATTTTTGTATTTTTCCTTTGTAAGCGCCGATGCACCTGACCCTTTCGGGAACTACGACATAACGCACCTGTTTCATAGAAGAGATGCGATGCCAACACACTCCCTGCATAGACAAATCATGTCACCGACGCACTTATTGTTAAGGAGAATCATGTTGAACCATGTTCACTTGCATGGATTTTGTCCGACACACCCTCCGACGCACTGTGTTAGCTAAAGAAGTAGCAACAATCTATTTAAAGACAGTCATACAATATGGAAAGTACCAACATGAAGCAGATCTTCGGACCAATGTTGACTGACACAAACTACGCGTTTTAGTCAATCAAGATGAAGACGTTTCTCCAACTCAACAAATGTTGGGATATGGTTGAAAACGAGTTCACAAAACTGGCGGAAACTGTTGTTGCTTCTATGTCCAATGCTCTCAAGAAATCCGAGATCGAGATCTCACTACAAAATGGTTGATCCAAAGCTGCATTAGGAAGTCCATTTTCCCACGGATCTCAGGAGCTACCACCGCATATAAAGCATGGAATCTCTTTGAAACTGCATACAAAGGTACTGACAAAGTTAAAATGGTAAGACATCAAACCCTTAGACTTCAGTTTGAAAGTCTTAAGATGAAGGAAACTGAAACTATAGATCATTTCATGACTAGGGTTTCGGGTATTGTGACTCAATTCCAAACCTATGGCGAGGCCTTGGAACAAAAGGTTGTTGTTCAAAATATTCTTAGATGTTTCACTAAGAAGTTTTCTATGGTAATTACTGCAATAGAATAATCTAAAGATATATCCAAGTTTTCCCTAGAAGAGTTAACAAGGTCCCTTCTATCCCATGAAGCTTGACTTAGTGAAGAGGAAGAGTCTCTATCAAATGCATTCAGCACTTAGGCTTCATTAAGTAGAGGTCGAGGCAGAGCAAGTAGAGGATGAAGCGAAAGAGGAAGAAGTTATCATTTTACAAAGGATGGAACTGATCAAGAACACTCAGATCATTGTGAGCACTCTCACAAATCTCAGAGAGGGAGAGGAAAGAGATGGACAAATAGGTCCAACAATCAATGCAATTACTGCAAGAAGTATGGCCACTATGTATGAGATTGTAGAAAGAAGCAAGCAGATCAAAATAGTGGCAGAGCACATGTCTCCACTGTTGAAGAAAGTTCATAAGAAGTCATGTTTCTCTCATTCCAAGCAACTGAAGAAGAATATCATTTAGATGTATGGTTGCTATACAGTGGTTGCAGCAATCATATGACAGGTAACACATCACTATTTTCTGATCTAGATTAATCTGTCAATTCCAAAATTAAGTTGGGTGATCATTATCTTGTTCCTATTCAAGGAAAAGGTATTGTACATGTTCTTACCAAACAGAATGAAAATAAGTCCATACATGATGTATTCTATGTTCCTAATTTGAAAGTCAATCTAATCAGTGTGGGTCAACTGATTCATAATAAGTATGATGCCAGGTTTATTGATTCATATTGTGTTGTCTATGATAAACCCCCGAATAGAAGACTCTTATCCAAAGTTGAAATGACCAAGAATAGAATATTCCCACTCAATCTGAGAAGTGATATCCTGTCACAATCATATGCACATAATGTTTCCAATCTAGATGAAACCTGGTTGTGGCACTGTAGGTATGGTCATGTACCCTTTTAGAGTCTCAGTCATTTGCAAAAATAGTTCATGGTTAAGGGGTTACCAGTTATGAATGAACATTCCAGTTCTTATGAAGATTGTATCTTAGGGAAACAACAAAGGGACAATTTCTTCACTTCTACAACTCAAGCCAAAGAACACCTTGAGTTAGTTCACACAGATCTATGTGGACCCATGAAAAACCAATCCATAGGAGGTAGTCTGTATTTTATAACCTTTATTGATGATTATAGAAGGAAAGTATGGATCTACTTTCTCAAACACAAATATGATGCCTTCTCCAAATTCAAAGAGTTCAAGGCATTGACTAAAATGCAGTAAGGTAAATCTATCAGAGTACTCATATCAGATGGTGAAGGTGCGTATGACTCATATGATTTTGTAGAGTTCTGTAAACAACATGGAATCCATCACCAGTTCACTACCATATATACTCCACAGCAGAATGGGGTTGTTGAAGGGAAGATCTAAACCATCATGAACATGGCCCGAAGTATGATGTCATACAAGAAGCTGTCAAATGATTATTGGGATGAAGATGTTGCATGTTCAGTTTACTTACTGAACATATCTCCCACAGTTAGTGTTAAAGATAAGATTCCTGAAGAGGCATGGAGTGGCACTAATATTAGTGTTTCACATCTCATAATATTTGGATGTGTGGCATTTGCACACATACCTGATGAATTAAGGAGAAAAATAGACAAGAAGAGTGAAAATTGTATCTTCATCGGTTACAGTGAACAACAAAAGGCTTACAAGTTGTATAATCCTGTCACCAAAAAGGTTGTGGTGAGCAGAGATGTCAAATTCCTTGAAGATAAATGTTGGAGTGATCCTCAAAATGACACAACATATATTCAGCAGAATGGCAGTCTAGTACCACGAGAACCACTCAGAATGCCCAGGTTGGAGGTACAATAGCAACAAGAAGCAACACCAGCAGACAGTCCACCACGGAGCCAGAGAACCAGAAGCTTAAGGGATTTATATGAACAAACTCATGTTATTGATGAGCAAATATAGTATGCTCTATTTTCTTATCAACCAACATCATTTGATGAAGCAGTAAAAGATGCACAATGGGTACAAGCAATGAATGAAGAAATTGATTCTATTGAAAGGAATCAGACTTGGGATCTTGTTGATATCCCATTAGACAAAAATGGTATTGGAGTAAAATGGGTCTATAAGACCAAATTGAATGAAAAATCAAAGATAGAGAAGCACAAAGCAAGGTTGGTTGCAAAAGGATTTGCTCAACAATATGGTGTAGACTACAATGAAACCTTTTCTCCAATAGAAAGGATGGACACCATCAAGTTGTACTTGCAATAGCAGCTCAAAACCAATGGCATGTTTATCAAATGGATGTGAAATCTTCCTTTCTCAATGGAATACTTGAAGAAGAAGTCTATGTAGACTAGCCACTTGGTTATGTTGTCAAAGGTCAAGAACACAAGGTATGTAAGCTAAAAAAGGCCTTGTATTGTCTAAAACAAGCTCCACGAGCTTGGTACAACAGAATTGATTCTTCCCTCATCAATAATGGTTTCAATAGGAGCAACAATGAACCCACTCTGTATGTCAAAAAATATCAACAAAGTAACATTCTGATTTTATGTCTTTATGTTGACGATATGATTTATATTAGAAATCTGATACTAGAATAATTTAAGACAGTCATGAGAAAGGAGTTTGAAATGACTGATATTGGTCTCATGAAGTACTTCCTTGGTCTGGAAGTTGAACAAAGTGAAAATGGCATCTTCATATGTCATCATAAGTATTCTATAGACATTCTGCAGAGATTCAGAATGGATAAATGCAAACTAGCAGAAACCCCCATTGCTACAAGAACCAAGTTAATCAAGAATGATGAAGGACCAGAAGTTAACTCTACAATTTACAAAAGATTGGTAGGCAGTTTAATGTATCTAACTGCAACTAGACCTAATTTGATGTATGTTGTAAGTTTGATATCTAGATTTATGGATTATCCCAAAGAATCTCACTGGAAAGTTGGTAAAATAATTATGAGATATGTTGCAGGCACAATTGGTTATGGAATTTGGTACACTCATTCACTAGACAATACTCTTACAGGGTACACTGACAGTGATTAAGCAGACAACATTGATGATAGAAAAAGTACATCTGGTTATGCTTTCCATTTTGGTACCAATCTAATTTCATGGGCCTCTCAGAAACGACCCATTGTTAGTATGTCTTCTGTAGAAGCAAAATATGTCACAACAACTACAGCAGCATGCCACGCAGTTTGGATAAGAAAACTTTTGAAGGATATGGGACGCACAGAAACAGAACAAACATCCATTTATTGTGACAATAGTTCAACCATACAATTGTCCAAACACAATGTGTTTCGTAGAAAGAGTAAACACATTGACACTCGCTAGCACTTTATACGTGAGTTAGTCAATAATGGAGAGATTACTTTGATGTTTTGTGGCTCTAAGGAGCAAATGGAAGATATGTTCACCAAAAATTTGGGAACATTTGCATTTGAGTTTCAGAGGAAGAACTTAGGAATTGATAGTTCTGAGAATACTATCCTAGTTGAGATTAAGGGTGTGTGTTAATAATTGTAATCTCAACGGTCATGAATTGGTTAATTAGTTGAGTTCTTTAGTTGACTAGGACACTTGGCTATCCCATAGTATTTCCTGTCCCATAGTATTGGACAGTTGTATTGATGTGATGTAATCCTATATAAGTTTGAAGTTAATAATCAGAAGGAAATTAATATTCCCATTTGTCTTCTATCTTCTATTTGCTTATGTCTTCCATATCTTAACAAAAGTAACACCACGCAGTCAATTAAAAATTAACCACGCAGTAAATATATTTTTATTTTTTTTGCTTTGGAATTCGACGGACATGCAATAGGAAACCCCAAATTTTACTTCTCCAAGGTATTTACTTTGACAGGCATTAACTTCGTTGAACACTTGACTTCGTGGAAATTTCACTTTGCGGAACTTTCACTTCGCAGAACTTTACATCACGGACTTCTTAACTTTGTCGACGCAAAACCTTTTACTTCACGTACCTTTCAACTTCACGGAACATCTTACTTCATTGGGATTCAACTTCAATGAGACCACTCTTAAACAAACTTTATATTAAAATATTTCTTGCTAAGACATAAGAACCAATCACATTAAATGAAACTTACATCAAATTTACTTCGCATTAAAACATAATTTTTACCACGGTGAAATATTTGGGAAATATTGATTTCTTTTACAAACCATAAATGTAAACAACATTCACATAAGTAAATCTAGAGAAGTTGTGTGACATGCCTTATTCAAACATTCTTGAGAATGAATACATAAAACTATAGACTTATATATTACTGCATCAAAACAGGGCAACTTCACCGCATTACACAGAGATGGAATTTACTTCGATATTTCACCTTTTACAGAGCTTGGGATCTTAATACATTTCGCAACTATGAGTTTGATCTCATAAACATATCGCGAAAATTTTCTTCTTCTCCTTTCTCTCTTGCTCTCTAGTTTATTCACACACTCTCTGTGTCTCTCTCTGTCTTTCAACTATCTTCTCCATTATATAAGCGAACTTGATTTCGCTTCACCTGGAAGTTGTTGAGTTACATTAAAGACTATAATTAATTTCTACCTAATAATTTTGACTTGCATAATACAAACACGGCTTAATAAATACAAGGAAGTGTGCATGAAATCTCCTGACAGTTTGTCTGACATCTCTGCGCTTCTACGGACTCTAACCAAGTCAGTCTGGGATTTGAAATCCATCAGCTCGCAATTCATTTTTCCAACACTCCCCCTTAATTATGAGTAGATGGGGATTACAAAATAAAATTTTACACAATGTTTTAAAGCTGAAACATGCTCTATGGATGATGACATTCATTGTGTAGAACTTGTCACTCCTAAACAACTTCGTAGATATTGAAATGTGTCCCTAGCCAATGGTTTTGTCAATATGTCTTCTACTACTTGATATTTAGACCTACAAAATTCTAAACAGATTTCTTTGTTATTTATCAATTCTATGATAAAATGATACATTTTGTCGATGTGCTTGGTTCTCTTGTGGAACACATGATTCTTTGACAGTGTGATAGCTGAATTGTTGTCACAGTAAATAGTTGTGGGTTCTTCTTGGTTCTGCTACATATCACTTAACATCCTCCGCATCCAAACGACTTGACATGCATTGCTTGTAGATGCGACATACTCTGCTTTTGCTGAAGAAAGAGTTACCATGAGTTGTTTCTTTGAATACCATGATACAACACCTGTTCCTAAATGAAATGTATTCCCAAATGTGTTTTTTTTGTCATCTATGCTGCCTCCATTATCGCTGTCAGTGTATCTAGTGATTTTAAAATTTTCTAAGTTTGAATACATAATACCAAAATATTTTGTTCCACTTACATACCTCATAATTATTTTACCTACTTGCCAATGAGATTCTTTTGGTGACTCCATAAATATTGAGATTAAATTGACTCCATACATGATGTCTAGCTTTGTCGCAGTAAGATACATAAGGCATAACGCTTCCAACATGCCTTTTGAACAGTTTAGGATCCATTGGATCCATCATCATCCTTGCTCAATTTCAAACCTATTATTACTGGTGTTGGGGTTGTCTTGCAGTTTAACCTCTTAAATATGTGTAATGTCCCCATTCAAATAATTATATAGCAGACAATCCCCATCAATCCTACCAAGTTCCCTAGGTTGAATGGGTACATTGGGAATTGTAATAAGGGAGCAAAGGAATAATGTTTATACATTAGAATAGTCCAAGTATTTGATAAATAAGTTGAATAAATGAATCCAAGAGGAATTATAGGTGGCAAATGGTTTTGAGGACATTTGGAGGATGTGGGACCCACACTAGCTTGGTTTCTCACTACCACAAGGCAAATCTCACTTGCCATTTCGAATCCATGGGAAGGAAAACATTATTGGGTGAGTTGCTAAGGCATACACATGGAATTGACCATCTTAGGTAGAAATGAGATGGAATAGTAACCTCCATGGAAGAGGAAGAGTCAAATTGGAGACTAGTGGACACTTGGGCTAGATTCCCTAGTCTTATGACAAAAATGATGAAGCATCTATGAAATCTATGACAAAATAAGATCTGACTTCTGAGATCTGACCATTATGACATGTCAACCCCAAAAATAGGCTCAAGGAGGGCGCTCGTGGAGTTGGGGGAAGCCAAAGAGACTCCTACTCGAATTTGGGAGAAGATGGAGAGTTGGAAACTAGAAGACAAGTGGCAAATGTGGAATATTTCCTAATTGGAAATCTCTAGAAGCTAATGAGAGGATTTCGACCCTTAGAAGGCTAATGTTGGTTATAAAATGTAGAAATCAAGTATAAGAATGGATTTTGATGATTTGAGAAAAATTGCATTTGTGAAGAGAGACCTAGTGGATGACTAGTTTCTTGCCTTAGCCAATTTCGAGGGTGAAAGATTCCCATCCAAGTTGGTGTTTGGAGAGGCTACTCAGGTCTTTCATGGTGCTTTAATGGAGTTTGTATTTGCAAGTGAAATCTATAGAAAGGTTCATGGTTTGTTTTAGTGCGGCACTTTCTCTCCACCATTTCCAGTTTTGAAGGCATATTCATGCTCCTTAAGGGATTGCGCTTTGGGTGAGCATGTATCCACCCTTGCTCATGATGTAGGACACAACACCTCAAGATCTCGTTTGGTCCTAGTTTATAGAGTTGTCCGGCGATTAACTGAAAATATGCGGCCTTCACCACCAACTACTTCTTCCGACTTCTGGTGAACTCCTCCGGTGCAGTTCCTGTCGCCAAAAACTGAATTATTTCTTCATAGTAATCATCAGCCACTTCGACTCGGAATAGTTGCTCATCTGGAAACCCATCTTCAATGTTGGTTGGTTCCATCCCTGTCTCAATTCGTGATAGATGATTTGGCCCTGCATTCAAACGACCTGGCTTCACAATTACCTCAAAATCAAATTCTTGAAGCATCCAGTGGCATATCTCCCCCCCAACACAGGCTTATTTACTAGGTATTTCATGGTAGAATGGTCTGTGAACATCTTGAAGTGACCTCCCAACAGGTAATGCCTAAACTTCTGCAGCGCATATACCATTTCCAGACCTTCCCTCTCGGTAGTCATATAATTTATCTCCGCAGATGACAACTTCCGACTCGCAAATGCAATTTGGTGATCCAGATCTCCTTCTCCTAGTTGCACGAGCATTACTCCCAGTGAGATCGATGATGCATCCACATGGACATGGAATTCCTTTCTCCAGTACGGAAATACCAATATCGATGCAAAATCCATCTTAGCCTTCAACGTCTCAAAACTGACTTGACATTCTGGACTCCATAAGAATACCGCATCCTTCTTTAACAACTTTTCCATAGGGTCCATGATCATTGCATAACCCCGGATAAACTTGCGATAGTACCCTATGTGCCCCAGCATCTCTCTCAACTGCTTGAAATTGGTAGGCGGTGTTAAGCTCAAAATGAGCGCAATCTTTGCTGGGTCAACCAACAATCCCTGCTTGCAAACAATGTGACCCAACAACATCCCGAACGGTGCACAGAAGATGCACTTCTTTAAGTTCAGCGATATTTGATGTTGCCGATAGTGCTCCAACATGAGTCGCAAATTTGCTAGATGATCTCTAATCAATCCATAAACTGTCCAATCATCCATATAAACTTGCAAAAACTTCTGAATAAAATCTTTGAATGCAGTGACAACAACTCGGGAGAATACTGCAGGTGCGTTCTTAAGCCCAAACGGCATCACAGTGTACTGGAAACAACCCCATTCCATCACAAATGTTGTCTTGTGGCAATTCTCTTTCACGATCCTGATCTGGTGATAGCCAGAGAAACCATCCATGAAAGAATACATTTCTTGACCGTCGACTCCTTCTAGGACCTCATCAGTGAAAGGTGACAAAAAGGGATCATGCAGACATGCGTCATTGATTTTCCTGAGGTCGACACAAATCCGAACCTCACCTGTCTTGTTATCCTACACCACCATGGGGCTAATCCATTGTGATTCCTCGACTGGCTCAATGATTCCAGCATCCAGCATGCGGTCAAGTTCAACTTTGACCCTTTCGTTATGTCGCGGATTCAAGCGATACGGTTGCTACCTTATCGGTTTTACATCTGGTTTCAATGGAATCTTTATCTGCCCTAGATCCCCCAATATTCCCTTCATCTCGGAAAACTTCGTAGGGAACAAATATTGGAACTCATGCAACAGGTATGTGACCTTTGCCATCATTTCTTCATCCCAGTAGTCCCCAACATTCACAAACTTTGGGTTCTCCTCCATCCCAATGTTAACCTTCCTTAGCTTCAGCGGTTGACTGATCAGATCTATTGGTGCATCAGGTGCTACGATATCTCGATTCCCTTTTGATTCTGGAATATTGATATTTCGCGGGTCATCACCATCCTATGTCCCTCAAGTGATATTATAGAATTCCATCATCGATTTCATCTGACACTGTATATGCAGATCCACAAGGTAGGAGACTGGAACCACCTTTAGAACGATATCGCGGATGAGCTGTAGGGCATTGTGAACATCCGTATTGGCATCCGCGAAGCTGAAGGTATGAGTGAAACAAACTGTCAGCTCTAACTAGGTGGTAATCTCCCTGCGCAACTTAGTCAAGGCATACCAAGATCACAGCATTTCATCCAAAGTATGGACAAATGCATGGACCCATTCATCCTTTGGTCACAAGGCCCACAGAGTCTGACATTCCATCAGATGACTACCAGGGTTATTCTACCCATCATACTTACAAGTGTGGTAAAATTCCGTGTCTCCGAAGTGAACCGTCATCAGTCCTCGACACTACAACCACCCGGTAATCGAATTTTTATGGGTCACCCACCAACGTGTTGGAGCACCCTTCAACACCTCCCCCAATGCAAGCAATCGCTGTGGTTCTAACACCTTGTCTTCAAATGTGACTAAAAATTCAGACAACTCGGTCAATCCTTCACATACTGGAAATTCAACAGTTTCAGTCACAACGTGGCACAGCGACTACATGATCAAAACATACTTCCTGAACGACACCTCATGCATGCGATTCTTCCATTTCTCTAATGCATCATCAGAATCGAAAGACGCGGAGCTAAAGCTGCGCCAATCGAGTTCACCGTCGGTAGTTGGATGGACGTAATCTTCTGAAATGTTATATGCATGATCCCATCCTCTTCCAACTTCATCCTTTACAGGTTCAACATACCTGCGCCCTTCAGTCGGATCCAATGGAGCTATAACTCTGAGGTCCTGATTTTCAAAAGTCATCACCCTCTTCTTGAAATTAATGACCGCCATATTGTCATTGGCCCAGCCAATCCCTAACAACGCGGGGTAGGAGATTCCCCCATCGACAACTTTGATAACATCGAAATCAGCATATGTATTCATCCCCTTAATATCCACAACAAGGCATAGAATTCTCCCAATCGGTGTCACCTTGCCCTGATTAGCCAATTGCAGCTGTATGAGAGACCAGATCAGTATTGGGCTCCCCATTTTTTGCCATGCCTGCTTTGTTAGAATATTAACATCTGAGCCTAGATCCAGAATAACTCAGTCTACATCGTAGTCCCCAATCTGGACATTCATGTGCATCTCTTTTCCTCTCTTCTTCCGCTGTAAAGAGTTCACTGCGGACTCTTTCCGTCCCCTAGACAGTCGATGTAACAGACCCTCGATCTCGGTAAGAGCATCGGGATCTCTTGCCAGCGATAAACAAATTTCAAAAAAAAATTGTAAAGTACCATATTGTCGTGATGGGCTTGCTTCTGAAGTTGAGTAAAAAATAGGGGGCATGTCACAAATAATAGTCTTACTAGGCTTTCTACCCATCGCATGATGTGCTTTAAAGAATGTATCTTGCTCGGCATCAATATCAAACTGCACTTTCTTTTTCCCAGACAGCCGGATCAAAGGATGTAGACCATATTCTCTTGTCGTCGCACCTCCGTGAGTGATAATAGCAATAGCAGCATCTTGCGTCATCGACTCTGCGGAAATTGTCGCGACACTTGATCTATGATTCTAGTTCGGCGGTTGGTTCGCGGGTTGATGCACATTCTGATTTGTGTTATGATTCAGACGCTGATTTTGGTTCTATGGCTGGTTTTGATTCTGCACTGGTTGTTGATTCTGCAACTGATATTGATTCTACAAATGCAGAACGCTTCCTGCCTACCATCTCGCGATCAGCTGTGGATAGTTCTCAACCATGTGATCAATACCAAAACAATACGTACATTACGTTTGCAACTATGGGAAATCTCTCTGATAGTGTCCCAATACTCCACAATTATAACATTGGACAAGTCCACGACCTCGTCCTCCTCCTCGACCAAAGCCTCCACTGCGTCCTCCGCAGAATCCTCCTTGCTGCTATTGTGGTTGATTAAATTGTTGCTACAAGGGATTTGGTTACAGCTGAACACACTGCCCTGGCTGAACATACTGCGTCGGCTGAACGTACTGTGGTTGTTGTGGAGCCATCTGCATCTGATTGTATTGCGGTTGTGGCACAAACTGTTGTTGTGGTTGCGGTTGTGGTACAAATTGCATCTGTAGTTGAGGTGGCAGCTGGGCCACCTATGGCTGCAGCTGCAGATCTTGTACTGCACGATGGTTGTCCTTCACATAGTATGAGTCGTGCATTCTTTCCTAAAGGAGGCCATATGCGTGGCAATCCTTATCTTCATGCCCAACTGACTTGCAGAATGTACAATACAAATTCATTAGCTTCGTAACCAACTTCTGCATGTATTGACACTCCTCATGTCGGTGCCCATAGACCTAACAGATGCGACACCATGGCATACCTCCACCACTCAATGGATTTGGCGCTCCGGATACCAGATAGTTGTAGAAATCTAGGCAGCTATTCTTGGTATGCCCTGCTACACGACATCGCATACACCATGTGCAGTGTTCTTTACCCTTCTTAAGATCTTGCAACTGAATTGTCAGGTTGGCCAGTTGCGTCTGAATCTGAGACATGCCGGCTGCATTCTCACCAACTAGCGAAGCTTCTAGTTGCATCGCAATCTCCAGAGCCTCGCTCAGTGTCGCAATGTTTTGTTGCATCAACGGGAGTCGGATATGAGGTAGAAACGCCGTGATGAACCATTCCTTATGTTGAACATCGCTAATCTAAAAGCTGACTCTTTCCATCAATGTTTTAAACCTTTGATCGAAATCCCAAACAGTTTCATTCGGATACTGCTTGATCTCCTTTAGTTTCATAATGTATTGTGCTTCAGACTTCAGTTTTCTGAACTCTGCAATTAATCCTTTTCTGACCTCATCCAATGTCTTCTCTGGGCTGCCCACAGGAACCTGCACGAATTTTATGAACCAATCCAATGCGCGACCCCGAAGAGTCGTCACCAATTGGCCTTTCTTTTCCTCATCATCCGTAATCTACTTAACAGTCCACACAGCTTCACATAAAAACCAGTATTTCTCTCGGTTTTCAGTTCCATTTCCATGGAACAGTGGTAGCTTCGCGTCTTCACCCGCCATCCTGGGATTCCTTCCTCTAGTCGTTGATCCGCTAGTAAGTAGATGTTGTTGACACGATGAACATGGCGATGTCGAATTCGTATTTCTTACTAGTTGTGATACAGTGAACGGAGGTGTGGGTACACTACTGCTGGGGGTTGGTCCTTCCTCTATCCTAGGCGTAGCATGGTTTTTTTTATCGACACTGTGAGTTCGCTTCGTCCTTTGTGGTCTTCCTTCGCGGTTTTGCGTTTCGATCGTAGCAGGACCTTCTCTTGTCCTCTGCCTCTTCTCTTGTCGAAACCTTTCTCCTCCCCTCATAAGACCACTTTTTTCCTCGGCTTCCTTCAAAGTCTCGTCATAACATTAGAGAAATTTTGAGGTAAAAAATGGGCCTCAAAACAAAGAAAATGTACTATAAAAATTAGCCAATCACATTCTAGTAGATGACATCATCCTCCATGTTTGAGGTGGCATTGCATGAGTTAAGAATATTTATTTGTCAAATTATCTATGGTGGATGAAAACCCATAGTTAACCAAGGTAGTGGTATAAGTACTTTTAAGTCATAAAGTAAAGTACTCATAATGAAAGTCCTTTAACATTTTTTCATAAAATAATATTATTGTCATTTTCAAGTAAAGTACTCATAATGAATGTCTTCTCACACTTTTTTTCCTTTCACACTTTCTCATAAAATAATATTATTGTCATTTTCAAGGAAAGTACTCATAATTCATAAAGAAGGTCATTCAAAAAAAATTTCCTTTCACATTTTTTTATAAAATAATATATTGTTATTTTCATGTTTTTAATTTTAAATTATATATTCACTCCATTCTATTTAATATCGTAATGCCAATATATTCCTTTCACATTTTTTTCATAAAATAATATTTTTATCATTTTCATATTTTTAATTTTTAATTATATATTCACTCCATTTTATTTAATATTATAATGCCAAACTAATATATATATATATATATATATATATATATATATATATCCTTGTACTTTTAAATTAAATTAAATTCATGAATGATATTAATATGAAAAATGTATGTTAGTTATGCATATAAATTAAATTCATGAATGATAGTAAATTAAATTAAATTATATATTTTTACTACTCAATTTTTAAGAATAAAATAAGTCTTATATTATTTTCTATGAGAAACTTAACTATAACATTCATTTACAATAAAATAAATATCCCCAAAAAGTTTATGATTTTGATATTAATTTACCAATATAGATTTAATGAATAAAGAAGAATAATAATAATGCAATGTGGATTATAATAATATTATTAACATTTTACATGTAAATAAATTCTCAATTAAATCACATTATATTAAATTGATGAGAAAAATACTAAATATAAAAATTCAACTTAAATTAAAAAAATAACTCTTAAAAAATGTTTTTTATTATTTAATTTCATTTGCAAGTTCAAAACAAATAAATGCTAAAGGACAATAAATGTTTTGGAATTTACAATGAATCTTAGTCAAATCAATATAAATGTATTTTATTAATTTTATTTTATGATTTCGATATTAATTTACCAATATAGATTTAATGAATAAAATATATTAATAATAATGCAATGTGGATTATAATAATATTATTAACATTTTACATGTAAGGAAATTTTCAATTAAATCACATTATATTAAATTGATAAGAAAAATACTAAATATAAAAAGTCAACATAAATTACAAAATAGCTCTTAAATTTTTTTTTATTATTATTTAATTTCATTTGCAAGTTCAAAACAAATAAATGCTAAAGGACAATAAATTTTTTGGAATTTACGATGAATCTTAGTCACATCAATATAGAGTTATTTTATTAATTTTATTTATAGTGAATTTTGAAAAGTAACTCAACCATGGTTATTTATATTGTGCATAAAAAATAGTATAGGGCATGACTTGTCATATATACCTACCCCATAAAACCCCTAACTCATAATAGTTTAATATATCTCATATGTTTTTAGTACATCTCTTAGGAGGCCATTTTTTACCTCAAAATATCTATAATGCTTGCACCCATCTACACTGTATCATTCCATTAGCCTCCCCCCTGCTGTCGTAGTATCCATAGCCTCCACCCACCAGGGTTCTACTGGTCGAGGTGCATCTTCAGTATGCCCTTTTCACAGATGAGCATCTTAATAGACAACATGAACCTTCCTCTAGGTCCGTTGAAAAATTCCCTTTCAGCTTCACTATAGGATTTCATCGTGTCAACTGCAAACACGGTGATATAACCCTCCAATATACTGTCGAACCGGACTTCAACAACCCACGATGCTTCGTTGTCTACTTTTTGCAGCTCTTGGATCAGTTCTGGGTTCCAAGTTGTCGGCTCACCACCTTGGAAGTTTCGCTTCTGAAAGGCCAATTTCACTAACCATTCATACAAGATAATTGGGAATTCACAGAAAAAAATTTCATGTGGACCGTTGTGTATGTACTTTGCCAGCCACCAATCCATTGTCAACCCAGGGTTTTGATTTTCTTTCTCAGTGAACTCTCGCAATTTTTAATCGAAGCAATCTTGAATCTCCGGTCTTGTCGGATGCCACAACATTTTCTTCCTTCACTCCATGCTATGGTCCCAGTAACAGAACCATTTGTTGACACAAGCCCAGTCGACAGGGGTTCCTCACTTTGTCGACATCCAACCGACCGCGATCTCCCTGAGCACTGGCCCAGACAAGTTTTACCCTGTCCAGCAACACCTGCGGAGCAGATGAAGTCTCACCCGAGATGTTCAAGGGAGAGCTGACGGAACCATGTTTCCGCCGAATGAAGAAGGACCTTTGTGCATCCGCTTATTCAACTTATCACAGCATTCACAAACAGATCTAACATTTCAATAGAATCGCATCATAACTCAATAGATCCTATTGTCAAATAAACCATTAATGTGCAACAGATCTAGCAGCAAAACATCATTTGGAACAAGGAAACATTGCATCATTCATGTATTCAAGTCGCACATCACATTCATAGCAGGAAAACAGAAAGAGACACAATAATTCCACTCAAAATCATATCATATTAACCTTCGTGACAACCCATAGATACAACAATATACCCAAATTAACAGACAAAAACAAGCAAAATCATTCGAGCTCAACTGTCTCTTCGATTGATCAAATCATGGATTCATCGCTCTAGATCTCTCAACACTTACAATGCTATGTCTATTTATAGGCTTGCGCCTTTACATTTACGGTCCACTTAGGAAACCGCTTAACTACTTTTTAACAAACTTTACAAAATGTATGACCCAAAACCCACATAATGTGGTCCAAATGACCCAAAACCCACACAATGCGGTCCAAATGACCAAAAAATACATAAACTTATTGACTTGTGCATTGTTTTCCCTCTTGCATGGCATCGCAACATCCGCGATGCTGCGCAACTGACTCATCCAAACCGCCTGCCAACACACAGTGCAGAATCCATTCCAAACATTGTTCGTGGAGGTATGCCAATCCCTTTCCTGTGCCCACTGCAATCCCAAATCTTTCTTTCCAACCCAGAACTCTGTCATCGCTCTCTGTGAACAGATACTTGTCTAGAGACCCGTTTTCAACGTACTCATAAACAATCAACCAGTGATTTCTTTCTGCACAGAAGCCAAACATACGAACTAAATTCACATGATGCACTCTCCCAATCATACTCACTTCTTCCCAGAACTAATCATGACCTTGTGATACTCCTTCCAATTGCTTCACCATCGAGAAACACTCCTTTGTACACTGTCCCAAACCCTCCTTCCCCAAGTTTTACCCTGAATTTATCTGTCGCTTTCTTCAATTCTGCAAACCTGAAATTCATGAATACCCTGGGGATAGCTGAGAAGCCTAGACGCTCATATCTGGGATCTCTATATGCGATAAACATGTACCGTCATCCAAATATTATGAAAACTAGATTTGCAACACCAAACGCAATTGCAAACCCCAACGGATATTTAAAATTAACACTTCTTGTCTTATGCTTCTCATATTTGACCGTCTCAAAGAAAATGGGACTCAAAGATGAACATTTTAATGGGAAAGGCTGAGATGCACTGGAAAAATTAGAAACATAAGAATCATTGCTAGAAACTTCGATATACATGTGGTTCTGCTGACCGGGATATCGATATCCAGTCACAAGAAAATCCTTCAGATAACAATTTCTGGTCCCATCCATTTTGTAGGAAAAGCCTTCACATTGGCTATCATTCATGCATGAAATTTTACAGGCTTCAATCGTGATCCCAATTTGATACTTTATATCGTAGCCATAGTCATTTGTATGTGGAATATAAACAAGCTCTGTACTAGAAGTAGTCGGTTGTTTATTGCGTTGGCAACCTTGGAACCAATCGGTGGAATATTTCTAGTGAAAACTAGGGGGGAAGATACAATTAGGCTCCAGAGTGTATATGCAAACACCATTGATACCAAAAAATCCATGAACAGAACACTAATAAGGAATCACCATCCAGATAATGTTCCATATACCTGTCTCTTCCACCAAGCTGTATAGTCTCAGGTTTCCATCAAAGTCCAAAGTTAATATTCTCTTGGGACCTTCACTATAATCTGACCCATTGAAGGTAAATATGCCTCTTGACTAGAAACTAGCGAATCCATCCAACACTGCTTAGCGACTGTTCTTGTATGTGCTTTTGCCATTTGCAAAGTTTTCCAGGTACGGAGCAAGTGAGTAGTTGCTCGATATGACTAAACCCTCATAAAATAGTCAAAGAACCGGTTGTATCTATCAAAATAGAGACGATAGTGGCCTCGATTAAACGTGGACCTCCCTAATTTGGATATTAACTGCGTTGCATTATTATTGAGGGGATTGAATGGAAGAAGAGTATCGGTTGGATAGTTGAAGCTTTCCCACATAAACAATTCACTTGAAGAGCTGCATAGCACCCGATTTCTCATTTACAGAAAAAAAAAACCTCCCTAACATTCATGCTACTAGTATTGGTACTCCATACAACGCTACCATCTGCATCCCTATACAGACCTAGGTTTCCATCTTTCTCCAGATAAAGACGAGAATTTTTTTCGTTGGCAGGTTGTTCTCTGTTGGCCACCTAGGCCACTGTTCAGTTGGGTGTTCCAGTATACCGTATGGAAAAAGTATAAGCATTGTTACCCACTCCATAAAATCCATCAAAAAATGTTTCACTGGGAGACACCAAACAAGTTGTGTTTTGTTGAGGTGTGAGTGAAAAATCGAGGTTCAACTGATCTTTTTTAGTAATGCAGTACTGATTGTTGGAATTGGGAATTCCATAAACAAGCATGCAAGTGAAGAGAATCAACAAACATGTGAGTTGAGTAGAGAACAAATGCCATTACACTTCCTCTAGAGCTTCCATTATGGCCAACTTCAATATTAATCTAATCCAGCATCCTAATTTGCTATCACGTCGAGGCCAACTTTGATATTAATCCTATCAAGCACTGTAGTCTTCTTTGTTGAATCTTGAATACTGATCCTCAACTAGAACCATCCACTTTAAGATACACAAGATGTATATTTTTTCAACTCGAGACGATTTTAATTACACCGTAAGGCGTTTCTCCAAGTGAGAAACACTCTTCAAATTTAATTTTTTAGGGGTTATTGGCCATTGGATCTATTGTCTGATGATTATAATAATTTCCTCCATCGATTGCCAATGATCCTTTGATTGGCACTTGCAACTTGGAAGGTGTGCAAATTGAATGCGACACCTGCACCTCACCTGTTCGCATCGCGTACCTTCATGCACATTCCTGAGGTGGTGGTTGTACCTATATTTATCTCCTCCATGCACATTCATGAGGGAGTGGCTGTACCTATCTTTATATTTACTTGTTCGAAGAAGGTGGGGCTTCTTTGTTAGCACCTCAGATAAGGCTCATAAAGTCTTGTACAATGATTTTCCGCTCATAGAGTCGTGTATATAGAGATTGATAAGAGAGGAATATCAGTGGCAGTAACGATGAAGGGTCATCCAGGGAGGAGAAAATCAACCATATCTCGCTCACTAGATGATGCCTTGAAATGGCCCCTCCTCGATAAAGACAACGTCTGCGACTACACACTCCCAATCAAAAATCTCATTCCTCTATCTTCACCAAGGAGCTTCCTCAACGACCTTTCCTATGCAGTCATATGGAGAATGGAAGAGACACAACTTGATCTAGGAAGCAAAGTCATCATCTATAGCCCTCTCTCTCACCCTCATCTCTTCCACTAGGTTGCATCTCTCGTGGTGCGACATGGATCCCTCCTCCTCCTCTTCGAATGCGGAGTTGTCTATTCCTAGGAGTGGAAGCGGAGGTTGGAAGATCGAGCTTGGGAAAGTTCATCCTGGCCCAAGCCCTCATCCTAGGAAGCTTTGCAGGAAATGGTGCATTTATAGGAGTGGGCATGTTTTATTTTCCATTTACTCAACAACTTATAAGGAAACATTTCGAAGATGCTTAGTTTATCATGGTAAGTTATATTTACGGTTCTCTGTGCGAGAAATTATGTGGAAAAGACCGGACTTCAAAGGCATTTAATGATTTTTGTTGAAATTGCCATAATAAATTTTCTTTTAATCTTTGCATAAATTTTATCGATCTGTTGGATTCCATATTTACCTGTCAACTTCTAGATTTGCAGGTCTTGTTTAATGTGACTTATACCTAATTACTTACAAATTTAATCGTACTATCCATTCCTTGATAAAAATTAATAGAAGCATAAATATGATAAAATCCGTTCCATCCTCACAATATGTAAAATATGAGTTCTTCCTTATAAATATACATTTCAAAATAGGCCATGCTATAATACTCAGGATTGGATTACACAGTTATATGGATGCTCAATATTGATAATGGAACATGCAATGACAAGAAATTCCTTGCTTATATAGAATGTGTTGCAACTTTTCAAATGCTTTTATCTATCTTATATCCACTTTAGTAAATATAGTCATTTTGTTGGACAGAACAAGGCAATCAGACCAACCATAAAAGAGATAATTTGGTAGCTTTAGCGTAGGTCAACCAACTGCAAAACGAGAGATGTTGTGGTAGCATTAAGTAGATACAGTGGCGCTATTAACAGTAGGTTAAGAAACTATGGTAAAGGATCAATCAACCGTATTAACAATTGATTGGCAATGAATTATCTACTATGCAAACTTCTATTATGACAACTTATGTTCAAGTGGAGAAAGTTTCTAGTATATATTGGAAATATACAACAAACTTGGTCCAGCAACAAAATCAAAGTAATAAAATAAAAGTAGCAGTTATATAAAGAAAAAGATTGAAAGAGGTCTTAGATTTCTGTGAACGAATATGTTTCCTTCCAAATCTGCCTATGCTATAGTAATGAGTGGTAAAAAAAACATCTGAGTGTATAGCTAAGTTGATGGAGCATCAGGCTCCTTACCTAATCTTACAGAGTTGAGCCCTGCCATAGCCAAACTTGGAATGACTTTTCTTTCTTTCCCTTTATTTTAAAAATAAAATTTTCCCAAACAACAAGAGAGAGGCTATTGAGAATAGCAGTGGTGTTAATTGAGGAGTAACATAACTCAAGAATTGAGGAAGACTATTTACCTAGTGGCTTGGAAAAAACTTAAAAAGGTAAACAAGTAGGTAGGTTAAAAAGCATGCACAAGGACACACTTAAGCTTCCCCTCCCCAAAAAATGTTCTTACGAAATGGTTTATTAATACTAAATTATTGCTTTGCATGCTTTCTAAAACCAATTTATTTGATTCAAATGTTTGCCAACACCAAAAACATTGCCCACAAAATTGGAGAGCTTGTGAGATCTAGCTAGCCTTCATAGAGCATAAGTAACTGTTCAAAATAACCTCAAAGAAAAAATCAAATCCTTCTCTTTCCATTTATTTCTTTTACCCTTATGTCATCTATCACTTGACTCGTTTCCTTGCTACAATAGCAGAGCGTGAATGCTGAAAATAAATTGAACCAATATGGCTACAATTATTGGCAAAGGCAAGGCATGGATTTCAAGAGTGGATGAAAACCAAGTTCTTTACCAGAGTAGGAATCTACCATGGCCCAAACCTATGCCATATAATTTTAATTCCACTAAAAATAAGGATTTTGAGTCCCCGGTATTTTATTCTCTTCAACCAATTTAATAAGTATCTAAGAATTAACAAAGGAAGTCATCTAACATTTGCTTGATTCTTAAACTATCTTAGCTAATTTGTCATCCTCAAACTGTTAACTAGCCTAAAATTATGAACTTGCTTATTTCCACAATAATGGATACCTAGAAATATATTTTGGATGCCTAGAAATATACAACAAAGTTTCATAAAAAAAAGGCTTATGAATCCCCAGTATTATTCTCTTCAAGCGATTTAATAAGTATATAAGCATTAACAGAGGAAGTCATCTAAAATTAACTTGATTCTTAAATTATTTTAGCTAATTTGTCATCCTCAAACTGTTAACCAGCCTAAATTATTTCCGCACTTTTGACTTTCTAAGTTGAAGCCTCACAGTTTTCGGGTATGTATCCAGAATAACTTGCTTTAATTTGTTGTAAAATTTAAAATTTACTGAATTTTGAAGGCCTTGTTTTAAGGCTCTTCAAATTGATCTTTACGTTGCTCTTTGGTCTTACAAGTCTGCCACCATAAATTTTATATCTACAATGGTGGTAACAGTTTCTAGAGTGAGTAAACCAAGGCTCTCTGCATATGAGAATATTGAAGCATTCCATTACAGAGAACCTGTTTGTTGGCTAGAATGTTGGCCTTGGTCTTGAGCTTTAATTTTTTTCTAAAAGCCCATGCAATTGGTTATCACAGTTTCATGGTGAGAATTTGCACGATTTTGAACCAAATAAATTCCAAATCCACGATAAAATGGGAATATGGATATGTCTGTTCATGTCACTTCAATCTGAGATGAAAGAAGATCGATGGCAAGATCCATGACAACTATAAAAGCAAAGAATCGCACAAATTCCCTAGGCGAGAACCTAAGCCTCCTTCTCCCAAACCAGTTTGAAGGTGAACGAGAAACGATATACAGTAGACGACCAATGAGCAATGTCTGAGGAAATTGAGAGTTTATTTGCATAGGATCCATGGTGAATCAGTGGGAGATGACTTCAAGGCATTTGAAAATATTTTTTGCACATTGTTTTTAGAAAATTTAATTGTGGCAACTTCCCAAAATATTTTGTTGTAGTAGTATTTACAACATGGTTTACATTTTCTCATTATTTTCTTAACTTCATCAACACCGTGAATTGTCAATGCATGTAGAGAACATGTGGCTCTAATGCATACATCTACCTAGTAGGTTCACCATTTTGAAGGGGTGAACTTCAAGCCGTGTGCATAAACATATTCAAAAAACCTCCAAAGCATCATATTGTCATCAACAAATTCAGCGCCAAGGCGCAGCTTAAAATAATTTCAGAGCTTTAGGTGTGCATATTTATGCTACAATGTGTATGCGTACAACATCCTCACAAACAAAAAAATTAACTTTATTTGTAACCTTGTGTCTGGAATGAAAAAGGCACATCGGCAAATTAGCATCCTAACTTCAACTATTGTTTGAACCACCACTGACATTAATTTCAATACAAGAGAACTTGTTTTCTTTTAAAGTAGCTTTCGTTCACATCAATTACAAGCAGCTTCCTCCTTATTATAAGAAAATTGAAGGACCAAACTTAAATTACATAACATATAAGAAAGAAGGACCAAAAATTTTGGTAGGTTGAAGTATGCAAGATTTTTCTACCTTTTCTCATTGGGATTGGAAAGTCCTTTTTAATTGTTTTTCATGCACACATAACGTATTTTTATTGGATTAGAAAGTTTATTTTAATTGTTTTTCATGTACTCATAACATATTTTTATTGTATGTCACACAATAAATATTTTTATGATTATGTAGAATTTATAGATATATGTATATATAACAAATTTACAATGAAAAATATCAAAACAACTTTAATACATTTAAAATTACAATATAATTTTGTAATAAAATTCCATTAAATTAATATAATATACTCATATTTTAATAATATTAAATTAATGTAATATATTTTTATTTTAATAATATTAAATTATAATTAATTTAAAAATTGTGATTAAATGAATTTAAATATGCACAATTATAATATAGTGATATATTGGAAAATTATAGGTTATAGTTTATAGAAAAAATGTATACTAGCACAATTACTTAACTTGTGCTTGTTACTCATAGGTCACAATTTAAGTGTCACTAACAAGTTATATGTTACTTGTTTTCCATGCGACTGTAATCACCTATTATGTGCCACATGCACTGGCTACGAGTTATTTTAATATTCATTTTTCTATATAGTGGTTTGTTTCAAATTTGGAACAATCCCTGGACAGTACTTTTGTCTCATCCTCGTGCAATTTGGAAAATATATAGCAAATATATATAGGTTTATAGGTTTGGTGGAGATGGTGACTTAATAAAATAACTGCCAAATCTTTGGAGTACTTTAGCTCATATGAATGTGTAACCTAAAGACGATACAAGGGTTTGCACTTTTTACAAAGCTTCGGTTTCTATATCCACATGCATAAGTAAATTCTCCTCCACTCAATAAAATTTCTCTTTATTTGATATTCTAAACAAACAATAAAGATTTGCATATATGTAAACAACTCTAGTGGTTCAACACTTCAAATTGTGATTCTCTTTCCATATGTCTTCTTCTGATGCACCTTCTCCATCCCCTTGCTTTACTTACAATACGGCATTATTTTATGACACCTCGAGGTGCAATTACTAAAATCTCATAAACTGCGGTGTAACTTTAACGTTTATTTGACTTTTGGAGTTAGTGGTAGTTATGGAAGAGACTGTTTGTTACCGGTCTATCAGACGTTCTCAACTCCGTGCAGATGCGGGCAGGGTTGTTATTTTCTAATCACGTACTGTAATAGAAAATCTAAAATAGTCACATGGTGCAAGGCACTTTATGGTCACGAAATATTGAAATATAATTGAGAGAGGCATCACCGTTTCACCACAGATCAATATTTTCATTCAAAAATGAAAAGACACATCAAAATTTCACTTAAGAAAAGAAGTAATGTGATGGAAACTTGAGAAATTTTGCCTCCTCCACTTTATAGCTTTTTCACTAATTAATCTTTATTTTAAATTAGACAACGGAACTAATCCAATTCAAGAATTTATATTGAAATTTTTTCAAAAACATAAAAGATGATTATCAATATAAAAAAATCAATTAAAAAACATTTATAACATATAAAACTGAGCAATTTTCGTTATTGATTGAAAGCAACAACCTAGACAAGGGTATGTATATAACCATATAACCAGCGGAAATAACCATTCTGAATGGCATATTCACCTTGATGGAACATACAATCTACGTATTTGTAATAATAAAATATAAAATACCAACTTGATTTGATTTTTTAAATTGTTAATATTAATATAGGTATTTTGTAGAGAGGTAGGGGTAATATAAAATCGGTATCCACTCGTCAATAGACCTTTCATCAATAAAACATTTTGTATAAGTGGTTCTTGGGAAGGCTTGTCAATAGACCTTTCATCAATAAAACATTTTGTCTAAGGGGTTCTTGGGAAGGATGGACGAATTCTTACTTTTGCATTATATTCTCATGGAGGGAGATTATGGAGAATGAAGCTTCCTTTTGTTAGAGTGGTATAAACTGTATTTATTTGTAATTTTTTTTTAATATATTAGTTAGATTAGGATTAGTTTTAGATCAATTAACTAAACTAGGTTGTGGTTAACAATACCTTAGAGACCTATTTTTGTTTTCTTTTATTTACTTTTTATGTTTCACTTAGAGGGTTGTAAATATATGTACAACTAGTTAAACTTATGTAGGCTACCTTATCCACTAGGCTACTATACATATCTACTAGTCAAGTACATCTTGCTGGTGGATTGACATTCCATTGAATTACATGCTAATACCTTCCTGGTTTGTTATAAATAAACTAGAGTTTCTCTTGTAAAATTATATTTTAATATCAAAGCAATATATTGTTTATTGTTTTGTTTCTAATGAGGTTCAGATCTGAGTTAATCTCAATTTTTCTACACATGTAGATGCAAATGGCACATTTATACATTTTTATCATAGAGAAGAATACATGGCATCTGCATTTTCATTCAATCATTTATTGAAAGATAATATAGATTATGATGGTGTGTTAGAATCCATGAGTTAGATTAATAATTATAGGAAATAATGACTCAAAAATTTATGAAGCATTTCTATGCTTATTGGATTCACGGGGCTTCACTCAATAAACCGCTATCATAGCACGTTCATTCGTGGCATATGAAACAATACCCCTAATTTCACTAAATATTGGAAAATACCTTTCAAAATAGTTTTTTTAAACCCCCTCCCAATATGTCTTCCCAATTAAAAAAAAACCCCTATTTTCGCTAGATATTGTATGTATCAATTTTTCCATTGACATTTTTTATACCCCTTTATATTTCTACCTAGTATATTGATATGATACCCCTCTTATGACCCCACATGCATTCTATAATGCACCTTGCTTCTTTCGATGTATATTGTGGATGCACATTACTTCACCCACAATGCAATTACTCAACCACATATCATTATGATTTGCAACATCTAATGGTCTAATGAAGAGATATGAGATCACTTCTTGTATGTCACTAGAGCCAATGCACATAGTACAACATTTAGATTGCATGTTGTAGTTCCCCAATTGTTGACTAAGCCTGTTGTGGGCTAGGTATCCAAGCCTCCAGGGCCTGTAACAAGCTCTGGGAGGCTGACTAAAACTCCCAAGGCTTGTAATAGGAACGAGTGGTTGGGTATTCAAGCCCCAAGGCCTATTGAGGGCCTATAATAGGCCCTGGAGGCTTAGAGCCTCCCAAGGCTATTGGTAACAACTAGCTGAATGCTATTGGTAACAATTGGTTGTCAATGACCACTGTCTCTCGACTATGATCGACTGGAAACCCACTTCACCACGAAACCCCCTGGCCTCAAGCATGCCTCAAGACGCGATTTCCCTGCGTACTGGTAAGCCCGAGCCTTGCCTCAACCCGATTTCTCATCCGACCGTGATCTCGCCATCTCCATTTGGCGGATATTTGTCAGCCCTCCCATATAAAAAAGACCCCAAAGTATTTTTGTATTGTTACATTAAATAAAAAAACCCTTTGCCCCTTAATATATCAGCAATATAATTTTTAGGTTTTCATGAATATTTAATAAGGCGTGGTATTATATTTCCTTCTAGTGAAGCCCCCGTGATTGGATTATATGATTTGGTGATTAATAATTTCACCGAGAGTATCCAGATGCTCTCAGCCCAATTTGGGGGAGATGTTGTAACGTAATGTAACCTTACCAAAAATTAATTAAAAAAATTCATGTCTCATTTAATAAAAAAAAATAACAAACCCGCATCTATCAAGCACCGAGAGGGATCCAATTTATTGAGGTGTATTTTTTTTTTAAATTTAAATTCAAGAAATTTGATCTCTCTTGATTGATAGATCCGGGTTTAAGTTTTAACTTTTTATTTTATAAACCGATATCTATTTTTTAATTACTTTTCATAATATTTTATTTTATGAACCAAAATGGATTTTTTTTAAATACTTTCCATAATTTCATTTTTTATTTTATGAGCCGACATGAATTTTTTTAATTATTTTTGTTAGTAACAAACGTTCTAACTTTACATCACACACGTTACAACATCTCCCCCATACTGAGCTTTAGAGCACCTCATTTAAAAATCCATGAGAAATGTGTAATTTTTTTTTATCTAGAAGTGTAATTTTTTCTAAACATGTAAATAATTTAAAATTTAAAAAAAAAATACACCTCAAGAAATTGGATGCCTAAAACAATTCCTATCTTATATGATTATATGATGGGATAATACAACATTTTTATACTTGAAGCATTTGTATTTAATTCAATGCAAATTGTATTGAGTTTTTCTATTAGAAATAGATAAAATATTTAGAAATAATGTTAATCTTTTTAAATTATAGAGTGATATCATCATGCCATTATGTATTTTTTAGACTATCTTAAATGTCTAAACTTTGATTTATGTATAATAGTAATAGTTTTATCAATAACAATAGGGGTTTTTAAAGTCACTTTGAAAAATATTGTAATTTTAACCTCCCACAAAATGGTGTTCTTGTTAACATCATTTTTTTATTTGAAAATTGATTTTAATACATTTATATGGAATATGATTTTTAAAAGAAAAAGCTATCATTTAATAAAATAAGTAATTATTAAAAACCTTGATAATTATAGTTGATTTCATAAAAATATTGAAACCACTTACACTCCCCTCTCCAATAACGAATAAAGTGATTCATATCTTTAACAATACATATTTTCCCTTGTCTTAAGTGGTTTATCTACACATAAACTTCATTTGCCACAATATTAGCCTTTATCTCCTAAATTTGTAAAAAAAAATTCATTCTATTATCAATAGAATGTATCACATTTTTTATGGCCATAGATCGCTTTTACATAATCAAAAAGTTTATCTCCATCATAGGATAACTCATCTATCAATATATCTATTACCTATGGGCACATGAGAAAGTTTAGAAAGGAATTGGTCCAAGATTGTCAATAACCTGCACCCAATTATAAGCCAATTTTCGATAAACCATCGGCTGTTGCATTTCTTTCTCTAAGGACATGTTGGAAACTGATGCTCATAAAGTCCACTGATAAGTGCATGATCTCCTCATAGAAAGGCCTGAGAAGAATATTTTGTAGCTTTCGCTTAAATTACATCCATGTAATCACCATTGTTGAGACACCAGTCACCTGTAACCTCTAAATACCTTTTAAGATTGCTAACTGTAATGTATATTTCAGTGCTATCATTTCTGTAGAATGTTATCACTCCCAAAATATATATATATTTATATATGAAGTGCAATTGTGCAAACACAAATCACTCTTGGAAGTGGGCCAAGTTGCTTACCTTACCGTATTAACTCTCGTTTACCGCCGAATGTAAATTTGCAGTCACCATTTAATAAGTGGTGTGAAGTTGGACACATTTGTTGGGTGAGAACCTCGAATTGATTTTCCTTTAAAATTTAATTTGAATATGTGACCAAACATCCATCTAACTCGTTTGTACGAGAAATTACAAGAATTTGAAGGCTAAAGTGCTATTGCAATGTAACATTTGTAAGTGATTTATCTTAGACTTGAGCTTAACTTTTTAAGGATTATTAGTATAAGTAATAAAGTATGGTTTATAATAAATATAGTTTATTTTATTATTTTTACCATTTTTAAGGGTCATGTTGAGAGTTGCAATTTATATAAATATAGTTGATTATAAATATATTTTATTTAATTTTTTACTTTGTTTTGAAGTTAAAATTATTTTAAGAGTTGAAATTTATGTGAAAGTTAAAATTATGTTAAGAGTTGAAATTTATGTGAAAGTTAAGATTATGTTAAGAGTTGAAGTTTATATGAATATTTAATAAGTTTTGAATTTAGATCATTTTAAAGTTAGTTCATTAATTTTAGTTTAAATATATATATATATATATTTTTGGAAGATGATGAAACTTATCACAATTCAACAAGTTGATTCATCAAAGTTATTATATTAAAAAAAACATGCTGCTTGATTGATGATCCTTAAATAAACAAATTTTTTACTCTCGTCAAATGTCTTTTAAGTCCTAGAACCTTGAACCTTGGTTACTTACCAAATATCATTGAATCTTAAAACCTTGGTTCCTTATAAAAAACTCTTAACCAATTAAAAATAATTTTATATTTAACTATAATACTTGATTGATAATCCTTAAATAAACAATTTTTTTGCTTTGATCAAATGTCTTTTAAGTCCTCGTGGAATCTTGGTTACTTACCAAATGCCATTGCATCTTAGAACCTTGGTTCCTTATTAAAAAAACTCTTAACCAATTAAAAATGATTTTATAATGATTTTATAATAATTTTATATTTAACTATAAGACCAAACTCAAAACATATAAACATATTTTTTATAGCCGTCACTTTAAACAATTTTTTTGCTTTGGTCAAATGTCTTTTAAGTCCTCGTGGAATCTTGATTACTTACCAAATGCCATTACATCTTAGAACCTTGGTTCCTTGTTAAAAAAACTCTTAACCCATTAAAAATGATTTTATAATAATTTTATATTTAACTATAAGACCAAACTCAAAACATATAAACATATTTATAAGACCAAACTCAAAACATATAAACATATTTTTTTATAGCCGTCACTTAAAAATAATTTTATAATGATTTTATATTTGACTGTAGGACCAAACTCAAAACATATAAACATACTTTTATAGCCGTCAATATTTTATATTTTTAAAATAGTGTTTGATGATCACCAAATTCCATCTTATAAATGGTATAATATGAGAATATTATTGGGAAAATAAATCTAATCTATGTGTAAGAAGCTTGTACCAGTAATGTTGTCAGTGGTCGGTGTGTTCCTTCTCTATAATAAATTACCCTTTGTACTGGTCTTCTATAGACGACGGATTTGATTATGAAAAGTTTATTCTAGAAGAGTAATTTTTATAACAAAACGTGATTCCTGACCGTAAAAGTTTAATTCATGCGATCTTTTCGTTTAAGACCATTTTTTCTAAGACCACCTTATTAAAATTTAAAAACTTTTAAGGACTCCTTAAATATTTTTATTGGACAAATTTCTACACTTACTCCACAAGGTAGAGAACTTCTCTTCGTTATTTTCTTTATTTATTGTTTGCACGGGACTAATTGCTACATTTATTCCACAAAGCAGAGATGACTTATTTTCTTTATTTATTCCATTTTGTTTGTTTCGCGGCTTGTTCAAAGATGCCGTGTGTTATAGAAACACGATCAATTATAAACTGATAATTGTTAAACATAGATAATTGCGTGTAGGTTCTCAGATATTGGGGAAATCTGAATGGCTTCGAAAAGATGTCATGACCAAGAGTAATCTCCGGCACTTTCTTACTGTTTTTTCCAAAGAGTTGTTTTTGGTTTTGATCGGAGTTCAGGCGGTTTGAGAGATTTTGAAACTATATTTGGGACAATAATTGTCCAAAGTTTCACTTACATGGAGAGGTTTTGTATGAGAAAATAAATGGCCAAAATCGTCTCGTGTGTATAAAAAGAAGACTGCACTGCTGGATTGGATTAATATCAAAGCTTGCCTAGCCATAATGGAAGCACCAGAGGGAGTGTACTGGCGTTTGTTCTCTACTCAGCTCACATGTTTGTTGATTCTCTTCACTTGCTGTCTTGTTTCCGGAATTCCCAATTCCAACAATCAGTGCATCACTAAAAAAGATCGGCTGAGCCCCGGTTCTTCACTCACTCCTGAACAGAGCACAACTTGCTTGATTTCTCCGAGTGAAACATTCTCTGCTGGATTTTATGGAGTGGGAAACAATGCTTATGCTTTTGTCATATGGTATACTCGGACACCCAACCGAACAGTGGCCTGGGTGGCCAACAGAGATCAACCTGTCAACGGAAGAGATTCCCGTCTTTCTCTGGAGAAAGACGGAAACCTCGTTCTGTGGGATGCAGATGGTAGTGTTGTCTGGAATACCAACACCAGTAACATGAATGTAAAGGAGGCCGTTCTTCTAGAAACGGGAAATCTAGTGTTAAACGACTCTTCAGGTGATCCGTTTGTGTGGGAAAGCTTCCAGTATCCAACCGATACTCTTCTTCCATTCCAGCCCCTCGATAAAATAGCAGCGCAGTTGATATCAAGATTAGGAAGTTCCACGTTTAACCGAGGCCATTATCGTCTCTATTTCGATAGCTACAATATCCTTCAACTAATTTACGAGGGATCAGAGCTCTCAAGCAACTACTGGCCTCTTCCTTCACTGCCAAACTTTATCAATGGCAGAAGTACATATAATAGCAGCTGCCAAGCGGTGTTGGACGGCTTCGGTAGTTTCCAGTCAAGCGACGGGTTTACCTTAAAGGCGTCAGATTATGGTGAAGGCCAAGAGAAGATTAACTTTGGACTTTGATGGAAACCTGAGACTATACAGCTTGGTGGAAGAGACAGGTATGTGGGACATTATTTGGATGGCGATTCCTGATCAATGTTCTGTGCATGGCTTCTGTGGTATCAACGGTCTCTGCATCTACACTCCGGTACCCAGTTGTATCTGTCCCCCTAGTTTTCACATGAAAGATTCCACCGATTGGTTCCTGGGTTGCCAACGCAATAAAAACCTGATTGGGCATAGTGCGTCCAATACAAAGCTTATTTATCTTCCACATACAGATTATTATGGCTACGATCTAAGCTCCTATCAAGCTGGGATCACATTGGAAAAGTGTAAAAGTTCCAAAATCCTGAGGTATGTAGGATTTGGCTACAGAATGGAAGGCTCAGGAGCTTGTTTTCCTAAGGCTTTACTTGTCAATGGATATCGATCTCCGGGTATGCAGAACCACATGTACATCAAAGTTTTCCGCGATGACTCTTCTGCTTCTAATTCTACTTGTGCTTCTGAGCCTTCGCTATTAAACTGTTCAGCTTTGACTCCCCGTGTAAATTCTGGGATAGGCACAGGAAGCGTTAATGTCAAATACATGCTAGGATTTGCAATTGCGTTTGGTGTCGCAGAGCTGGTTTGCATAATACTTGGATGGCGGTATATGTTTATAGCATATAGAAATCATGGCTATGATCGTCTACGTTATTCCCCGATTCCCGGGGGATTCAAGAAGTTTAGCTTTGCAGAGTTGAAGAAAGCGACGGATAACTTCAAGATAAAATTAGGGGAAGGAGGGTTTGGGACGGTGTACAAAGGCGTGCTTCCGGATGGTGCGGTGGTAGCGGTGAAGCAACTCGAAGGAGCATCCCAAGGTCATGATCAGTTCTGGGCAGAAGTGAGTATGATTGGGAGAGTCCATCACATGAATTTAGTTCGTATGTTTGGCTTCTGTGCAGAAACAAATCACAGGTTGATCGTTTACGAGTACGTTGAAAACGGGTCTCTGGACAAGTATCTGTTCACAGAAAGCGATGACAGAGTTTTGGGTTGGAAAGAAAGATTTGGGATTGCGGTGGGCACGGGCAAGGGGTTAGCCTACCTCCACGAAGAATATTTGGAATGGATTCTGCACTGTGACATCAAGCCCCAAAACATACTTCTGGACATGCAATTTGGTCCCAAGGTTTCCGACTTTGGGTTAGCAAAGCTGGTAGACAGAGATCAAGCATTCTTCTTCTTCACAATTAGAGGCACACGGGGTTACTTAGCACCGGAGTGGGCCATGAATCTGCCAATCACGGCTAAGGTGGATGTTTATAGCTTTGGGATTGTTTTGTTAGAGATAGTAACTGGACGAAGCTCGTTATCCAGTTCAACACTGCAAAATTATGGACATTTGGTGCAGTGGGTGTCCTCAAAGATGAGAGAAGGGAGAGGAATGGAAGTGGTGGATGCCAAGTTGCATGGAAATTTTGATTCGGAAGAGGTGGAGAGAGTCCTGAAAACAGCACTGCTCTGCGTTGAGCAAGACAAGGATGTGAGACCTACCATGAGCCAGGCAGTCGAAATGCTTTCTCAACCTGATTTCTTGATACCAACAAATTCCGTGTTGCCTGACCCATCCCATTCATTTAGGGTTTTCTCTTCCCCTTTTTGCGCAGCAGTAGAGGGTCAATCCTCTTCCTCGTTTTTAAGCAGCAGAGAATAATCTTTTTTCTTCCAAACTCACCTCTCTGACATTTGATGGATCGGAGATTGATGATATCCCATACAATGGGTTGCTGAAATCGTGATTTCAATTTTCAACCATTTGTAACTTTTAGAGATTGTGTTATATGCTTTCATATTGAAATTTTTGATGTTAGTGTCGAGATTGTAAGTTTTGACTTTAGTGGCAGAATAAGCGCCTGGGAGGGAGGCGGTGTGATTGCTTTATTCGCTGGAAGGAGTGCTGCTTATTCCACATATGTTCTACGTTGCATCATTGTAATGTAATAAATAGCGTTGTCACATACACATGGGTATACCTCCTTCCACCATTTCGCCTTGCCACATGGAAATGGGCATTGCCTTTTTCCACTATTTCATCGTTGTTTTAAAGAAAACAAATTCGAATACGTAATTGGAAAGTTCCATGGTTGTTGGGACTAAAACCAGTTCTGTAAACTGGTCAATGAATTCCTCTTTCTTTTCATACATGGTTTTTTTAAATAAATAAAAATTTAAAAAAACTATGCAAGGAAAGTTCTATCCATGAAACAAGTTCTCGTATGTAATCAGAAGTTTGTTTCATCATTGTTGAAGTTGTAATAGGTGATTGGAAATTGGTCCAACCATGTGCTATGATCATATAAAGAGGGATACTTCATTTTCTTTTTCTAGATAATCGTGTTTAAAAAATTGTTGTAAGAAATGTTTAGATATAAAAATTGTGTTTAAGTTGTTTATATAAATTGAACTTTATAAATAGAATAAAATAGATATTATAAAAGAAATAAATTGAAAATAAATAATAAATAATAAATATTAATTATTTAAAATTTGATATAAAAGAAAATAATTAAAATTTAATATAAAATAAAATAATAAAAAAATATATCAAATAATATTTAAAACTTTATATAAAATAAAATAATAATAAAACTATATCAAGTAATATTTAAAACTTTATATAAAATCAAATAATAATAAAACTATATCAAGTAATATTTAAAACTTTATATAAAATAAAATAATAATAAAACTATATCAAGATTTTAATTAAAAATAAAAATTTATATATAAAATCAAATCTGTGGACAACAAATAAATCATTTATCATTAAATCAACTTCATAATTATTTAGACAACAAATAAATCATTCATAATTGCTTGGTTTTATGGAGTAATATATAAAACAAGAATACGGTTACTTTTAAATTTTATCTAATGGATAAATTAGAAAAACTTTTATGTTATTTCATAGCAACTCTACATATTTAGTGAAAAAAACCATAGTATTGTATCTATTTGGTGGAACTCCAAATGTTTAATGCAAGTCAAAATCATAGTGTATAATTATTTAAACTATAGCATCATTTGTAATCTCTTACTCATTAAATAATTAAAAGTAACAAAGATACAAATTACTCAGTGAAGGGTTATCCACGTTTACATAGGATACTTGTGTTATTTAGAAATTGTGAAGCTTATTTAACTAAGATAAGTTGGGAATGTTTAATGTGAATATGAAATATGCTTAAAGAATTGATTGAACCTTCTACATTATTTTCTTTCTATTTATCTATACTCCCACATGAAGGTCATTAATTATTCATAGAAAAATTAATGGATTTATGTAGCCCACATTTTTCTCATACATTTATGAAGTTGCACTTTAAGATTATGATTAAAAGGACCTCATATTTCTTATGATATTTTATAGATATCATATGGATTCAGCTCTTAAAATATTAACAAACCTATTTATAGTTTAATTATTAAACTAAAATATGTAAAGCTTAATATTTTGAAGTGAAGTAGATATATTTTAAAGATATATTTTGTTTGTCATAAAAATGAGTATAATTTAATAAAACATTCACCTACTAAGCGGTCTTGAGGGATTAAATTCCTTAAAGTGCAAATATTTTCTCAAGTTTAGCACTCTAAAAGGAATTTACACATAAAGGGATTTGATCCCTCTTGGCGCTTGGTAGAGCTAGAGTTAAGAAGGATATCTATTGGTTTTTTAATAACTATATGTTTTAGTGTTTTACAAAATGTGGATAGAGTTATTTATATTTATACTAAATTACTTCATTTTTTATTATTATAGTTGATAGTTGGGTTTTGATGTATAATTCACTACACATAGGGGGGCTTTTGAGACGTTTATTTAAGACAATAATCTATTTCGTCTCTACTTATCTATTCATTTTAATTTTCACATTTATTATGTCCCTGACATAAAGGATTTCGTCCAAAGGCATTAGTCGGGGTGACTATTCATTAATGAACTCTGGGCAAAGGTTGGAACCTTTGTTTCGAAAAAATAAGGTATTTTCGAAATTTTAATGTGTTATTTTGTTGCGTTTTGATTTGCACCGTGTGCAATGACGCATGCCTTGGCTCCTGCTCCCCAGGAGCCGATGGCGTAATGGCGTCATGGTTTCTTAAATGTTATGGTGGGTTGTCCTCACGGGCTGGTTTTCGTATGCCAGACGAGGAATGGGTTGTCCGACGCGATGGGGTCGAGTTTTAACTATGGTGGTCCCATGTACCAATCGAGGTCATCCGGCGCGAGGGTTAGTTTTAAGGTTGAGTTCATTTTGCAGAGGGCACGTAGCGTCTTGCCAGAGCTGTCAGCTCGCACTGACAGCTCTATCAATTGAATCGCTTAAAGCGGTCCCTTGGATCATTACCTTTGAATACAAAATCTGCTTTTTACGTTTGAATATGAAATCTACTTTGTAGCATGCAGTTTACCAAATTTATGGTGGAAATAATTCAATCACAGACTAAATGCAGTCCCATCGATATTTATTAGGGCTTTTATATACGGAATCTTCCGACTTTTAGAAAGTTGTTTGCCACTATCAGCAGATAATTGAATTATCGAATGAACACGGTCCCATCCACACTGTCGATAATTGAATTATTGAATGAACACGGTCCCATCCACAATGTCTTGTAGAAACCTGCTGACCTTTTCCATCCATAAACAATCATACTTGCAATCCTGCCGACGCCCAAGTCATGGGATTGAGATTTATATTAGAGGACATGAAACCCAGATGTTAATCTTGAATGCATAGCATGGCAGCGGGACGTGATGTGAATCCAATGGCATAGTATTTTTGTGTTATGACTGTTTTTTTATTTCGCGTGAACCTGAAGATTTCAGTTTCTGGTCACGATAAAATGCAAAACACAAGGCGATGGCATATATAAAAATCATATATAATATTTAAAAAAACACGGTCATGCTTTGGGCTTATCAAGACTATAGGACCCACTTTCATAGACGGACAGAAAATTTCTGGATGGACGCCCAGATTGGAATAAGACATTGAGATTTTGATGTGGAAACAAATAGAAGGGTTTTTGAATATTTTTTTAAAGATTAACATGTAAAACCTATACACCATCTGTAATGAGGGGGTTTTAATTCTATTAATATTTTTTAAATTATTATAGAGGAAACTTGTGCTCATCATTACAAATATACTCTTTTTCTTTTACACATTCACCAAAGTGATTGGATGGATAAGGAGATGACCTCTTACAGTGGGATTTGATGTTGACAAAAAAAGAAATATCAGCTAACCTTGGGTTAGGTTTAGCACTTTATGTCAGTGTTCAAACTTCATTATTTAGGCTTGTATGGATGTTCAATTATATTTGGAAATAAAGCTACATGCTATATCAATCGTATATATTATGTTTTTATTATGTCGATGAAAAGTTTATATGTGCTTTCATAGTAGTAAATAGAAAACAAGTATAGTAGTTGGTCACTTTTTAGATATGCTTAATGGTACTGACTTGTTTATATTTTTATGTTAAAATATATATATATATATATATATATAATAAATTTATGGTAATTATTTTTTAAATTTTTATGACTTAAATATATAAATATATATATATATATATATATATATATATATATATATAGATATCACTTTGTAAACCAAAAAAAATTACTCCAAAAATGGGTAAAAATCTTTAGAATTTATTTAAAAAAATATGATTATTGTTATTTAAGTTGGTGGCATTGTAGTTATGATCTTGTAGTGATGATCAAATTGATCTTATCATGGAAACCTTTAATCCACATATTGATCTTATCAACCAATCATATCCATAAATGTAATAAAAAAATATTTTTTTTAAAATAAAAAAGAAAATCATTTTTAAAACTATCATAAATAAAATGTTTCTTAAATATTATAAAAGGTCTTTTTCAATATCCATATTACAATAGAGAGTCCAAATCATCGAATTCCTACTGAATATGCCCCTGTCCTAGATTCTGTCATAACCTTGTATATCCTGGAGGACGGGCGAGGGTTCAAAACTAAATGTGTTGTTTTTGTTTAAAACCTACGTCTGCAAATCTAGAATTAGTCGAGGTGGGTTTTAGAATTCCTGCTGAATATGCCCCTGTCCAGGATTCTGTCATACCCTTGTATATCCTGGAGGACGGGCGAGGGTTCATAACTAAATCTGTTGTTTTTGTTTAAAACCTACCTCTACAAATCTAGAATTCGTTGGTTCCTAAAGGAGTGTAATTCCGTTGAGCACTGAGGTATTCAACGCTTGAAAACCTCTTCAGATGACCACCGGTTATACAAGGGTAAGTCTTCAACAGTGAAGGGTTTAACATACTGTTTCTATTTTATCTTTGTTATCATACAGTTGCTAACTCTCGACTGGTTTGTGTTAAATGCAGCTTCTGTAGATTTCATGACGGCTTCCCCAAAGTCTGGTCTAGGGTTTTTGTGGCCTGGTTTTCCTGTGTCGGACGAGGAATGGCTTTGTAGTTTGTACAGGAATGGGTTTCTGGTTTTTGTTAAATGCAACGTCTGTACAGGAATGGGTTTCTGGTTTGTGTTAAATGCAGCTTCGGTGCATTTCGTGATGGCTTCCCCAAAGTCTGTGCAGGGGTCGTTCTCATTTATTTTTTCAGTATGGAAACTAGCTGGTTCGTGGTTTTATATCCTATCAACCTTGGTCTCTTCGTCTTTCATTGCCATTTCAAGTTATTTGCGTCTGCACTCTGTTTCAGCGATTTCTATTGCACATCTCAGGAGCTCTGTTGCACATTTCGGGAGCTTGTTGCAGTTGTTATTCCTCCGGTTCATTTGCAGTTCCTCATTTGCAGTATGCCCTCTCTAGTATCTTTTGGCAGAAGCATAATGGGTTGTGTCTTTTGCAATTTCAACAGGTGCCTCTTCTAACTTTTTCCTCGGCTTCAAATTGCATTTTCTATTCCATTTTTTATATAGGAAAAAAAAATATGAATTTGTTCTTGTGTATGTTCTATTGGTTTTGGATTTTGGAATTTTACAAATGAGAGAAGGTTTCCCTCCCATAATTGCTGCCTTTTCGTTACCGCAGAATCAGCTACCCCGCATATAGCCACAAATTAGTAAGTCACACGGTTCACGGCTGATCGTTTGAACACAGTTCTTGACGGCTCCTTCCCATCTTCTTTACCCCAAGAGGTGGTAAACCTATAGGAATAATGCCATAAGCGCCCATCCAATATGGATAGATCACAGGCACCTATATTGATACAAAAACGCGATGCCAAGCATTGAATTTCATGAATTATTTGATTCCTCAATCCGATGGATCTCTACTTTTACCATCTAGACTCTTCAAACTCATTAAAATCCACTTGCGCTGTTAGGAATTTTAGTCTTCCGAAGCATTTGACTTTCTCTATGATAGAGATCTATTTAGCTTCGAAAACTGCAATATGATCAATATATATATAGAGCCTTGCAGAAACCAATCTGATAGATGGCGTGCAGATAGTTGAGATTCTTCTGCTACCTCAAAAAGAATCAGTGAAGTGAAGCCAATGACATGCATTGAGTTATGAGATGGAAAGTTTCACCATGTGATGGAATCAGCTGAGATTCTCAGCTTTGATTGCAAGCTCTGTTATCACCTGGTGGATGAAATTTTATACTCGCGTATGCCAAAAAGCCTTAACTAATGGCTTTGCGGTGCTTCCTATCCTGCTTACAGTTGATAGCATTATTTGAATGTCAGACCATCTTTTTTACCAGTCAATGATTCATGCAAGAAGCTATCTTATAGCTTTTCATTATTTCTATAATTCTGATTTATCCCTGATTTCGATCCCATCAACACAATAGCGTAAGGGCACTTCAAAGATTCCCAGCGTGTAAGTTCCGGAGGTAAAAAGTTAATACGAGATATATACCTGATGTACCAGCTTGGTATGCATCTCTCCAGTCTCGCAAGACTTAGTTGCATTGTCCATTTACACTTCGATGACTTGTCTTAGGCACCTGGCAACTAGGTAAACAAGGATCATGAAAAGTCAAAAGTTTGAAGAATTAGCCCCTGAGAACTGTATTAATTAGATTTTCAGGGCTGCCATCAGGGCGTCCTACAATCTATTTTATGAGAACCCTCTTTGAGTATTTCTCCCATTCAACCGCAATTTGTTTCCTAAAATTTAAATGAGATCAATAAATTTCACGATACTTAAATTAAACTATTAGAAAGTCTTTACCTAGAATTGTTGTTTTTGGCGGTTTTGGCGTTACCAAAGGCTTCAAGAACAGGATTTACCAAAGGCTTCAAGAGAAGGATTTACCAAAGGATTCAAGAACAGGGTTCGACTGTAAAATACAATACACTAAGAATTCAGAGAAGCAAACCATAACAACCCTACAGTCCAAAGTTAAAGCAGCCAAAGTAATGGACAATAATTTTATTCCAGCCCAGATCAACAACTGCATGGTTGTGACTCATCTTACTTCTAAAACTTGTTGCTCAATTGTCCATCCTTCTGTTGCAGCTCGACCACCCATGTACGCTAAATAACGCAGAAGCATTTTTGTGGTTTCTGTTTTACCAGCACCACTTTATCCACTTACTCGAATGGAGTTACTTTTTCCCTCATTTATCATAGCCCTATATTTAAAATGATTTAATACTCAGAAAAAACATAATGGTGCTCTCTAGTGCGAAGTGCTGTGGAGACATCAAGCAATCATAATACTCTACCTGTACGCAGCATCTGCCACTGCAAAAACATGAGGACTTAACTCCCCGAATGTTGCCCCCTTGTATTGCTCCATCATATGGATATCATACAAGTGAGGTAGTCTTCTAAATGGATTGACAACAATCAATATATTCCCTGTATATGTCTGTCAAACATCACAGCTTCTTAGTCAATAATATTCTCCAATGGATGTAAGTTCTCCTTTGATATGACAGACAGAATATAAACAGCATGCTCAGCAATTTAACTCGCTAAAGTAATATTTTTTTAACTCATAAACCAGAACAAAAAATGAGACTTCAAGTTGAAATAAGCTGGAGGAAATAAACAATAATCAGCAAATTACTAACATATATTTCATTAAGTTCATATCTAGTTGCCAAATTCTGCAGGACTCCTGGTTCATGCAAATAGGAAAGTTTAGTAATATCATCTACTCCTGCGGGAGGTGCTTCTGTATCTTTTGGATACACATTTGACAAATTAGCAACCACCTGTATACATGGAGAAACAGTCACACGTATCAGCAACAATTGATGAGCAATAATAGAATACCACGAGTTTGATGCAATAATAGAATACCATCAGTTTGATGCAAGTTAGGGAAAAGCAAAAAACAATTAAATCCAAAACAGGTAATCTTCATTAAAATCCAGCAGATCCAACTGTCCAAAATTCGCAGAATTGGAGAATATTTCAGTGTCATAGATTAAAGTGGTATGTTAGAATAAATTTTAGTGATAAAACAAGTGTCCTGCTCATATGCCTAAAAATCAAGTTTGAATTGGATATTAAGAATGAAAAATACAGAAGTTCATGTCAATCTTCTGTGTTTGCCTCTCAAGTGTGCCATTTTGATCACTGACAAAGGCCCAAACCAGTTCATAGATATTTAATAGCTTGATAAATGTTTCATAAGGCCAGAGAAGTTATATGATGCCAGAAGCAATGTGAAATTTTCATACATTTTGAACAGCAGGATGCCAGCAACTCCTTAAAAGAAAAATTTCAACACCATTGCTAAAATTCAATACAATAATACTATTATTGGAATCTTCGGGACAATGCTTCATCAGACAAACATACCGCTCTTGTAAATAGGTTCACCTTCTTTGAGCATTTGTCTTTGTCAATTGCAGTTTGCAAGAGAAAAATCCTTTCATTTCACAATCGCATAAGCAATATTCCATTGTTTTCATCTTTAGTCTGTTTACTTTTTTTATTTCATACCTGGCCAGTATGGAGGTGTACAGATTTCATATACAACTGCAATAGAGTGCTTGGCTCTTGTGGCCTTCCATTTCCCCTCTCCCACCAAATAATGGAATTCGGTTGAGCAAAGTTGAAAAAAAATATGTCAAATACATCCACCCATAACAATAGTATGTAACCTTTTCCAAAAGAAAATATGTTCAATTTTTTTCCCAACCTTAAAAGTGACCATGGAACATATTTTTGGTCATAACTATGTAAAGTTGAAAAATGATCACAAAAGTGACCAATGGTCACAACAGAGACCATTTATTTGATTCATTGGGGTATACATTTTTTTTCTAGACCTTATTTAGGTGTATCTCCTCCAAAATATTGTGGCAGTTGACTCCAAGTAAACATTCATGCATTGGAGTGTGCAATGAGAAAGTTCTAAACACACTCAAGTAGTAGAAAAGCTATATCTGGTTGAAAATCCATATCTAGAAAAGGGAAGCATCCAAACTTTCATTTGAGTATGATGTTAGGGATGCCTTATGCCAACTAAGGGTTGAAATTCAAGTAATGAGCATTAATAATTCTTAGAAGAGGGAAGGGAGTAATTTCCTTGACCATCTCAACACCTTCAACCACATCCAACACCTCACCATCACCCTTCTAAATAATGTTAGTGTCAACATCCAACTCATCTTCCGTTACCTTGACCTCTAAGTTTGGCCTTCCTTCTTGAGTATCCCCTTGGCCCTTCATCATAAGACTCTTAATTGAAACTTTTTTAACCTATATATTTTTGCTAAATTTCAACTCATGGAATATAGCCAAATCTCATATCTATGGCATATGGCATAATGAAAAGGAATCCCAACATATTATAGAATCTAATCGTGGAAGAGAGGAATTCATTTCTAGAAAACTCATGTTAGCCTTAATAAATTAATTAATTTCTAGAAAACTCATGTCATCATCAATAAACAAACCGAATCAAAATCCAGTCTCTTTAAACAATTCAAGTGACCAGAAGTCTAGCAACAAATCAAGGAGTTTGACCCATACTAGGAGAATATTTGTTCTTTCCAACCTTGCATCAAAGAAAGGGCTCCATAGTTTGGTAGAAAGTGGCACCAAAACCCACTTTCAATGTCCAATTAGGATCTTATATACATCTAGACCAAAACTAAAGAGAAAGGTCATCCACCCCTAGAGAGTAGGTAAAACGTTGGTTCATAACCAATCAACTATTTCTATCCAACATGCAGCCACAAATATTTCACCATTAAATCTCCCTACCAATGCCTTAGATTCCAACCCTACCACTTTATGCATCTAAAAATCATCACCAAGAACCAACATCATATGGTTCTTCTTTTATTTCACATTGTTTCCCTTACATATTCCCAACCACCAGTTCAATACCCCTTTTTTGTGGACTAGCTACACCTCGAATCTATGATTCCCCTAAGTTTTTCGAGTACCACTCTTGAGTTCCAACCTCACACATACATCCTCACATCTCTAGAATCTCTTACTTCCAACTAAGTCTTAGGATATTCCAATACTCCATCCTTGTCCTACCTAGCATTATTTATTTTTCCTAATGTTGATGATGTCAATTTCCCCCTAGTGGTGTGCAGATGTCATATAGGATCCATCTACCACCTTCTGATCCCTACATGCATCATTTTAGGACCACTTCAGTCAATTCCCTATTTTATAGGAACATACTGAGTGTTCCCGTGTAGTCCACTTGAGTTATCTGACTCTTGTGGAGGGTTAGAGCTCCGGATGCCACTGATTATGGACTCATGCACCCTTTTCTGGATAGCATGCATGAAATCCCACTATTGCACCCTCATTAGTTAGTTAACTAATTATGATTTCAGTTAGATGAGTTTAGGTTCATTTCAGTTGACTTTGAGTCTTCCGGAGCACTCCAATGGTGATAATCCCTATGCTAGACCAAATGAGATTCGAATTCTCCTGCATGATTCGAATTCTCTCCATTGTAACATCATTGTTTATTATACTGATTATTGGAACATGTGACATTTTTCTGCTCCTATCTAAGTTCTGTTGCATTATTATTCTTCTACTCTTTTTTACTGTAGTTTTCACTCTTCTTCAAATTTTCTGCTCATTCTTTCTTTGTGAGGTATCCTCAGCTCTTTAGATCTGTTGTGACATAGAATTTCACATGGTATCAGATCCATTTGAGCGAATAGGTTGAGCATCTAATTTCGGTAGTGCACCAGAAGCCTATGGATTTCCACAGCAAATCCTAGTGCCGTTGCATTGAATTCATTGGAGAAAACCAATGAGGTCTAGCTAGGTGTGAAGGATCCGGATAAAAGTGCCTACAGTCCTAAAGAAGTGCTCAGTATTAGTATACCACCATTATTGAGAGTTTTTTTGCAGGTTATTTAATTTTTTGAGTGCAGTAGTAGTTGCAGCAGTTACAACAGTTTTCTGCAGTTGCAACAATTACAGTAGTTTTCTACAGTTGCAACAGTTACAACAATTTTCTGCAATTGCAGCAATTTTCTACAGTTGCAACATTTTTTTTCTGAAGTAGCAGCAGTTTCACCTTGTATTCACTCCAGAAGTTGTAATGGAAAATTAGAACTCTCCTCTCTCTCCCAAGATCCTAACACTCTTGAATTATATTGATTGGAGGGATGATATTCATATGGTATTGTGAAACAAATCACTATACAGGGTGACAATGAGGAAGGATCCCGAACCAACATCAGCTATGGATAAAACCAAGTATCTGAATAGATTGGATGAAGCATTTGGTTTCATGTGTATTCATATTTCCAAAGATCTAATCTTCCACATTGAAGGATTGAAGACTCCAAGATATTTTTGGTTGAAGTTAGAGACCTTCTTTGGCAAACAAGATGAGCTAAGAGGCCATATTCTGGAAAATGAGTTGATTTCTCTACAACTGAGCAGTTTCGAGACCATTCAACAATTATTTTCAAAATTTAAATGTTTGGTTATGCAATGCAAGCAGTGTGGCATTGAGAAGAAGGATGAACAGATGGTGCTATCCATTCTGAGCAAACTAGGTCCTGAGTTCTCCATCTTTGTCTCTACCTTCCATTCTAGGAAAATGTCAATCCATGGTTGGAAAATTCCCTCCTTGGATGTTTTCACTGAATCTCTCATTCAAGCACAAGATAAGTTGATCCAGATGGGCACCTTGAAGGCATCCAAATATCAATCTCTTATGGATGGAGAAGAAAAAAGTGTGAATGGGAAGGGGAAGCACAAGGGAAAGGATAAGAGGCCATCTAAATGCAAGCTAAATTCCAACTCAAGTCCATCAGAAGGATCCTCCAGCTCTAAGAAGGACAAACATAAGGGATTTGAGAAATCCAAGTGTTCTTATTGCAAGAAAGGAAAGCACCCAGAGATATCTTGCATGCAGAAGAAGATAGATCAGTTGACAAAGATTCTTGAATAGCACAACATTTCCCTCCCAAAAGGTGCAAGAGAGATTGATTCTGGAAGTGAGTTTGATGGTCATGAGAGATGCCATGCAATGAAGGATGGATTTTCAAAGTCACAAGAACTCCTCATAGATTCAAGATCCTCCAACTACATGGTTTCCTCCAGAGAATCACCGTCCTCTTTAGATCTCAAAGATGGTCTGATTATTCACATGGGAGACAACTCTCTGATCTCTGTTGAAGGGAAGGGCACAATACATATGGATCATGGAAATTTCAAGAATGTTCTATTTGTGCCTTCTTTGTCGAAAAATTTGTTGTATGTATATCAAATGACTCACACAGGTTCACCGAAGAAAGTGGTCTTTGGTCTTGACACAGTTGAGATTGTAGAGATCTCCACTGGGAAGATTATAGAGAAAGGGTTTGCAAACCATGCCTCCAAGGCATATGAATTCTCATATTTTTTCCATACTCTCTGCCTACCACATCGGAATCTCATGAAGATTAGAGTGATACCTCTTCTAATGAATATGAGGATCAAGATCTTGATGTTGAGAATAAATTTTCAGGAGATTCAAATTCATATCCCGATCCAACACATGCTCCCAATCCATGGCCAAGACCAATATGGGCTCACAAAGTCCTTATAGATGCCGGGAACACAGCTGGGGATACATCTGACCATAGAACCACCAGATCTCAGTATCATGCAAAACTTGCACTATGTCATGTAGATCCACTTCTCTCAGAGAGGTGCTACATGATGGTGGGGTTTGATCCATAATCTCTTGGAGAGACTTGCCATGGGGGATCTACAACCAGGAAACAATATCGGTTGTATGAAAAAAGGTACTCAAAGGTTCATGATTTGACTATAATGAGGCATTTGCTCCAGTAGCAAGAAGGGTTCCTGAAAAACTTGTTTTGGAAAATATAACTTCTACACAGTGGGAGGCACATCAGAGGAGAAGATCCAGATCTAGCACCTGCATTGCTATCCTACAAAGGAGAAGCTTGCCAATATTTTGCAAAGGATTTCACTGAGGAAAGTTTTTTCCTTCTTTACTTAGCATGAAGGTTCTTTGAGTTCCCTACTGTTGTTCTTTTGAGGGGGGTATTTTTCCCATAAGGTTTTTCCCCATTTCCTTGGTTCATGGAAAGTTCCTTATTTTTTATCATTTATTTGATTGTATGGGTGACCTTTGGTCTTAGTAACCAGGGCCTAAGATGCAAAGTATGGAGTAAGAGGGGGTGTTAGGATATTTCAATACTCCATCCTTGTCCCACCTAGCATTATTTATTTTTTCTAGTTGTTGATGATGTCATTTTCCCCCTAGTGGTGTGTAGATGTCATCCAGGATCCATCTACCACCTTTTGAGCCTTGCATGCATCATTTTAAGACCACTTCAGTCAGTTCCCTATTTTATAGGAACATACTGAGTGTTCCAGTGTAGTCCACCTGAGTTATCTGACTCTTGTGGGGGGTTAGAGCTCCAGATGCCATTGATTGTGGCCTCATGGACCCTTTTATGACTGGAATGCATGACAGACTCACTATTGCGCCGTACTTAGTCATTTAACTGATTGTGACTTCAGTTAGCTGATTTTAGGGTCAGTTCAGTTGACTTCGAGTCTTCCAGAGCACTCCAGTGGTGATAATCCCTATGCTAGACCAACTGAGGTTCGAATTATCCTACATGATTCGAATTCTCTCCATTGTAACCTCATTGTTTATTATATTGGTTATTGGAACATGTGACATTATTCTGCTCTTATCTAAGTTATGTTGCATGATTATTCTTTTGCTCTTTTTCTCTATAGTTTTCACTCTTCTTCAAATTTTTTGCTCATTCTTTTTTTGTGAGGTATCCTCAACTCTTTAGATCTGTTGTGACATAGAATTTCACACTAAGGGCACCAAATGAGGATCCAAAAAATCCTTTACAAATGAACTAGAATACTTAGCATAAAAGTCACAAGATGTGTTACCCACATGGAGAAGCAAATGGATATCCCAGAAAAGGTGTTGACCCTTCTAGAAAAGGTGTTGACCCTTCTTGAAAAGGACAACTCCATCATGACCATTGAAAAGTACATTAATCACACTTTTATTTCCCCTATCTCAACTATTAGGTATGTAAGAATTTCAAGAGGATTGTTGATGCAAAGATATTTACCACCTCACCTCCGAGTGTAGTCCCTTATCCATGTTGAGCCTTGTTCCACTAGCAAGGCCTACCTACATGGTAGGCATCTTACAAACTAACAAATAATAAAACATCTATCGAGTCATTGTAATAATCAATTGCCATACATGGTCAAAACACCTTATTACTAACCAAATCTTCTAAGCTAATCTATCACTACATGATTACTATTTTACCACGTATATTGTATATACTATATGGTTGTTCTCTTATATCAAGTTTTTTGGATTTATTTCATTTTCTTAATATCTATTTCATGATCATTTAGATAAAAAAATTAAACACCATTTTAATTTCTAAAAGGTTTCTTATAACTAATTTTTATTATTAAACACAAGTATGTAGAAAAAAAGCTTACACACCACATTAATTTCTAAAACATTTCTTACAAACTATTTTTATTATTAAACACAACTATGTTAAAAAAGAGAATAAACTTTACTTTTTATGTTTTCTAAGGGGATCATCTATGTTTTGTGGAGCTCCTATTATTTTGGGCCAATGTGCCCTGAGAACCTATAAATTTTCCCTCAAGTCTATAGTTTAAACTATACTAGCAAGCCATATTAATAATTAATATGGCTTATATACGCCGATCGACGTATATCAACCATAACCACACATTTAAATACGGTTGATATACATCGATCGACGTATATAAGCCATATTAATTATTAATATGGCTTGCTAGTTGACAGTCGGCCCGCTCATCAACTTTGATGAATTATTAATTATTATAATTAATATAATTAGTATTATAATTAATAATTAATATTATTATAATAGAAATTATAAATGTTAATTAGTATTATAATTAATAATTAGTATTAAAAATGTTAATATTATAATAATTATTATTACAATTAGTATATACAATTAGTATATTACGTTAATATTAATGTTAATATTAATATTAATATTATTATATTGATTATTTATTATTTAAAAATTATTTATTTTTAATTAATACTAATAATAATAATTTCCTATAATAAATAATCAATATTATATTAATAATTATAATTATACTTATAATTATAAATATAAGTGTTATAATAAGTGTTATTATAATAATTGTTATTGTTTTTATAATAATTTTATTATAATAATAATTACTGTTATTATAATGATTATATAATAATAATAATAGTAGTAATAGTAATAGTAATAATTATTATTATTATTATTATTATTATTATTATATAATAATATAATTAATTTTAATACTAAAGTGGGAATATAGTTTATAAGAATTAATTATAATATTAATATCAATAATTAATAATTATTCCATATATTATTAATTATTAATTAAGCTATATTAATTAATAATTAATACTTAAGCAATATCAAAGAATTATTAATCCATATTAGTGATAATATTAATATTAATTTTAGGCCATATTAATATTAATGAATATTAATTAAGCCATATTAGTTATAGTATTAACATTAATAATTATTATAATTATTATAACAATTATTAATATAAATTTAGCCATATTATTATTAGAATTATAATTATCATTATTATTAGAATTATAATTATTATAACATTTTGGTAGCCAATTAACTTTGCCTGATCAAAGTTAACCATGGTTGACTTTGGTTGATTTCTCGTTAACAATGGTTTATCATCATTGATTATGGTTTACTTTTAATTGACTTTGGTTGAACATGGTTGACCATGGTTTATGATGTTTTATCATAGTTGACTTTGGTTGACCATTGTTTAACATGGTAGACCATGGTTGACTTTGGTTGAACATGGGTGAGCATGGTTGAACATGGGTGAGCATGGTTGACAATGGGCAACTATGGTTGACTATAGTTGAATTTAGTTGACCATGGTTGACTCTGGCTTAACATGGTTTACCATGGCTAATGGTGGTTGATCATGGTTGACCAACGTTGAGTGACTCTAGTTGAACATGGTTTACCATGGTTAATGGTGGATTACCATGGTTTACCATGGCTAATGGAAGTTGACTATGGTTGTCCTATGTAGACCATGGTTGACTCTGGTTGATCATGGTTGACTTTGGTTAACCATGGTTGGCCACGGTTGAATATGGTTGACAATGGTTGACGGTGCTTGACCATGGTTGATTATGGTTGACCATCACTGACTATAGTTGCCCATGGTTTACGGTGGTTGACTATGGTTGACCATGGTTGATTATGGTTGCATGGTTGACTATAGTTTCCCATGGTTGACTTCGATTGATTTTAATATCATATGGTTAACTATGGTTGACTTTGGCTGATTTTAATAACATATGGTTGACTATGGTTGACTTATTCGCTCCATCATGGGTGACGCTAAGGGTTGAATTTAAAATCATATGTTTGATTATAATTCCACTATGGTGTGACAGTTGTTGAATTTGATTGAATATGGTTGACTATCGTTGACTTTGTTCAACAATGGTTGACTTTAGTTGAACATTAGTTGACCATGGTTGACCATGTTTGACTATGACTAATCATGGTTGAATTTGGTTGACCATTGTTGACATTCATTGGCGTTGGTTGATCATGGTCGACTATGACTAATCATGGTTGAATTTGGTTGACCATAGTTGACATTGGTTGACCATGGTTGAATTTGGTTGAATTTGAACCATGGTTGAATACAATCCATATTTGACTTCAAATTATAATTGAATTCAATCCATAGTTGACTTTTAAGTAAGGTTGACTTTAAACCATGGTTATTTTTTTGTTCACAATGGTTGATTTTGTTGACCATGGTTTACTTTCGTTTATCATGGTTGACTTCGAGTTAACCATGGTTGACATTGGATGACCATGATTGCCTTTGGTTAAGCTTAGATGACTTTTGGTTAAACATGGTTGAGTTTTGTTTACTCTTGGTTAACTATGGCTAACCATGGTTAACTTTGTTTGACTTTTGGCTCATTTTAATTGACTATGGTTGAACAAGGTTGACCACGGTTGACTATGGTTGACCATGACTGACCATGGTTGTTCATGGTTGACCTTGATTGGCCATGTTTGACTTTTGTTGATCAATGGTCTAGGGTTAGTTGACTTTAGTTGACCACGATCGACTTTTGGTTGGCTTTGGTTGACTATGGTGGACCATGGTTGACTTTGGCTCACCACGGTTGACATTGATTAACATTTGGTTAACAATGGTTGAATTTGGTTTACTTTGGATTGCTTTTGGTTGACTTTCGTTGACTTTGGTGCACTATGCTTTACCATGGTTGACTTTGTTTGGTCTTTGTTGACCATTGCAGACTTTGGTTTACCATGGTTGACTATTCCTGACCAAGGTTGACAATGGTGTACCTTGGTTGACCATGGGTTGAATTTTGACTTACTTTGGTTGGTTATGGTTGACCATTGTTTGAATACGATTAATGTTGGCTGACTGTGGTTGACTTTGGTTGGCCAAAATTCACTTTGGCTTTGGTTGACCATGGTTGGCTTATGGTTAACTTTTTGGTTGATCATGGTGAACTTTTTGGTTAACCATGGATGACTTTGGCTAACCATAGTTGACTTTTGGTTGACCATGATTGACCTTTTTTCCCATGGTTGACCTTTATTAGAGTTTAGTTGTACATTGTTGACCGTGGAAGAGCATGGTTGATGGCTGACCATGGTTGACTTGGGTTTACATTTGGTAAACAAGGGTTGAATTTGGTTTACTTTTGGTTGAATTTGGTGCATTATGATTTACCACATGGTTGACTTTCTTTGATCTTCGTTGACTTTTGGTTGACCATTGTTGACTTCTGTTTACCATGGTTGACTATTCCTGACCAAGGTTGACAATGGTGTACTAACTATTGCCTTACCTTATTTAAATTCTGACTTTGGATGACTATGGTTGACTTTAGTTAACTTTGGTTGACTTAAGTTGACTTTGGTTAGCTATGGTTGACTTTAGTCAACTTTGGTTAAATTTGGTTGACTTTAGATGATTATAGTTAACTGTCGCTAACTTTACTTGATTTTGGTTAACTTTAGTTGAGTTTGGTTAACTATGGTTGACTTTAGTCGACTTTGGTTGTCTTTGGTTAACATTAGTTTACTTGGTTTAGCTATGGTTTACTTTAGTTGTTGACTTTAGTGGACTTTAGTTAAATATGGTTGACTTTGGTTGACTTTTGTTGACCATGGTTGGCTATGGTTGACCATGGTTGACTATGTTTACCATGGTTGGTGATGGTTGACTATAGTTGGCTATGGCTGACTATTGTTGAATTTGGTTGACTCTAATTATCTTTGGTTAGCTATGGTTGACTCTCGGTGAGCATGGTTGACTATAGTTGGCCATGGTTGACCATGGTTGAAAATGGTTGACTATGGTTGACCATGGTTGGCTATGGTTGACTATGGCTAAATATGGTTGACTTTGGTTACCTTTGGTTGACTATGGCTACCTTTGGTTGACTTTGGTTGACCATGGTTGACCTTGGTCGAACATGGTTGACTTTGGTTGACCTTGGTTATATTTTGGTTGAACATCGTTGACTTTGCTTAACTATGTTTGAATTTGGTTTAGCGTGGTTTCCTTTGATTGACTTTGATTGACTTTGATTAACCATGGCTGACAATAGTTAACCATGGTTGAAATTTGGTTGGCTTTGGTCGACTAAGATTGACTATGATTGGATTTGATTGAATTTGGTTGACTATGGTTAATTATGTTGAATTTTTTGTTGGATTTGGTTAACTATGGTTGACAATGGTTGACTTTGGTTGGCTCTGGTCGACCATGGATGACCATGGACCTTAGTTGACTTTGGTTAACTATGATTGAGTTTACTTGACTTTGGTTAACTTTAGTTGACTTTTGTGAACTATCGTTGTCTTTGTTCGACTTTAATTGAGTTTTGTTAGCTGTGGCTGAATTTAGTTAACTATGGTTGACTTTAGTTGATTGGGGTTGACTTTAGTTAACTATGGTTGACTTTTGTGTCCTATGGTTGACCATTGCTAACCATGCCTAACTATGGTTAGCCATAATTGATTATTGCTTGAACTTGTTGAACTTCTGACTTTGGCTGTCTTCAATTGAGTATGGTTTCGTTTAGTTAATTATGGTTAGCTTTGGTTGGCTTTGGTTGACTATGGTTGATTTTCGCTAACCATGGTTGACTATGGTTGGATATTGTTGACCATGAGTGACTATGGTTGGCGATCGTCTGATATGGTTAACTATGGTTGACCATGGTTGATGATGATTGGCTATGGTTGATTATTGTTGACTCTGGTTAACTTTGGTTACAATGCTTGACTTTGCTTCAGTATGGTTGGCTTTAGTTCGCTTTGGTTAATTATGGTTGATTGTTGCTAGCCATGTTTGACTATGGTTGGCTATGGTTAACCCTGGTTGACCTTGATTGGCTTTAGTTGACTATGGTTGACTTTGGTTGACATTTAATTGACCATGGTTGACTTTGGTTGAAATTTAATTGACCATGGTTGAATTTGGTTAACCATACTTGACCATAGTTGAATTTGGTTTGTCCATGGTGACCTTCGTTGACTTTTGTTTGACCATGGCTCACTTTGATTTACCATGGTTTCTTTTGGTTGATTATTGTTGAATATGGTTGACTTTGGTTTTATTATGGTAGACTTTTAGTTGAATGTAGTTGACTTTGGTTGATCTAAGTTGACCATGGTTTAATTTGGTTGACCATGGTTGACTTTGGTTGACTATAGTTGACTTTGGGTGGCCATGGTTGAATTTGGTTGACCATGGTTGAATTTGGTTGACCTTATTTGATTATGGTTGACCATTGTTGACTATGGTTGACCATTGTTAACAATGGTTGTTCATGGTTGACCATGGTTGTTCATGGTCAATAATGATTGACCATGGTTGATTATGTTTATTCACCATGGTTGATTATGTTTATTCATGATTGACTATTGTTGATGGTGGTTGTTCATGCCTCACTATAGTTGATTATGCTTGTTCATGGATGAGCACGATTGTTCATGTTTAACTATGGATTTTCATGGTTGTTCATGGTTGTTAGGATATCCATGGATGTTATGTTTGAGGTTTATATTAATATTTCATAATATTAAAGTTGTTGTTATTAATAATAATAATGCTAATATTAACTTAATTAAAATGATAATATTATTGCACCGAGTGTCACTCGCGCTCTACAGCCGAGTATGGGGGAGATGTTGTAACATGTGTGATGTAATGTTACAAAATAATTAAAAAAATTCATGTCGGTTCATAAAATCAAAAAATTGTAGAAAGTATTTAAAAAAAATCCATGTTGGTTCATAAAATAAAATATTATGAAAAGTAATTAAAAAATAGATGTTCGTGTATAAAATAAAAACTTAAAACTTAAAATCAATCAAGAGAGATCAAATTTATTGAGTTTGATTTAAAAAAAGAAATACACCTCAAGAAATTGGATTCCTCTTGGTGCTTGATAGATACAGGTTTAAGATGGATTAAAGTTGTTATCATCATCATCATTATAATATAACATTAATAATGTTGATAATAATGATATGAATGTTATTATCAAGATTAATATAAATATCAATGTTAATTTAATGGTAATATTAATTTCAATGTTAGTTTAATGTTAATATTAAAATTAATGTTAACATTAATATTGTTAATGCTTTCATGATTAATATTATTAACTTTATTAATAATGTTGTTACTTTAATTATTGATATCGTTATTATTAATAACATAATCGAAATTGTTATTATTATTATTTTTAATATTGTTAATTTTATTCATAATATTTTTATTGATATTATTAGTAATGTATTAATATTCATTTTAATATGTTATTAATTTTAATATTTTAAATAGGTGTAGTCTAAATATTCTAAGTTTTCAATTTTTTTTAGTTACAATCTTTTTTCCAAAATTCATTCAAAAAAATCTAAAAAGTAGAATAAATAGATTATTCCTTTTAAATATGTTATTAATTTAATTTTATACCATTCTCAATAATGTTAATCAATCTTCTTGTTGTTATTAATGTAATTAATATTAATTTTTATGTTATTATTAATGTTGAAAAACATTATTAATAATTAATAATATTAATAATAATATTGTTGATGTTGTTGCTAAACCACTTAAATTCTTTATTTTTCTTCAAAATTGAGTTCTAAATAACTAATCAATTTTAACCCTTCCATCTATAAGTCCTAGAAAACTTATTCAATTTAGTTATTTAAATTTTGATGCTTAACTAAAAACTCTTCCAATAATTTACTAAGTTTAGTTGAAACATATATATAATTAACATTTTGCTAGTACTATATAAATTAAAAATCTTAGAAAAATTAATTAAATCAAAATAAAATTAATAAATGAATATAATTTTTCTTAAATTTTTAATTAAAAAATATATTTCTAACCAAATTATATACATATTCCACACAAATTCAAAATACGACTTCATACTTCTTTCATAAACAATTATAAATATAAAATTATATTTACTATATAAGTTGAAAAATTAATGTATAATTATATTTATAGGCTAAATTAAGATTTTTATATGTAAAATTTTATTTATATATTTTATATAAATGTGTATAAATATTTTTTTTATAAATATGTAAAAGTTTAATTATATATATATTATATTCAATTTGTACACGTATATTTTTATATGCGCAAAAGTAGATAATTCGTTACTTAAAAAAATTAAGAATCTAAACATTAATTATATTAAAATATTAAAATACTAAACATTAATTATATTAAAACTTAAATTTTTACACTTTAAAATTAAATAAAACTAAAACTCAAAACTATCAAAAACTAAAAAAAAAAATCAAATTAAATTTTAAAAATTAGAATTAAATGTGACCTTTAATTATATTAAAATTTAAATTTTTACACTTTAAAATTAAATAAAACTAAAACCCAAACTACCAAAAATTTTAAAAAAATTAAATAATTTTAAATTTTAAAAATTAGAATTAAATGTAACCTAACTAAAACAAAGCATTAATTATAATAAAACTAAAAGAATCTAATTTTCCAAACCATATCGTATTACGTTATATTTTACTCAAATCAAAATATGCATCACAGAAAGTTTAAAATAATAATGTTTAATTATTTACAATAAAAATATGAATTTTCATATGCTTTGCAAAACATTACATAAACATTTTGGTTGAAAAAAAAAATTAAATAATCATTGTTTTTTATATAATTAATAAAATTAATATTTATTAGTGTTAGAACTTAATGATAATCATTTTATTAATAAATATTAGCCATAATAATTGTTAAACCATTAATACCATGATTGGAATTTCACCACAAAAATTGTTAATATGGTGATTCAAATTAACTTTGAATTTAAGCGAATAAGATATCAAAATTTGTTGGACGACTTGAATTAAGATAAGAATTATGATGCCCTGTCTTCTTGTCTTCTCCTCGAGGGGAAATACATCTTCCACCTGTACATAAAAATAAATCCACTAATAAATACGGCCAAACAAACATAAATATATATCCACCCAAGAAAATAAGGATATCAACCATCTTCTTATCCATAATAACGTCAACCCTTCAACATTTATGTTTTGTTTTATTATTATTATTATTTTGTTGTAAATATCTTTTAAAACATTAAAAGAATAACATTATAATTTTAAAATAAATAAATAATATCACATCTTAATAAACTAAAAAAAGTATACCAAGTTATGATAGATTTAATGTTCGAATGTAATTTTATCACAGCCATGCGGTTATGTAGCTAAATCTGTTTGAAGTTTTCAAAATATGGTTTTGCTTATTTCGTGAGAGAATGAACCGTTCACCCAAGTAACCGTTCTGTAAAGAACACTCAAACTTAAGAAAATTATATAAGTTTAATCTAATCTAAGATAATTTCAAGGCAATTACATGAGTTCATATTAAACCCAATCCCAATTGCTATTCATTGAAAATTCAGAAGGATTAAATATTGTTATAAGTTGCGCCTTGCAATAAAACAATCTTAGCTCAGTTAATCAATATATAAATACATTTTATATCATGGTCACATAAAGGGAAAAAAATAGATCATACGAATAGTTATGTTGCTACAACATATGATAGGATTACAGTGGTGCACTAGAGCAGAATGCAAAGTACTAAAATTCTTGTTAAAAAGACGAGTAAAGTGATGCGCAAGAGTAGATAATTCACCAAAATTACAGTGGTGCGCTAGAGCAGAATGCAAATTCTTGTTAATAAGTCAAGTACAATGGTGCACAAGAGTAGATAATTCACCAAAATTGCAGTGGTGCGCTAGAGCAGGACACAAAGTAATAAAATGTTGGTTAAAAAGTCGAGTACAGTGGTGCGCGATAGTAGATTGCAAAAGTACCAGCATAAATATAATATGCAATAAATACAATCCAATACATTCCAGTCCTAAGTAGATTGCAGTGGTTTTCTCTTGCTATTTTATACCATACCTAACCAAATAAGAAACATTGTGTGCAAGAGACTTTTGCCAAAGGAGCTTGGGATTAGCTGAGTGAGGGGAGTTGGATTGTTCCACAAAGGTCTATAGGTCAGTCATTGCAAATTGGAAATCTAAAAATGCTCTTGCAGATTTGAAACTTAGGAAATAAAAGAATGCTAAAAAATGCTATTGATTTATGGCATGATAGGGGATTTTGAAACTGCGTAAATAAAAGAATGCTAAAATATGCTATTGATTTATGGAATGATAGGGAATTTCCTGTGCATGACTAGTGCAGGACCATTGAAAATCATTACACATAGTTAGTTTTCACAGAAACTGGAACTCTAAAACTACAGCCCTAAAAACGTCATTAAAAAATTAAAAAATTCTTTGACATGTAATATTGTTGGCAAATTTGAGCATACAAACAAAAGTGAAAACAATGACCATGAGGTAATATATTACAAAATAACAGGTCGCTCTTCAACATCACAGACCACGCCACAACCTACCAATGTTGCATCTGCTTGGTCTGCAAATCCGAAAAAGTTTTAAACAAATCCTACAGTAAAATAAACAAACTTTTAAATATATTGAAAAATAATAGGTTGCTCTTTAACAACACAGACCACACTGCAAGCTGCCAACTTCGCATTAGCTTGCTTTGCAAATCCTGAGCCATCCAAAACATCGATAGAGGCGGCCGATGGGAAACACTATCAGAGATTTTCATAGAGAAGAGTCATTCGGCAGCAATCCAAGAAATAGCCAAGGCACATGCATCTAGACACTTCGCAATTAGCACTAAATGTGGCACATGCATCTAGACACCCAGGTGGAGGTAAATTATTAGGCCAAGGAGGGTGGAAGTAAATTATTGTAATTTTTTTGAATTCTTGTTATTACGAATCACTTGTAACTAAAACAAAATTTGCATCCCAGCGTAAATATCAATCGTACTATATGTATGATATGCAGGAGAAAATAAACACAAATTACTCGCCGTATCCTCCATCGTTGTAGGCATCACCCTGGTCACTGGATTGCTCCTGCCTGTTTTACAAATAAAACACACATGATAATTAAACTTATGCCAATCACAAATCCCCTAATGTATTCAATAACATTCACTAACTTGGTACCTGGACCTAGACCTGGTTTTAGAGGACGACCAGCCATTGCATCACTGGTTAGAAGAAGAATAACACATATAATCGCTAGGGCAGAGTTATGTACAGAGAATGAACTTATTTTCGCCATCAATTAATCGAAAGCTACAGGCTATATATTTCTGAGCTATCACTTAACTTGTATAAAATACCATCGTAATGAGCAGAGCGAATGAAACCCAACATTTATAAGGTCATGGGCATCTCTGGAGAAATGGACAGATGATGTATGGTGCAAAGGCAGAGATCGTTCTAGATAGGGCATCTAAATGTTTTGGGTCAACGTTTTGTTTTGTGGTTTCGTTGTTTTCACCTAAAACTTGAGCGTGCTTTAAGAAATCTACATCTACAACTAATATGACAAGCAGATCACTTTGAAACGCAATGTCATCAACCTAAATTTACAATACTGAAAGCTTTGTGTAGAAATATTTGTACCTATGTTGGAAGCGGAATCGGCATTTGCTGCACTGAAGCAGATGCTCTGCAAAACCAACATCGCCGCACATACTGCAATCCATGGTGATTTATCTCTCTTTCTTTCTCTTGGGAGAGACTTTTTTGAGAAATAGAAGGGGAGAGTAGATGAATTCGGTACAGGCCAGAGGTTCTAGGCTTAGTCCGGACCACCATTTGAAACACCAAAAGAAATGGTTCTCATGCAAAATAGAAATTGATCTCATGCACAATTGAAACCCTGTAACGCCTGCACTGAAACCGTTGAAGGATTAAAACAACCGAGGCGCACATCATTCTTTATGTGGTTGTCTATTCAATTTACTTTAATTATTTTAAATAAACAAACTGGTGTCGTTTGGATTTAAACCTGCTCGTAGGTTAAGTCATTAAATCTGATGCATTGATCTATGCACCAGACGAAGCATATTCCCGTATCATTAAGATCCATCCATTGATTATTAAAAATACAATAAATCAGAGACCTCCTCTCCACCCCCAAAATTTAAAAGAAAACGCCTAATACAATAAATCAGAGACCTCCTCTCCACCCCCAAAATTTAAAAGAAAACGCCTATGAGCGTAATTATATTAAATCAAATTTTTAAATTTAGTATTTTTTGAAAGTCTTATTGGTTGGAAAACAATGAGGCCATTCTCGATTCTCTCCCTTCCGAGAGGGGGGTGGCGGCGGGTTGACATCCCAGGGAAGATTTTTCATATATGCGAAATTTAATGTGGCAGAGCATTTTTATGGCAATCTTTGTGGTGAGCTTTGCTTTCTAGAATGCGGGTGTTATCAAAATTTATTGCGGTTTCCTCAACACTGGTGAAAGCCAACATCTCCATATCACCTACAACCTTGATGTACCCAGGAATTCAGACATGAAAGCGGTTATGTGTTCTATTTTCTCTTTTTGTTTGCAAATAATATGAACGGGAGGCTTCCTCACGATCTCGGCCTCGGCCTCAACACTAGCTTCACGTCCTTCGAAATCTGAGTCAATGAGATCCATAGTTAGATTCCTGCTAATCTCTACCATGGATGAAGGGTTCAGAACCCGAGCCTTAATGGTAATTGTTTCTTAGGCCCAATTCCGGACACCTATGGAAAACATAGTAGCATAATTCGGTCGTATTGGTACTTCGTGTATGGAAATTCTGAACAAATTCGAATTCGGCGAATATTCGGTGTAGGTATAATACGAATACGGATTCTTACCAATGAATAACTAAATTTTGAAAAACAATTTAAAAAAAAAAACTTTAATTATTTAAACATTATAAACTAGAAATACCATTCAATTTCATATTTTCTTGTTAATATAACTATTAATAACTAGTTGCTGTCTCTCACACTTCCATATTGTTGAGATTTTATATTTTTATTTTTTAAATATATGTTAAATTTTATTATATAAATGTCTATCTCACACTTCCATATCCCAAGTTGAAATTTATATTTTTGTTTTAGAAATATATATTATATAAATGTCTATGTTTATTTATAGTATATTTGTGAATATTTGATTAAAAGAATTATATATAGGCAAGCTACCTCCGTATTTTATTCGTACTAGATTTTTTCAATAAATATTTTTTCCGTATCGAATCGTATTCGTACTCCAATTATGCTACTATAATGGAAAATGCCACAACATCATCAGGCTCACTCTGCAGAACAATGATATTGGTGGGGATTTTCCGGCGGGTCTATGGGTTTCTCCAAATGTCACGCTTATCATAATCGAGAATAGTGGTACATCAAGCACCATTTCGCCCGAAATTCGAATTACTTTCTACCGTGCATTTAATATTTGTACACGCGGTATAGACTCTATTACCCTGGGTGAACCCAACAAACAGGTAATATATAATTTATGTTTCTGAACTTTGTGGAGCTTCAGCTTATTATAGTTTCCTTTTATAGAATATTTGAAGTTGGTAGTTGTCATCTATGATAGAAATATGAGCTCTAAATGGTAATCATTATGCTGGTCTAAACAAAGAATGATCGAGCCAAAGTTTCATCCGCAAAAACTATCTGTGAGCAACTCAGTGCTTTGGTCGGTGATGAAGTCGACGAACTCACAATACTGCTTGGAAAACGTTTCAAACCTAACAATGATAACTCCTTAACAATCTCACAAAAGATAAATATCAAGAAGCAGGATTATCTGAACAAAGTTGCCTAGAGGAATGATATCCCCTTTTTCAGTACCTTTTTTAGTTACACATAACCGATAACCGATTATACCGTTGGTGAAACCTCCGTGAACCAACTTGACCTCAACCGTCAATTGGTTGTCACATTCCAACAATCTCCACCTTGACAACAATTTACCTGATGCCCTGCCCTTGTCCATTTGTGCTTCTAAATACCAAAGCACCTATTTCACTACTTCACCTGGATTTGCCATGTATCCACTGACAACACCAACCGCATGTGAAAAGATCTCATCGCATACATCACACCAGCATACCATACACGAGACATATAACCCTTTCTTCATTACATGGACATCAACCTGAAAAAAGCTTATGATGTTTACCAGTTTCATCCTTTGTTGTGATAACCAAACCTTAACATCAATCCATCTCTTGTACATTTACACTCAAGATTGTTTTGCTGCTCCCTGATTCTTCATCATAAATGTCCAACCGAACCAACCTGTTGATAGTATCCATGCTTGTGCTTGTTTCAAGCATAACGCCAACAATCCAAAAATGCCAAGATAGTGAATACCATAAACCCAATGGTTACACCCACTTCTTGTAAAACCTGGTTCACCATGAAGAAATTAAAACATCTTGTACCAAACACTTGAGCTTGCTCTTCAAGCCATACAATGATTAACTCGAGCTTGCAAAGAAAATCTTCCTATGCAATCCTGAGCACCTTCTATGCTCCACCTCGAACTTTACATCCGAAGCCCTTAGCCAAATCCGGCCAAGACAACCAAATGAGCTTTTTACCGCTCAAGTCTATTACATTAGAGTTAACCAAGACTTTCAAATAGGCTTCATTACATCTAATCTCATGGGAAAAATGAGCACAACAACCAACTCATGCCCTACCCCTTTTAGTTTACCTAAATCTACGTCTAGATTTTTCATAGGTAACTAAACAACCTAGGGTATGCATGCCATTCTAGGTCTTACAGACATATGCCCAATTACATGCAAAATTTAAATTTTACAACTCCAAAAAATAATAGTCTATACCTCAAAATTTAGAAACCTCAACGCGGGGAACAACAAACAGTAGTCACTGGTGAGACACCTCACCATACACCAAATAGGCTCTCTGCACATATACTCCATTTACTTAATGACTAGGCAATTACCAACAACTGAATTAAGTTAATTGGCATAATTCTGAACAGCATAATGCCCCATACAACATTGTAACTTTGGACTTACTGGATATTAGATGCCCTGGTCAAAAAAATAGTCACCGAGCCTCTCCACAATCATATTGCATTCACCTGGAGTTACGGGTTCATCATAAAGGCCAGAGATAAGGGCACACGTTCTCATGGACTCTTCCAAAACGGGCCCTTCCTCCAGAGCTCGCGGCTATTCTTCACGGGCTCAACGCCACCCCCACTGGACCGGCTTCCTCACTTGGCGGGATTCTCCCTTCATTTACGTGACTGCAACTAGATCCCCCAGCGACGCTATCTTCTTCTACAACTCCACATTTTCCAGATCCGAGGTGATTCGATCGCCAGACCTCTCGTCCGAGAATTTCTCACAACACGATGCGTGCGCCACGAAAAAACCAAACAAGTGGTTACACTGATGGCTCCTATCTGCACCGTAGCTTTCAATGAGACAATTAATACGGCCTCCAAGATTTCCCTTCGAGCGCACAAGATGACACAGTCAGACTTGCAATTCTTTTTTGCTTCTGATAGCGGCATTCTCTGACGCCTTCTACAGGAGCACAATATTCTATGGTGGCGGCTCCTCTGCACTCCACCAAGGTGGGCACATCTTCAATGGCCCTCATGGTTCTTCTTGCGGCATTTCTGGAGCTCCTTTCATGCACAGTGATCTCTCTCTCCTTTACGCAGGAAGCCTCTACCACTGCACCGTCTAGCATGCGCGGGCTTCAGCTTCCACAGTGGCTGGCTCCTACTCCATGGACCGGCTACAACCTCCTTCACCGACGTCTTCTACCTCTGCATGGCCGAGAATGGGCTCTCCTTCACGGCCGACGTCCTCCACCTCTGTCAGCAGACTGTCCCTACTTCACGCAGGAAGTGGTGACTCTCTCCCACTGGACGCGAGCTATCTCCCTCTGCACGGAATCTCCAACAGAGCTCTCTCTATCAGACAGCCACAAAATACAATATGCAGCAAAACCCGGTCCCGATGGCTTCATGACCTCGGCTTTGGTGTTGCCTCTGCAATTAAGACTGAACCTTCGAACGCGGCCTTCAAAACTTCTTCCAAATCTGGTGATGGCTCTTTTATTGACCATATGGTTGTCTCTTCTAAAAAACTGTCGTTAGGGAAACTCCCAAACCTGGTCTCGGTTAGCTTTCCTCCACGACCGCACACTGGCTTCTCTCCTCCAATCAGCAGCTATCTCCACATCATACAGAAAAAATGACGGCTCTGACTCTTCCACAGTGGCCCTACGGAGCCTCTTGTAGCTCCCTTTCGGAGGTGGTTCGACGGCTCTCTTTCTGGTACTGGCGGTTGAACTCCATGCCCTCTACCAGCAATGGGCATGACGGGACTCTCTGCCCCCTTCTACAACGCACCAGCACTCTCTCGAGCGACCACCACTGCATTGGCTACAGCACCGGCAACTCCACTGCACACTCTTCACCACGGACTTCTTCTTGGCTAGGTCAATTTACACTCTCCGATTGACCTAGGAGAACCATCTAGCAGTTGCAATGAAGAAAATATTTTAGAATATGCTCAGATTTGCTTGAATATTTTACGCACACAATTTATTTCCTAGTGTTCATCATTAACGTGATGTTATCTCCTTTCAGAAGAATCCATCCTAACGGTTTATACGCCTTTCTCTTGACAGAAATTTCTTCTGCATCTTCTAGTACAAGGTTCATGTACTCATCAAATCCAATTATGTGACCTTCGATCCTCATATCCTTCTGTTCATGGGTTCTCTGAAATGGTTTTGCTCCCTCTACTACTCCACGGGCTGGCATGGGCTTTGCTGGCTGCCTTCTATGATACAGCCTCCTACTCCACAATTCCTTCTACGAGACTGGCTTTAACACCTGTGTGGGCTCCTGCTGCTTTCACCACACAGGACTTGACCTCCAATTCTGCTGGCTGCGACCACCACAGGCTGCTCTCTGGCTCACGGGCTCCACTTAGTGTCTTTCATCCACTCAAACAGGTTCCTTTACAGCTGACTGACTAGGAAGCACGCGGGGCACAGGCACAACCTTCACCGGCTCATTCGCTCTAGCAGGAACGACTTCGGCTTTCTCTGTCAGCAGATGGCTTTACTCCTCTTGTTCTCTGCAACTTTCTGCTTTTATGCTCTTAACCTGAGCTCTGATACCACTTGTTGTGCATTAAGCACACATACATAATAAATATGTAACTACAGAAAATAGAAGATTAGGTAACACACAGCAATCACACAAGAAACACAGAAATATACGTGGTTCACCCACTGAGTGTGGGCTACATCCACGGGACAAGGGCAGGCAGTCTTTATTCATCATCAACATAGTTTACAAACTATCCTGGAGAGGGCATAAAGCCCCGACTCAATATCTGCCTCAATGGGCCACATATTTAAGATCCTCCTTCGTTAGTTACACATAACCGATAACCGATTATACCGTTGGTGAAACCTCCGTGAACCAACTTGACCTCAACCGTCAATTGGTTGTCACATTCCAACAGGAATACTATAGCATTTTATCATCACGTATTTAACAAGGATGAGATTGCTTCCAATCTAGATGAGAGAAATTTGGTGGGAAGTGGATCTTCTAACAAGGTTTACAGGATGACATTGCCTGGTGGTGAGGCCGTGGCAGTAAAGAAGCTCTGGAAAACAGGTAAGGTTGGAGGAAGACAGGCCAGCGGCCCATCACGATGAAGGCTGAGATTGAAATCCTAGGCAACGTTCTCCACCGGAATATCGTGAAATTTCTCTATTAGAACTATCGTGAAATTGCGTTGTTGTAGTTCTAGTGAAGAAACAAGTTCGCTAGATTATGAATATGTGCCAAATTGTAGTTTGGTTAATGTTATGCACTCCTCAGATACCTTTTTAGATTGGGCTACTCGATTTGGTATTTCCCTGGGAACAACCCAGGGTTTGGCATACATGCATCATGATTTTATGCCACAGGTACTTCACAGGGATATCAAGTCCAACAATTAACTTTTTGATGAGGACTATGATCCCAAGATTGCGGACTTTGGCCTTGCCAAAATATTGGGAGACTATGCACATACTCAGTCCATGACTTCTGCTGTCGTAGGGACCTTTGGGTACATTGCTCCTAGTATGTTACAAAACCCAATATGAAACCCCACTCATTTTTCAAGTTTAATACGAAAACGCCATGTTTTATTAATTTTTGGTTTCCTAAATTACGTTGATTAGGAAAATAAAACACATGTAGAGGGAAGCTCAAGCATTGAGCGCTCTAAAGGGAAACTATAGAACTCTGCAATCTGAGTCGGCCTCTTTGCAGTCGATACTACATTGTGCAGACTGACTATCTGATTATAGTATACAATATTTGAGACTGCATTGTGTTGAGGCTCGTTGAATGTGCCATGTTTTTGGCCATTGCTGGATTGGCTTTTTCCTTAAGCAATTTGCTCTGCATTAAGGTTTGAACCTACCACCGTTCAGTTTCCTTTATGGTGATATAGTATCTTTCATATCATATACCGTTTTGTTCCTTCAATAGTTATTTTTTTTTATATTTAATTGGAAGCGGAGTAATAATTGTTCTCAGCACAGATGAGCTGTAAATATTTCCATCTATAAATTGGTTGTTGTCATTTGGTGTCTGGATTTTATCAAAGTGAAACCTTTTTCTCCATAAATAAGTCAATTGCATATTTTGTAACTGTGTAAATCTCATTTAGCATTAACCATTGCTATAAAATTTCTAAATATTATTCTATATATAAATATTTAGAGAATAAGGGTTTATGTAATGCCAACTTAAGTATTCTTGGTTGACTTCATCCAATGAATGGGTTCCCGGTTGGGAAACACTCCTCCCTTGTCCTGGGATTTCAGCAGTAAATGCAAGGTTAAGGTTGATCCATTCGAGATACGTGTCCTTCCTTAGCGGTAAGTGAGTTTGACTCTCTAGTTTCAAGGGTCGAGGGCCCTTAGATTTGACCTTGCAACGGGACGTGATATGTGACCTCGTATCGGGTAAGGTGAGACTTGAATGGTTTGCTAAGGAAAAGAGCCCCGGTCCATATGGATGGACCGTGGAACTCTTTTTGGATTTTTTTGAGTTAATGGGGGAGGACTTAATCGCAATGGTGGAGGATACTAGATTGACTGGAAGGATCCCGATAGCTCTTAACTCAACTTTTACCAAGCTGATTCCAAAGTCTTGGAAGCCGGATTCATTGGAGGACTTTAGGGCCATCTCGCTTTGCAACCTATGCTACAAAATTATTGCAAAGATTTTGGCCAATAGATTAAAACCGATGTTATCAAAAAATATTTCTTTGGAACAATTTGCCTTTCTTCAAAACTGGAAAATACATGATGCGGTTGGTGTCGCTCAGGAATCCTTTCACAGTGTTAAATCTCGTAATCTCAAGGCTCTTGTCCTTTAGTTGGATCTATCTCGGGCGTATGACAAGGTGAAATGGCATTTCCTACGGTTTTCCTTAATTCAGGTCGACATTCCATGGAACGCTATGAAGTGGATCATGGCGTGTGTAACCTTGGTGAACTTTTCAATTTTGATAAATGGTATCCCTACTGAATTTTTTGCTGCTCCCGTGGCATCTGACAGGGCTGCCCATTGTCTCCGTTCCTTTTTCTGGTCATCACGGAAGGCATAAGCAGGCAACTTATAAAGACGAAGGAACTCAATCAAATTTTTGGTATTAAAGTTTCTCCGGCTCGGACGGTTACACACCAGCTCTTTGTGGATGATGTTCTGTTGTTTGGGGAGGCCAAGCTCTCTGAATGGGTATGCATAAAAAATGTCCTGGTTTTATTTTGTAATACTACAGGGATGGTAATCAATAATAGAAAATATCTTTTCCTAGAACATATTGTGGATCCGATCCTAATGAAGGATATCTTAAACCTCCTCCCCATTGTGTCCAAAGAGCTGATTAATGGGACTAAATATCTGATGTTTTTGTTAAACCAAATGCTTACTTGATCAATGCTTGGTTATGGATGCTCAAAATATTCAATAGATGAATTCATCACTGGTGTTGGAGGTGGTTATCCTACGGTGGGCGAATCACTCTGGTGAAGTCTGTATTGCAGAACTTATGTGTGAACTGATGCTCCTTAAGCAAAATTCCAAAATCGATCCTGTCTGGCATCAGAAGTCAAATTGTAAATTTTATTTCGTCAGGAAAAAAATCTCTGAAGATACACTTAGTGGATTGGAGGAGTTTATCCATGCCTTATAACAAAGTGGGTTGGGCCATCAAAAACATTTACGACTTCTCTACAGCTCTCCTAGCCAAGAGTTTGTGGAGAGTGGTGACAGATGATGGTCTTTGGGGTTCAATCATCAAGGACAAATATTTTAGAGGTCTATCCACTATTCAATGGTTGTGGTTAGCTTCTAAACTCTCCAAAGGTATTTCAAATATTTGGGTTGGGATCCTTTCGGCCCTTCATGTATTGGAACAATGGACAACTTGGCTACCTGTGGATGGAAATTTAATTAGACTGGGTGAGGACCCGATCATTGGCGGTCCTGTCTCCTTCAAAATTTCAGGGGATCTTATTTTATTACTTCGAAATAAAGGATTCTATTCACTTAGACATGCTTCTTCTTCCATTTCGTCTTCCATCCCTTTGGTTAACTCGATCTCTGCTTCACAGCTTAGGCTTTATGGTGTTTTCTTTAAGGAATGGGAGGATTACATTCTGGATTTGTACAGAGGCAATATCCATTTAAATGTGGAGTAGGACAGTATTTATTGGTCTTGGAATTCTCATAATGGAGCTCTTATAGCTAAACTGGCATACTAGGTGTTGATGTTATCTTTCCCATTGGACCAGTAGTGGTGGCATTCGGCTATTTGGAAGTGGAACCTTCCACTGAAGATGAAACATTTTATTTGGATGGATTTGGAAAATAAACTTCTTACCTGCGAGAATCTTCAAAAGCGAGGTTTCATTGGTCCAAGCATTTTCTCTCTTTGCAACTGTTAGGAGAAATCACTATTACACCTTTTTGTGGCATGTTCATTCATTGCTAGGGTCTGGCTGGAAATAAGGAATCTGTTCACAATTATATTCGCGTGGTCGCGTAACTCCTTAAAGGATTGTTTATCATGTTGGTTTGCTCAGAAATACAAGATGGGAGAGCTGACAGTTTTCATCATTTGGGAGACTTGGAAGTATCGTAACCTGAGGATCTTTGAAAATCAGGTTGTACACGCTTCTCATTGTGTTGGGAAGGCAATTGTTGGGTTTATTGAATAAACAGGCTTCTCCTACTCTTGCAATCCGTTTGTTCCAGGTTGCCGCTCTATGCCTTCTTTTAATCCGGATGGGGTTTATGCATGCTTCGATGGTGCTTCTCAGGAGGAGGGCATCTTATGTGGAGCTGAAGTTGTCATTTTGTTGACGTCAACTAAGCATTTCAACCTTTGGTTGAATTGTGGTGTTGACACCAATACTAAAAGAGAGCTTGTTGCCCTTTGGCTGGTGCTTTTTTTCTCCAAGCTCCGACAGATTGACATTCAACTTGTGGAGTGTGATTCTTTGAGTGTCATCATCTGGGATAATGGTATTGGTTCGATTCATGCGTTGCCTCTCTCCCATTGGATGCAGCAGATTCAGGCTCTTCTTAAGGGGATGCAGGGCATCCGTTTTTCCCACATTTTCCACGATGTCAATGTCGAGGTTGATGTTTTTTCTAGGCAGGGTTTTCTGGCCCGTGGAGTTTTTATCCACTTTGAGCTTTGGGTAGGCCCTTCCTTATCGGATTCGGGGTCATTTTTTTTTTCCCTTCTCAAGCTTCGCGTCCCTGAGTTTTTTTTTGTATATATTTTTATCTTTTCTCCTTTTGTTTTAACTGCTCAGCGGATCATTTAGAGCCTTTATCCTTTTTTTATTGGAGTGGTCTCTCGTTGTTGGTTTGTTCTACCTTTAAACGCTGTCGGGTCTCCGTTTCCTCTCTACTCTATTTTCGATTAGTGGTTTTGGTTGGTTTATAGTCTAGAATTCGATCTTTGGAGTTTTGGCTTGCAAGTCGACCTGGTGTTTCAGCTAATGTTGTGTTGTAATTGGGAACGTTGTTGTAATTATGTTTTTATATGCTTTAATTTTAAGTATAGACCTTTTCAGTTGTGAAAAAAAAGGTGAGACTTGAATGGTACAACTTCACCTGTGTCCCCGCTGCTAGTCGTCTGGTAAATCGTGGCAGTAACCCTGGAAACCAACCCTAAACACCGGGGGTTTAAAGTGGAAAATGCAACCAATTAAAATCCTTTCCTCATGTGCTATGCAACTCCCTCTAGCAACATGTCTAGCCATTCTTTCATCTGTTAATGGGAAAAAAATCCTTCCTCTTTTTTGAGGTATGTTGGAACGAAAGGATTTCTTCACTTGGGTAAGGATTTGTACTGGGTTTCCAGTGATGGGGAAAAATTTCCTCTCAAGTAACGAGTAATGTTTAGTTGTATTTGTTTTGATGATTATTCTCACCTCTATATTATAGTAGACATCCACAAAACAAAAATGGTTCATTACTATGCTAACTTAACATTCTTTATGGTTCATTACTAAGTTCCTTTTTTTTATTTGAATTGATCTCTTCATTACAATTTAGCTAAAAAATTATTGTGATTATATGGACTTGATAGTGGTGTAGGGATGAAAACCAAGGAAATTCATTCACAAGGATTCCAAAGTCTTTGAAAATATAGATATATATGAACTATGTTTCTCTTTATGTTTGCTTACTTTGAATAGTACAATGCATAGTTTGATAAGAACAATATTTTGGCTGAAACAAAATTATTTCATCAACAACACCTTCTCTTTCATAATCTATCGATATCTATAAACATAATTAATGACACTCTCCTATACAGTATATATTTGTACAAGCTAAAAAGCACTGCATTTAAATGTAAAAGACATATATTTCAAAATTAACTTGATTAAAAGTCAAAGCTGAAATGCACTGCATTTAAATTTAAAAGACATATAGAATAGTCATTATGAAGAATAAAAAAAAATGACCAAACTAAAATCAAATGAATTTGAAGATCGTTTGGATCATCCTTTGCAAATGCATGTTAGTATGAATATTTTTACCGGATTGAAAACAACTTTTGCAACAAGAGCATGGTTAATAAATTTAGTATAAGTTTAAAAAATAATAGGTTTCATGTCAATGTTATTAATATATTAATGAAGGAAATAAAAACTTAATATTTATTTATTAAACAAGCAAAATCGCTGTAAAGTAGCTAGTCTCTGCTTTAGAATTATAGTTTTAAAAAATTATTTGACAATAATAAATTTATAAAATGTATTAAATAGAATATTAAATTTCAATCAAATTTATAAAAAAATTATTTAACAATAATAGATTTATAATTATTTGACAATAATAAATTTATAAAATGTATTAAATTGAATATTAAATTGAATATTAAATTTCAATCAAATTTATAAAAAACTTATTTAACAATAATAGATTTATAAATATATTAAATAGAATATTAAATTTCAATCAAATTTATATCATTAAAGAAAAACATAATTTATATGTACAAAAGATATTGTCTAGAAGAATTGAAAAATTAATAAAATTTGTAAATATTAATATTAATTTGTTTTAAATATTTTTGTTCTTAATAGTATTGATTTTGATATTTACTATATTTTATAAAAAAAATATAATTTAATCTTTAAATTAAATTACTTGAAATGCTAACAATATTACTGATAGTTAAACATTCTAACTATTATATTAATTATAACTAATTTTAAAAGTTATAATAATAAAAAAACTTTATTAAAAATAAGAAAACTTTTCAAACTAAAGTTTATATTTATATCATTGATAAAAATAAAGTAAAACTTGTTTTTTTAGATAAAGTAAAACACATAAAAATATTAAAATTGCATTTATAATATAGTAATTAAATTTAAATATTTTATTATATATTTTTTATTTTAATATATATATATATAATTTAAATTAAATAATAAAATATTATAATTTATCATATAATTTTGTTAAATTTTAGAATAAAAATTAAAAATTGAAATAAAAGTAGATGGTTAATAAAAATTAAAATAATAAAATACAACTTTAATAAGATTAAAAAATTAAAAAGCTAAAAACAAATAGTAATAAGAAATAAGAATATATATACCTAATATAAAAAAGCATTAATAATTTCAATATAGTGTCCAACCAAGCTGCTTTTATTATTGCAACGGGATAATAAAAGCTATAGACCCACATATGTCAAATATCGTACGTACATATGTCAAATGCACAGGGGCAGGCCCCTATAGCTACTTAGTGCTTGAGTTTCGTATCCAACCAGCCATGCCATTTCCTTCATCAAATGAATTTACAGCACCACAGATATTTAGAGTATCATGAACACAATTTAAACAAGAGCCACGTGGTGGCAATGTCCCCGAAATTGCCGTTGCCACGACCTGTTATGAGATGTGAAATGTTGTATTGTCATATTCCATTGCTAACAAGATAATGGTAATAGCTCTCAAAAAATGTAATTGCAATAATGCTATATAAGTTTTCAGTTTTTGCTAAGACCATGGCATAAAAAACGTAGAGAGAAGAAAATACTTATGACTATTTCCCCTTATGAAGAAAATACTCACATGTCTAAATCCTGAAAATCCCCTTATGACTATTTCACTTGCATTCATGGCATGTTCTGACTACAGGAAACCATTTGTCATGATGCAAACCCTCCATGAGAACATGGGTGCTTAATAAGCACGGTTAAATTTCAGCCCGAAGCTTCACCAATTCAAAATAAAAATTACAGAAAACACTTTATAATCTTAGCATTACAGAATTAGCATCAGAGCTTATTTTTTAACTTTAATTACACAAGATCAAAGTGCAGTAGTAGTTATGAATGAGATGAGCCAGAGTAGAAGGTAGACTTAAATCACAAACAAAGGATGATCTTCAGTTACGATTTCTAATGCCATGTTACATCCAACAGCCGAGTGTAAATGCCAAACACGGCCTAGAAATGCATAAAAGATGTAGCTTGAAGCGTTGATCTTTCTTAACAAGAGTATTCTAACTTCATCATTCATTTCAACTTTTAGTCTTCACTACTGCAAATTTTTCATCTTCATCTATTGATGTCGAAATAAAAAAGATTCACATCTTTTCCAAATCATTACCAAAAATCATGTGGCATAAACAAGATTTGTAACTAATAGTAAGTTTATGCTCTGATATTGATTTACACCAAACTGATAAATTGCAAATTGAAATTCAACCAATCTAGTCAATAGATCCACTGATACTAATCATCTAGTTTAGAAACAAATCAAATAGATTTTGATGCTGGAAATGCAAACCATTTATGCCATGAGCTAATGAGCCAAAGCCAAAATCAAATACAGAGTACAACATATGCTATTCTGAAAACATAACTGATAATCCATATACAATTACAAATAAAAATCTCTGCGTAAAGAGAGTACTGTAAACATGTGGACTGCAACTTCAAAATCTATAAAGTAGAAATTGATATATTTTGTTCAAAGGAACTGCCCAGTTATATTACCTTTTCCGATACCAACGTTTTACCTCACCTTAACTAACCTTGACAGAATGGTTGGCTCCATTACCTTAACTTAGACCATTGTTAACAGAGCTTGCATTTCAACCGGATCTTACCAACTCAAGGAGGCCAAGATTCAATTTCCTCTTCACACAATATTACAGAGCACTACAGGCTCTAAAAATAAATGATAAACTATTGTGCCCCAATGGACATAGGACCTAAAGTGCATGGTAGAGAGGGATTACGTGCCTCATAAGGTTACTCATCCGACAACTTGGCAACGCTTGACACAAAACCGAGTGTGCATCCAAGACAGGGTACCTAATACGAAAAAAGCCCATGGTAATAGAACCACTATCAAGAAAACACAAATATTTACTCCAAATACAACTAAGGTAAGCTTAATTTCAGTGTAAAATTCCATAATCACATGATATCAATAATCTATTGCTCCAACAACGGAATGGAAAAAACTGTAATTCCTAAACCATGGATCCAGTGCAGCCCTAAACCGGAACCCCAAACCTTAAATGCCCAACAGGTCAACATCGCGAACTTTTTTCTTCCCATTTCCTAAAACCCACATCTTTGGACCTAACCATGAAACGAAATAAATTGAACCCACAAAGTAAGGGGATGCGTTGCATAGCATACTTGAAAATAAATACATTAGAATCGACCTCGCAACCTCCAATAAGAGAACTGGTGGCTTACCTTGGCCAAAAGGCGATTCTTGGGAAGAAGTCGAGAAGCACGAGGTGGAAGCACAACATACCTGCACACAAAAAAAACATGAGGTCTCAAAGCACTTTCCCCACTACGTCCCAAAGGAACTTTTTTTTTAATCGAGTTCGGCTTTCAAATCCTAAAAAGTAAAAACAAAGTCTTCAAACAAGTTTGTTTTCTTCGAATTTGACCTAAAATTCTGAATATTTAAACTCTAAATGGAAAACTCCAAAGTATAAACCATTAAAAAGTCTTCAAACAGGAAATGTATCAAACCTGTACTCATAGGTATCGTGGTAGTATTTCTCAGAATGTTGAATTTGAAGCATTTTTCAAGCCTGTAAAACAATAAACAAAGCCATAAAACTTCTGAGTGGAAAAAAAGTGTTTGAACGAAACTATCCATGAGTATTAATGAAAGAAAATAACTTAATACAAGTCGAATCGGCCAATCTGCAAAAGACAGAGTCCCTCACATACCAAATTCCTTGAATATTGATATGAGCATGTTAATGTGGATATCTGCATCCAAATTGAAAACTACCAAGGTGCCCACTAGAGTGCCCTGGTTATGGCCTTCCGGGTCAGGCGGGAGCCCAACAGGAATGGTGTATTGTGCCCATACGGATTTTCCTGCTACAAGTCCTCGTGATAATACCGGTGGTGGTGGTGGGGGGGGGGGGGGGGGTTCGATCGTGTTTTGGTCATCACCGTTGCCATTCTCATCTCCATTTCCCTTTCTTTTTTTCCTATGAAACTCCTGGATTTCCGTCAAGCCTGCTTTAGCGAGCCTAATATCGTAATAAAGAACCGTGACAAAGAAACGTGACAAGCCCTTATCGTCTTCTATCCAAATCCAATGCACGAATAAGACCCCAGACCACCAATTCGTGCCTCAAATCCTCTTCGCTCAATCCAGCAGACACGGAACTTAAAATCCACGCTCGAGATGCATGTTCTCAACCAAATGTATAAATAGCCCCGGGACTCGAACCGACGACATCGCTCCCACTATGAGCCGCAACGCTAGTGTTGTTCATGTTTGTGTGATCATTGTATCTATAAGGCCTGATTAAGGGAAACAATGGTAGGCAATCGATGCTAACATCCCCTTGAAAACCACTGGGAACTTGCTGCTAGTGAAGTTGAACAGCTGCAATCACGAACAACCACATCCACAGAGAGCCCAAGTTGCATAGCGGCATCCATAGGCAGCCCAAATTGCAGCAAATGGCAAAACGTAATGAACCACCGGGAGTGAGGAATACAGGAGGGCAAAGACCTCAAAAAATGCACATTGAACTGCAATAAATAGAAGTGAAAGGACAAGCCGGACAACCATCAATACCTCCGCACCCGAACATTGAACCAGAGCAGGACCGCCTAAGTCATGCACTTGCAATAAAACCACACTAAAAGCTCCACTGAACAGCATTAAACAACACGACGTCAGCCGGCCGTCAAAGCCCGGGACGCAGAAACCAAAGCTGTTGTCACCTACCCTGCAGCCAATAACAAGGAGTAAAATAAAATCATTTTTTAAAACCAGCGGGCGCACAACAGAGCTCGACGAAAGGCACGATAAATGGACAAGACTGGTGAATAAATCGCACAGGAGTCTTCAGTCCCGAGACCATTTAAACCTCATTTAAAACGACAAACGTCACCCTGCCGCCGGGGCCTGGGGCACACAGCCCCAGGCCAACATCACTGCGTACAGATGAAACCACAACCACGTAAAATGAATTTTAAAAAAATCAAAAAAATACAAAAAATATAAACTTTAACAAAAACTTTGCAATTTCATATCCGCGATTTTAGCCACCCCAACTAATGCCACCCGACTCAAAACTATATGTCGGGGACATAATAACATTTATTATCCATCCCCTATGTCATATCACATATCTAAAAATTATATATGAAGTTATTATCATAAATATCGCGGAGATTATGAAGGACACATCATTCTTAGATTAAGACCATGTAGCGGTTTAAAAAATTTAATTATTTTATTACTTGTAAATTAAAATAAAAAAAATATTTTATAATTCTTCTCAAAACTATTATATTCTTAAAACAGATAGAAAAAATTAACTGTATTAAGTTAAGTAATAAATTTCTATACTAAATCAACTATACCTAACCCCTTGAGCCCATAGCTATAGTGGTTGGATTGATAAGAGCGTAGCAGGCTGGAAATACGCGCCACATAGTACGACGAAATCAGGAAAGACTAAAATGTTCATTTAAATATACCATAGCTGCACAATCAAGTAAGCTTTATATATCTGCATGGTGTTATATATCCTCATAGGTAGATATAGTTCTGGATATGGTTACTTACCTAACATAAAGAATACCATAATAGGAGTACAGGCACGCTTTGAGAATTAAATGCATAATATCATATATAAGAGGGGATTAATTTATTATTAATAAAAATAATATATTTAGTAAAACAAAAATAAAATTAGGTTTTAAAAATAAATATAATAAATAATAATTTAAAAATTAAATTCGCCAGACATCTTGTCCACACATGCAAATACAGTACATGGAAAAAAACACCAAAGGGAATTGTTCATTATAATAACAATAAACAAAGCACTCATCATTGTTATAAACAGTTATAATACCAATTGGTTAATAAAAATATATTTTAAGAATGGTATCTATAGGGAAGCTTTCTGGGATAGAGTTGTTTCTGGCCATTTATTGGCTTTGGACAATTTGATACTTGCGGGTGATCTGAATTTTTCATGGGGCGCTGAAGAGATCTGGGGTTGTGCGGCCAGGAGGGACCCTCTAGGGGTTTACTTCCGAAATCTTTTCGATACTTTCTCTCTTGTGGATGTGGAACCTCGGCCATTAACTCCTACATGGTCAAATGGTCGGCTGGATGGAAATTTAATATCAAAACGACTTGACCGATTCCTTATATCTGAGAACCTTCTGAGTTCGTTTCATACTTACAGATCTTGGTGCATGCTGACCCATATCAGTGACCATAACCCTATTATTATGCAATTTGAAACTGATGCCAAGCACCGTATTTATCCATTCAAGTTCAATTATGTATGGTTAAAAGATCCTGATTTTGATTTGGGTGTCCGATCTCTTTGGACAGATACGGACGTTTCTGGGGAGCGATCGGCTATGGATAAACTAGTTGTCAAGCTCAAGTCCTTAAAAGACTACACTATTAAATGGGATCGATCCAAAAAAGCTGAACTGAACTCTGAACTCAATTCACTGGAAGCCGAAATTTATGTACTTCGAGATCTATCTCTGAGAGTGGGGATCTCCCCCACTGATCGTGCATGCCTTTCCTCACTGGAGGAAAGGAAACTCCAGATACTCCTCAATCACGAGGAAACTTGGCGTTTAAAGAGCCGGGCCACCGGGCTTAAAGCTGGGAACTTAAATACGAAGTTCTTCCACCGTTTTGCTGATGGCCGCCGAATACAAAATAATATCTGGGATCTTAATGACCATGGGGGTCGACGGATTCGGGGTGATGATGATTTGAAGTCTGAGGCGTCGCGACATTTTCTTGAGTATTATACTGATCCTGCATCTACATCCCTGCCTGAACAGTTCAAACTTATTAAGGAATATCCTCGTATGTTCACTGATGTGGAGGGGGACCATATTTTCGAGGCTATTACTTGCACTGATGTTCAGAACACCCTCCGGGTTTTTGCTAAGGATAAATCTCCTGGGCCGGATGGATGGACAGTGGAGCTATTTATTCATTTTTTTGATATTATGGGGATGGCACTCAGGGATGCAGTTGATGAATCCCGGTCCTTGGGATTGGTCTCCGGGGCCTTAAATACTACCTATCTGGCATTGATTCCTAAATCTACACATCCAGAAAGTTTCGATGATTTTCAGCCGTTTGCTTTGTGCAATTTAGTTTACAAGATTATCTCTAAGATAATTGCTCAGCGTATCAAACCGATCTTGTCATCATTCATTTCAAAGGAACAGTATGGTTTTTTGGAGGGGTGGCAGATACATGACGCGGTTGGGGTGGCTCAGGAGGTTTTCCATAGTATTAATCAGAAGAAGATGGAGGCTCTCATTCTACAACTGGACCTGGTTAAAGCCTACGATCGTTTCAATTGGACTTTCCTCAAATTGATCCTTATACAAATTGGACTCCCGTGGAAGGTTATGAAGTGGATTATGGCATGTGTTACGTCTGTCAACTATGTTGTTCTCGTAAATGGCCAGCCGACTGATTATTTCAAGGCGTCCAGGGGGCTACGTCAGGGATGCCCTCTTTCTCCTCTACTGTTCCTGTTGATCATTGAAGGACTGAGCCTCTTGATTCACAAAGCTAAAAACGAAGGCTCTATTGTTGGAATAAAGGTCACGGCTGGTGTTACTGTTACCCATTCTCTGTTCGTGGATGATGTGATGCTTTTTGGCCTTGGCATTCTGGCGGAATGGTTACAGTATAAGAGAATTCTTGATTTTTTCTGTTTGGTTACTGGCATGCTCATCAGTTTGAGGAAATCTTTTTTCCTGAAACATTCACTGGAGGAGAATGTGGAACAATGTGCCAGCGGCATTTTCCCGTTGGATTTTCGAGAGCTATCGGCGGGCTCTAAGTATCTCGACTATTTCCTCAAACCTGCTAATTATCGGACCAATGATTGGCTATGGCTTGTTAAACGTTTTGATTCACGCATTAGTCATTGGAGCCTTCGATATCTTTCTCTGGGTGGCCGAGTTACTTTGGCAAAGTCCGTCCTCCAGAACATGGGAGTTTATTGGTTCTCTCTTTGTAAAATTCCGGCTTCTATTATCCGCATTCTTCGGGGGAGATTCTTTCACTTTATATGGTCTGGCGGGGGTGAGAAGAAAAGATTTCATCTAATTAATTGGAAATGTATGTCACAACCATTTGATCTGGGAGGCTGGAATATAAAGAATTTGGAACTGTTTGTGATGGCGCTCCATGCAAAGAGCCTGTGGCGGGTATTATTCAATAATTCTATGTGGGGCTGTATTATACGGGCCAAGTACCTCAAACTGGTTTCAGTCGCGTCCTGGTTTCGCTTGGGCAAACATTTTGTAATTGGCACTTCTAATATTTGGCGTGGGCTAATGGGATCATTTTCTGTTGTGGCAAAGTGGCTTGCGTGGATTCCTGGCAATGGCCGGGATATCAGACTTGGTTTAGACCCTGTTGTTGGGGCTACACTCTCATATTCTTTCTCGCCTGAACTCCTTGCACATCTTCAAGCTCGGGGTTTTTTTACACTGTCACATGCTGCTGCTAACAATCACGGGGGTTGGATCACTGCTCGGCAACTTGGCATTCATGGGGGGATGGGAAAGGAATGGTCAGATTTCACTATGCATCTCTATCAAACAAATATTCATCTGTGTGATTCTCCGGACAGGCTGGTATGGTCTTGGGATGTTGCCCGTGGAATGGTTACTTCAAAACTTGCATATGATTCTTTATTTGCAGACTGCCAAACGCAGGGGGTTTGGTGGCATTCTGTGATCTGGAAGCTTTCCCTTCCCCCACGGATTCGTTGTTTTATCTGGCTGGCTTTGGGCAACAAGATCCTTACCTGAGACAACCTCTGTCGTCGGGGCTTCCAAGGTCCTGGCTGGTGTTCTTTATGTTGTACACACTGTGAAACGGTGGACCATCTCTTCTCTTCATGCCCATTTGTGCGGGAGCTTTGGTTGTATATTGCCAACTCTTACGGCATTATGGCTATTTGGCACTCATCTACATTGCTGGACTGTATGAATCAGTGGCTCGGTGACTCACGTGCTACTCGCTGGTTAGAGCTCCCTTGCTATATGCTATGGGAACTTTGGAAGGCCCGTAACTGCTTTATTTTCGAGGGTGCGGCCTTAAACATGCACTGGATATGTGGTCGTATTATTGCTGCTTTTATGGAGAATTCAACTGGTTCGTTCATTCAGAGGGGTAGGAATATCCCTCCCGTTAAGCAGACGGGGTACCGTAATGCTCCCCCGGTTTTAATGTATCCCTGTGGGTTCTTTGATGGGGTTGCGGCTGGGGGTTGTGGTATTAGTGGGGCGGGTGTGGTGCTCCATACAAACTGTTCTGACTTCTATCGGATCCATCTAAATCTGGGAGCTGGTACGAATACCCGCAGCGAACTTTGTGCTCTCTGGCTCCTTCTATTTTTTTCCCGCCGCGTGCATGTTTCCTCACTTGTTGTTATGGGAGATTCTGCATCCATTATTTCGTGGGCTTTGGGGTCTGCCCCACTCAATGTACTGAACCTTACTGAATGGTTGACTGCTGTCCGGAATTACATCGGTGACTTCTTTCATATTCACTTTGCCCATGTCTTTCGTGAGATGAATTTGGAGGCTGATTCCCTCTCCAAGATGGCGCTGGATACTCTGGCTGGCATTATTCTGTGGGAGGAGTGGCATGGGGACCTTCTTTTCACTCGGGGCTCGATTGACCTTCTTTGGAGCTGACTCTTCTGGTTGGGTCTCTTTGGACTTTTTTCATATATTTTCTTACATGTTGTTTTTTCGGCTATATATTTTGTGCAGGTACATAGATACTATTTCCAACTTCTTGTTGGAATTTTGTTTCTGGCTGATCTATCCGGCTATATTTATGACTATTGATACTCGTGTCCAGGCCTATGGCTGTTTTGGACTATATTTTGGACTTATTTATGTATTTATGTCATGACATTGTGATACTTTGCCTCTTGGAGGCCTGTTAGCTTATGGTTGTACTGCTGGTGGATTACTTGATGCATGGTGGCATCCTTTCAGATTCCTGGTTGGATATTGGTTTGGATCCTGTAGGCAGGGATGATATTTGTGGCTCATGCGCCTGTTTGTTATATTTCTCATGCCTTGATGGTATGATGACCTGATGTATATTCCTATTTACTATTTCGCGGTATTAATAGTAAGATAAATTTATGTGTGAAAAGATAGATACACATGCCTTAGACTAGTTGCGATACTGTACTCACAGTGTGTTTTCAAAATACATTAATGGGATTATATCACCGTGTTCGCACCTCCATTGCACTAATTATACTAATTATATATCTAAAGTGGGGCTGTGTCGTGTAGTATTTCATAATTAGTATATGTATTATATGATTGTGTGTTAATTTTAGAAATTTTTTTAAATAAAATGTTTTTTTAAAACTAATTGGCACTTCCAATTAGGGTTATTTTGTCAAATCAAGCTTTAAAATCAGTAAAGAAATAGTATTTCTAATTTTAAAAATTAAAAAACATTTTATTATTTTAAAAAAATTAAAAGTAATAATTATTTTTTACATAACATTGTAAAAGAACTATTAAATTGATAAAATTAACAAAATGTCAATTTAATTTTGACAATAAACCCCTTGCTATAATCCCTGCCTTAACAAGAACTAATAAATATTATTATAAATTAATAATAATATTTAAAACATTATTATAATTATTATATATTCAAAAAATAATACATTAATAATTACACATTATTTTATTATTTATTACATTGAGGATAGGTACATGGCTAGCACTTGTTTACACGAAATAATTGAATCTTAACTATTGCACCTAATCTTAATAGCATATCTTATAAAGCTTTTAATATTTTTTTTATTTTTGTCTCTATTTATTTAAAACTTATTTTAAGGTATCAACACCAATCAACATTTAGATAAATATATTTAGAAATTAAAAACAAAAATTAGTTTTCATTAATTTTAAAGTATTTAATATATTTTTTTTAAATTTTGCTTCTATTTTTTTAAAATATATTTTAAATTCCTAGCACCAATCAATATCTAGATAAATATATTTAGAAATTTAAAAAAAAAAATACCAATTCTAAAGTAACCTTTGACAAAATTGAAAAATTAACTTGTACTGCACAAAGATTAATAGGAAAAAATGATTACAATCGTCACCTTTACATGAAGGAACTAATAAGCTGATAATAATAGATTATTTGTTGAATAGGGCCATAAAAATACTATAATGGATTATTTCATAGATACTTGAGTAATGCATCGCTCAAAAGTTCTTTAGTTAGATAAGGGTTAATGGTTTTACACAAACGTGAAGTCAAAACATTATATCTGTCAATAATCATAATTGAAATTACAACAAATGGCAACTTCGGGAATATACCCATGGGTTGACTGATTCCAATTATCTATTAAAACTTATTTTTTTCTAACAATGATTAAACTAACTTATTTTAAAAATGATAAATAATTTCCAATTTCCAATTTACTTTTATAATTTTTTTTATAGATTTTTTACTTGAAATTTGTTAAAATTACATAATTATATATAATAGAAATAAATCAAATTTTACAACAAAATAATAATAACAAAATTACAATATAATAAATAATAATAATAATAATAAATTACAATCTAGCCAAAAATAAAATCAATAGACATCAATAATAAGAAAAAAATATACTCAAATATTTAAACAACTCCATTACTTATTAAAACAGCAACTTTACATTACTATCTTGTTTTCTTTACCTAGATTCCTTGGGTAATAAGGAGAAAAATTAAAATGGTAAAATATGTTCTAATTACTTGACTCCATTATTTGTTATAAAGTTCTAATTACTTATTAGGCCCTGCTGCTGCCGTAGAGACTCATGTTTTCAAGTTTTTCATTATTGTTGTTTATTTTATATTTAATATTTTAATATTTATAAAATGTAAGTATAATTTTATTTTTTTAATTTTTATATATTTTTTTAATTTTGATTGGTGTCATGCCATAAAAATGTTGATTAAAAAATTGTCAAAACAATTGAAATTTTGTTATTATTTTTTTATTGTAAAAATTGATTCATTTCTATTATATATACTATTTTTTACTTGAAATTTGTTAAAATTGCACAATTATATATAATAGAAATGAATCAATTTTTACAATTAAAAAATAATTATTTTAACCTTTAAAACATTAATTTTCACAAATAAATATACTTCATTTAATTTCATATGGACTCCTTTAACTTGAGACTCGTTATACATTAAGCATTGTTTATAAGTCTATATGATTATCTCACCATGCCTATGAAAGCATGATACTCTAAGTCCATCGGTAATTTGTGTACAAAGGATGCATATCAATCTCTAAGGAAGCCTATAACAACAACCCTCATAGGTTCAACATTTATATTAAGGATAGTTCCCTTATGACCACCTCATACAAGTTTAACTAAGAGTTTACATCATATCCTGGTATAAATTCCTCATGTGGTGGACCTTAATATTTACTACCATTCAAGTTTATACTTTGGCCATTTTAATGTGCTAATTTTTATCCTATCCATATACTTGTGTACCTTAATATTTGTTTAACTACACATATGCATTACATGCGCTATCACCATGTCAATGGCATAACTCCACTAGATAAAAGGTACATCTTAAATCACATACATTAACATCATACAAATCTCATAAGCCGTCTAAATTCCATCTTTCTCCCATTAACACACATTGTTTTCATGATCAACATATCAACCAAACATGCAAATGAATTTGATCAATAATGCAAATCCACAATAACTATTGCATAATATCAACTCATAGTATTCCTACGTCAATAGAAATGCTCATTTGAATACAACTATAGGAAGTGGACAATGTCATTAACATCATGCGAACCTTGTAATTAGTTAAATATACATGTGAACTTTTTACTACATTTCATTCTCATATCATATTCATCATCTCACTAAATATAAGAATACATCAGCGATTAACACAACCATAACATCAAAATATATATAAGTGCCACCAACTAACAAGAGAAATATATATATACATTTATAGTTTTGACGTCTTCTAATAATAATACAATACTGAAGGATACATATCTGAGGAAGTTATACTAAGGCGACTGAAGGTTTGACTGCAACTTTCCTCCCAACCAATTGGTGCTTTGTCCGGTGTATATTTCTGCCACCTAGAAGCCACCCCTGAGCTGGCAATGAATCCACTAGGGTAGAGATTTTTCTCAATGACTTTCTTACTCTTAAATATTTTCTACCTTACATTCATAATTTATTGAGATTGAACAAGGTATGGCTTTACCCTTCAATTAATCATACTAAGGGTAGATCTTTAAGGTTAGAAACTAAGGATAATGTCCATTTTGACTTATACAAAATTTATATGTATTGAAATCTTTCAAAATGTAATTCTATATACTCTATATCAATTATACATTATAATTATTTTAATCCAAGGCTAGTAGGAAGGATTTTAACCTCTCAACAACTCTCATATAAACTACCAATGCATAGGGTTCTTTTTAAAGAGTTCACCTATCGAACAAGAAATAAATACTTAAACAACGTATCATACAGGATTGCAATCAAGGAGCAACACAAAGGTTGCTTACTAACGAGAAACAAAAGCGATCACCTACGGTGATTCTGCTCCCACTAAAGTATTATCAAATAGATGAAACAGAGATAGCATGCAATGGCTTTGCTCCAAGGAAAAAATCTTACAAAAACTACTCCCAGATCACCTAACACGCAAACCACAAAGATTCAAATTACAACTCTATTGCGCGATAGACAAACTCTGTTATGCAAAGGGCATAAATCCTATGAAGAAGAGATAGGGTAAATCTGTTACGTAATGGGCATAGAGTCATATTCTTGTCATGGGATGAGCATAAGTTATATAAAACCTCTACTAAATATACAAATGTAAAGATCATATCCTTACTCTACAACGAGCAGGGATTGTGAGTTTCAAAAGGTAAACAAGTGCAGAGATCATATCCTTGCGATACAACGAGCAAGGATTGTGAGCTTCAAAAGGTAAACAAGTGCAGAGATCATATCCTTGTGATACAACGAGTAAGGACTGTGAGATTCAAAAGGTTAACAAGTGCATATGTCATATCCTTGCGATACAACGAGCAAGGATTGTGAGCTTCAAAAGGTAAACAATTGTAGAGTTCATACTCTGACCATTGGGTGTAATCGCATCATTCAAAAGTAAATAACCAGGAAGAGATCGATGGGAGAGATCAAACTCTTACCATTGTCTGTAATCACATCATTCAGAAATAAATAAGCCATGCAGATATCGATGGAAGAGATCAAACTCTGACCATTGTGTGTAATTGGATCATTCAGGAATAAATAAGCTAAGCAGAGATCAAACTCTGACCATTGTGTGTAATCACATCATTCATAAATAAATAATCCAGGCAAAGATCGATGGTAGAGATCAAACTTTGACCATTGTGTGTAATCACATCATTCAGAAGTAAATAAGCCAGGCAGAGATCAATGGCAGAGATCAAAATCTGACCAGTGTGTGTAATCGCATCATCCAGAAGTAAATAGCCATGCAGAGATCAAAATCTAACCATTGTGTGTAAAAACACATCAATTCATAAATGAATAAGCCAGGGCAGAGATTGATCATATCAAAAAATACTAAATAAAAGTATGATGTTGTCACATCATTGAAGCTGAGATCGTTTGCTAACTCAAAGATTACTTACCTTAATCACAGAGGTCAAGGCTTGGCGAAGAGCTTACTTTCTCTTATCGCAGGGTTAACATCTTACCACTGAAATTCCTCATCACAGAGATTTACTCAACGCATAGCTTCGATGATCCTCCTCCCCAATATTCCCCATTCATAGAGATCGTCCTCCTATTACTAATTTATTCAGGATCTTTAATGAATATTCGGTAATATCTTACTTAGGGTTGATGGGTGAGTATTCACCTCTTTTTTTTTAAGTAACGACAACATTGTTTCGAAATTCCTACAACTAAAAGTAAGTTCATTTTTATAAGTATTTGATTTAGGTCAGATAGTGAGGAATATGACTCGTTTTCATTTAAGTACCCAAGGTACCATGCTGACACTCAGTCATCATGAGTTTGTTTCTCTGGGCTTCACTACCTCTAACCTCTCCCCCTAGTGGATTCTTGCCCTCATCGTTTAAGTTGTGTCACAAACTCCAGTCTCCTAGGTTTAAATCAACCATTACAACTAAAGAAGTAATTAACAAAGCTTTACATGGTTTACTAGTGGGGCTTTGGCCTTGATATCCTCACTAAAAACAAATACATATAGTTACATTTTCCTTTTCAACAGCATAAGGTAATAAGAGGGATGTTACACATATGATGCAGAATTTCTACATAAAATCTACGGTATGAGGGATTTGAAAATGAAAAGATACGAATTAGTTTACATCTTAAATCATTCATGACAAGTTTTAAAGAACACTAGCCTTGAAACCCTCGAGGCACACAATCCCAGATTGATTGCTTTGATTGCCATTTGGCTATGGGGTTTTTTGAGGTTTTTGCAAACATAAGCACCAAATCAGCAGTTTCTATATTTGGATCAAATGTATATTCCTATAAAATTTTCGACTTATAAATGGAAGATGGTGATTTTGCAAGCTGAGTGGTAGCTGTTTTTGTTTTAAAATTGAAAAGTCCTACTGTATGCTTTGGGTTTTTTCTCACTGGATCGATGAATGATTTATTCTTCTACTAAAGATAGTGATTAGCTAATTTATCACTGAATCAATGATGAGTTTTAGAGCTATTTTTCTTCTTCAGCTGAGAGTAAACTTTCCTTGGTTCGATCATATTGCTCTCTTGTTTTTTCTGTATATTTATGTATTGAGGAATCCAACACACTTATATGATATCAAACACCCATACAATGCAACCTAGTGGATTCTTAGTTTTTGCATATTTTGTTTTGCATGAGATATGGCTCACTGGCATTTCTGCTTGTTCAAGTTATTATGAATGAAAAAGAAATAATCATATATTCATTCGTTATACTTATTAAAATTAATTTTTGAAATTAAACTTCTATGAGTCTTTTGTCTATCGTCGAATCATGGCAAGTGTGTCTTCCCCCTAAATTTCACTCTATTTGCTAAATTATTTGCATGGTACCATATATTACACAAAATGTGGGATTTAAAAATAATAATTTGCAACAGTAATGTTATCAAAGTCTTCGAAGCTTGGACGCACTTTTCAATCATTCATTAAGAAATCGTCAAATGCTCATGATTTCAAAACTCACGTCCCTGTAATGTCTATGTATTATATGTTACAGTGTAATTGTTTAGATCTGAATGTTTTATAAGAAGAACAAAAGGATAATGATATAGATTATATTTTAAAATTTGATGTGGATGAAGAAGTGTCTTAGATAAGATAATGGTACTATCAAGTTTTATTTATTTTGTGGCAATCCTTTCAAATTTGATATATATCTATATCTATATATATATATATATATATATATATATATATATATATATTACTTTAGTAAGTATGATAATTTGTTGCTTATTGATGTTCAACACATACATACACTACTAATCTCTACCCATCATTACACACTAGTATGTGTGTGTGTGTGTGCTTATTGAATAAACAATCTTATTTCAATTATTTCTTAGAAAAGGGGACTTTACTGCTCACCATCCTTGTTCGAACTTGTTTTCTTTACAACATAGATGAAAAGGCATATGCATGTGTATGTGAAAAGACTATTTATTATTACATTATAGACTGCCACTAAAATCAAAACTTACAATTTCGACACTAAAATCAAGAAATGAAAAATTACAATGTAGAGCATAATATGATCACTAAGTAATCCAAATGGTTGAGATCATAATTCCAACAACCAATTCTGTGATTTCTTTAATCCCAGAGCCATTAAATTTCGGAGGAGGTGAGTTTGGAAGAAAGGCCTTCTACTGCACATGCGTATGTGTTTGAAAATATTCCTCTGGTTTCCCAATTTGTTAACCCTCTACTGCTGAAAAAGAGGAGTATTGACCCTCTACTATGGAAAAAGAGGAAGAGAAAACCTGAAATGCATGGGATGAGTCGTTAGGAAACACGGAATCTCTTGGTGTAAAGAAATCAGGTTCATAAATCATTCTGACGGCCTCGCTCATGGAAGGTCTCACATCCTTGTCTTGCTTCAAGGGAAAAGTGTTAAAAATTGTAATCTCAACGGTCATGAGTTGGTTAACTAGTTGAGTTTGTTAGTTGACTAGGACACTTGGTTGTCCCATAGTATTTCCCTTTCCATAGTATTGGACAGTAGTATTGATGTGATGTAATCCTATATAAGCTTGAAGTTAATAATCATAAGCCAATGAATATGCCCATTTGTGTTCTATCTTCTATTTGCTTCTGTCTTATATATCTTAACATGGTATCAAAATGTATGGCCTGATCCATACCTGTTGTTGTTGTTGGGTAAGCCTTTTCACATAGTGGAAAACACACACGTGTAGATCAAGACAGAACACATTGGAGTGGAGGAGTAGCTTCAAAGCTTTGGGGCCGCATTAAATATATTTTTGTATTTTTCCTTTGTAAGCGCTGATGCACCTGACCCTTTCGGGAACTACGGCATAACGCACCTGTTTCATAGAAGAGATGTGTTGCCAACACACTCCTTGCACAAACGAATCGTGTCACCGACGCACTTATTGTTAAGGAGAATCATGTCGAACCATGTTCACTTGCATGGATTTTTTCCGACACACCCTCTGACACACTGTGTTAGCTAAAGAAGTAGCAACACTCTATTTAAAGACATTCATACAATATGGAAAGTACCAACATGAAGCAGATCTTCGGACCAATGTTGACTGACACAAACTACGAGTTTTAGTCAATCAAGATGAAGACGTTTCTCCAACTCAACAAATGTTGGGATATGGTTGAAAACGAGTTCACAAAACCAGCGGAAACTGTTGTCGCTTCTATGTCCAATGCTCTCAAGAAATTCGAGATCGAGATCTCACTACAAAATGGTTGATCCAAAGCTGCATTAGGAAGTCCATTTTCCCACGGATCTCAGGAGCTACCACCGCATATAAAGCATGGAATCTCTTTGAAACTTCATACAAAGGTACTGACAGAGTTAAAATGGTAAGACATCAAACCCTTAGACTTCAGTTTGAAAGTCTTAAGATGAAGGAAATTGAAACTATAGATCATTTCATGACTAGGGTTTCGGGTATTGTGACTCAATTCCAAACCTATGACGAGGCCTTGGAACAAAAGGTTGTTGTTCAAAATATTCTTAGATGTTTCACTAAGAAGTTTTCAATGGTCATTACTGCAATAGAAGAATCTAAAGATATATCCAAGTTTACCCTAGAAGAGTTAACAAGGTCCCTTCCATCCCATGAAGCTCGACTTAGTGAAGAGGAAGAGTCTCTGTCAAATGCATTCAGCACTCAGGCTTCATTAAGTAGAGGTCGAGGTAGAGCAAGTAGAGGATGAAGCAGAAGAGGAAGAAGTTATCATTCTACAAAGGATGGAACTGATCAAGAACACTCAGATCACTGTGAGCACTCTCACAAATCTCAAAGAGGGAGAGGAAAGAGATGGACAAATAGGTCCAACATTCAATGCAATTACTGCAAGAAGTATGGCCACTATGTATGAGATTGTAGAAAGAAGCAAGCAGATCAAAACAGTGGCAGAGCACATGTCTCCACTGTTGAAGAAAGTTCATAAGAAGTCATGTTTCTCTCATTCCAAGCGACTGAAGAAGAATATCATTTAGATGTATGGTTTCTATACAGTGGTTGTAGCAATCATATGACAGGTAACACATCACTATTTTCTGATCTAGATTAATCTGCCAATTCCAAAATTAAGTTGGGTGATCATTATCTTGTTCCTACTCAAGGAAAAGGTATTGTACATGTTCTTACCAAACAGAATGAAAATAAGTCCATACATGATGTATTCTATGTTCCTAATTTGAAAGTCAATCTAATCAGTGTGGGTCAACTGATTCAGAATAAGTATGACGCCAGGTTTATTGATTCATATTGTGTTGTCTATGGTAAACCCCCGAATAGAAGACTCTTATCCAAAGTTGAAATGACCAAGAATAGAATATTCCCACTCAATCTGAGAAGTGATATCCTGTCACAATCATATGCACATACTGTTTCCAATCTATATGAAACCTGGTTGTGGCGCTGTAGGTATGGTCATGTACCCTTTTAGAGTCTCAGTCATTTGCAAAAATAGTTCATGGTTAAGGGGTTACCAGTTATGAATGAACATTCCAGTTCCTATGAAGATTGTATCTTAGGGAAACAACAAAGGGACAATTTCCCCACTTCTACAACTCAAGCCAAAGAACACCTTGAGTTAGTTCACACAGATCTATGTGGACCCATCAAAAACCGATCCATAGGAGGTAGTATGTATTTTATAACCTTTATTGATGATTATAGAAGGAAAGTATGGATCTACTTTCTCAGACACAAATCTGATGCCTTCTCCAAATTCAAAGAGTTCAAGGCATTAACTAAAAAGCAGTAAGGTAAATCTATCAGAGTACTCATATCAGATGGTGAAGGTGCGTATGACTCATATGATTTTGTAGAGTTCTGTAAACAACATGGAATCCATCACCAGTTCGCTACCATATATACTCCCTAGCAGAATGGGGTTGCTGAAGGGAAGATCTGAACCATCATGAACATGGCCCGAAGTATGATGTCATACAAGAAGCTGTCAGGCGATTATTGGGATGAAGATGTTGCATGTTCAGTTTACTTACTGAACATCTCTCCCACAGTTAGTGTTAAAGATAAGATTCCTGAAGAAGCATGGAGTGGCACTAATATTAGTGTTTCACATCTCATAATATTTGGATGTGTGGCATTTGCACACATACCTAATGAATTAAGGAGAAAAATAGACAAGAAGAGTGAAAAGTGTATCTTCATCGGTTACAGTGAACAACAAAAGGCTTACAAGTTGTATAATCATGTCACCAAAAAGGTTGTGGTGAGCAGAGATGTCAAATTCCTTGAAGATAAATGTTGGAGTGATCCTCAAAATGACACAACAGATATTCAGCAAAATGGAAGTCTAGTACCACGAGAACCACTCAGAATGCCCAGGCTGGAGGTACAATAGCAACAAGAAGCAACACCAGCAGACAGTCCACCACGGAGCCAGAGAACCAGAAGCTTAAGGGATTTATATGAACAAACTCATGTTATTGATGAGCAAATACAGTATGCTCTATTTTCTTGTCAACCAACATCATTTGATGAAGCAGTAAAAGATGCACAATGGGTACAAGCAATGAATGATGAAATTGATTCTATTGAAAGGAATCAGACTTGGGATCTTGTTGATATCCCATTAGACAAAAACGGTATTGGAGTAAAATGGGTCTATAAGACCAAATTGAATGAAAAATCAAAGATAGAGAAGCACAAAGCAAGGTTGGTTGCAAAAGGATTTGCTCAACAATATGGTGTAGACTACAATGAAACCTTTTCTCCAATAGAAAGTATGGACACCATCGAGTTGTACTTGCAATAGCAGCTCAAAACCAATGGCCTGTTTATCAAATGGATGTGAAATCTTCCTTTCTCAATGGAATACTTGAAGAAGAAGTCTATGTAGACTAGCCACCTAGTTATGTTGTCAAAGGTCAAGAACACAAGGTATGTAAGCTAAAAAAGGCCTTGTGTTGTCTAAAACAAGCTCCACGAGCTTGGTACAACAGAATTGATTCTTCCCTCATCAATAATGGTTTCAATAGGAGCAACAATGAACCCACTCTGTATGTCAAAAAATATCAACAAGGTAACATTCTGATTTTATGTCTTTATGTTGACAATATGATTTATATTAGAAATCTGATACTAGAATAATTTAAGACAGTCATGAGAAAGAAGTTTGAAATGACTGATATTCGTCTCATGAAGTACTTCCTTGGTCTGGAAGTTGAACAAAGTGAAAATGGAATCTTCATATGTCATGATAAGTATTCTATAGACATTCTGCGGAGATTCAGAATGGATAAATGCAAACTAGCAGAAACCCCCATTGCTACAAGAACCAAGTTAATCAAGAATGATGAAGGACCAGAAGTTAACTATACAATTTACAAAAGATTGGTAGGTAGTTTAATGTATCTAACTGCAACTAGACCTGATTTGATGTATGTTGTAAGTTTGATCTCTAGATTTATGGATTATCCCAAAGAATCTCACTGGAAAGTTGGTAAAAGAATTATGAGATATGTTGCAGGCACAATTGGTTATGGAATTTGGTACACTCATTCACCAGACAATACTCTTACAGGGTACACTGACAGTGATTAAGCAGACAACATTGATGATAGGAAAAGTACATCTGGTTGTGCTTTCCATTTTGGTACCAATCTAATTTCATGGGCCTCTCAAAAATGACCCATTGTTAGTATGTCTTCTGTAGAAGCAAAATATGTCACAACAACTACAGCAGCATGCCACGCAGTTTGGCTAAGAAAACTTTTGAAGGATATGGGACACACAGAAACAGAACAAACATCTATTTATTGTGACAATAGTTCAGCCATACAATTGTCCAAACACAATGTGTTTCATAGAAAGAGTAAACACATTGACACTCACTAGCACTTTATATGTGAGTTAGTCAATAATGGAGAGATTACTTTGATGTTTTGTGGCTCTAAGGAGCAATTGGAAGATATGTTCACCAAAAAGTTGGGAACATCTGCATTTGAGTTTCAGAGGAAGAACTTAGGAATTGATAGTTCTGAGAATACTATCCCAGTTGAGATTAAGGGTGTGTGTTAATAATTGTAATCTCAACGGTCATGAATTGGTTAATTAGTTGAGTTCTTTAGTTGACTAGGACACTTGGCTATCCCATAGTATTTCCTGTCCCATAGTATTGGACAGTTGTATTGATGTGATGTAATCCTATATAAGTTTGAAGTTAATAATCAGAAGGAAATTAATATTCCCATTTGTCTTCTATCTTCTATTTGCTTATGTCTTCTATATCTTAACAAAAATAACACCGCGCAGTCAATTAAAAATTAACCACGCAGTAAATATATTTTTATTTTTTTTGCTTTGGAATTCGACGGACATGCAATAGGAAACCCCAAATTTTACTTCTCCAAGGTATTTACTTCGACGGGCATTAACTTCGTTGAACACTTGACTTCGCGGAAATTTCACTTTGCGGAACCTTCACTTCACAGAACTTTACTTCACGGACTTCTTAACTTTGTCGACGCAAAACCTTTTACTTCACGTACCTTTCAACTTCACAGAACATCTTACTTCGTTGGGATTCAACTTCGATGAGCCCACTCTTAAACAAACTTTATATTAAAATATTTCTTGCTAAGACATAAGAACCAATCACATTAAATGAAACTTAAGTCAAATTTACTTCGCATTAAAACATAAACACGGTGAAATATTTGGGAAATATTGATTTCTTTTACAAACCATAAATGTAAACAACATTCACATAAGTAAATCTAGAGAAGTTGTGTGACATGCCTTATTCAAACATTCTTGAGAATGAATACATAAAACTATAGACTTATATATTACTGCATCAAAACAGGGCAACTTCACCGCATTACACAGAGATGGAATTTACTTCAATATTTCACCTTTTACAGAGCTTGGGATCTTAATACATTTCGCAACTATGAGCTTGATCTCACAAACATATCACGAAAATTTTCTTCTTCTCCTTTCTCTCTTGCTCTCTAGTTTATTCACACACTCTCTGTGTCTCTCTCTGTCTTTCAACTATCTTCTCCATTATATAACCGAACTTGATTTCGCTTCACCTGAAAGTTGTTGAGTTACATTAAAGACTATAATTAATTTCTACCTAATAATTTTGACTTGCATAATACAAACACGGCTTAATAAATATAAGGAAGTGTGCATGAAGTCTCCTGACAGTTTGTCTGACATCTCTGCGCTTCTACGGACTCTGACCGAGTCAGTCTGGGATTTGAAATCCATCAGTTCGCAATTCATTTTTCCAACACTCCCCCTTAATTATGAGTAGATGGGGATAAAAAAATAAAATTTTACACAATGTTTTAAAGCTGAAACATGCTCTATGGATGATGACATTCATTGTGTAGAACTTGTCACTCCTAAACAACTTCGTAGATATTGAAATGTGTCCCTAGCCAATGGTTTTGTTAATATGTCTTCTACTTTTTGATATTCAGACCTACAAAATTCTAAACAAATTTCTTTGTTATTTATCAATTCTATGATAAAATGATACATTTTGTCGATGTGCTTGGTTCTCTTGTGGAACACATGATTCTTTGACAGTGCGGTAGCTGAATTGTTGTCACAGTAAATAGTTGTGGGTTCTTGTTGGTTCTGCTACATATCACTTAACATCCTCCGCATCCAAACGACTTGACATGCATTGCTTGTAGATGCGACATACTCTGCTTTTGCTGAAGAAAGAGTTACCATGAGTTGTTTCTTTGAATACCATGATACAACACCTGTTTCTAAATGAAATGTATTCCTAAATGTGTTTTTTTTGTCATCTATGCTGCCTCCATTATCGCTGTCAGTGTATCTAGTGATTTTAAAATTTTCTAAGGTTGAATACATAATACCAAAATATTTTGTTCCACTTACATACCTCATAATTCGTTTACCTACTTGCCAATGAGATTCTTTTGGTGACTCCATAAATATTGAGATTAAATTGACTCCATACATGATGTCTAGCTTTGTCGCAGTAAGATACATAAGGCATAAGGCTTCCAACATGGCTTTTGAACAGTGTAGGATCTACATTGGATCCATCATCATCCTTGCTCAATTTCAAACCTGTTATTACTGGTGTTGGGGTTGTCTTGCAGTTTAACCTCTTAAATATGTGTAATGTCCCCATTCAAATAATTATATAGCAGACAATCCCCATCAATCCTACCAAGTTCCCTAGGTTGAATGGGTACATTGGGAATTGTAATAAGGGAGCAAAGGAATAATGTTTATACATTAGAATAGTCCAAGTATTTAATAAATAAGTTGAATAAATGAATCCAAGAGGACTTATAGGTGGCAAATGGTTTTGAGGACATTTGGAGGATGTGGAACCCACACTAGCTTGGTTTCTCACTACCACATGGCAAATCTCACTTGCCATTTCGAATCCATGGGAAGGAAAACATTATTGGGTGAGTTGCTAAGGCATACACATGGAATTGAGCATCTCAGGTAGAAATGGGATGGAATAGTAACCTCCATGGAAGAGAAAGAGTCAAATTGGAGACTAGTGGACACTTGGGCTAGATTCCCTAGTCTTATGACAAAAATGATGAAGCATCTATGACATCTATGACAAAATAAGATCTGACTTCTGACATCTGACCATTATGACATGTCAGCCCCAAAAATAGGCTCAAGGAAGGCGCTCATGGAGTTGGGGGAAGCCAAAGAGACTCCTACTCGAATTTGGGAGAAGATGGAGAGTTGGAAACTAGGAGACAAGTCGCAAATGTGGAATATTTCCTAATTGGAAATCTCTAGAAGCTAATGAGAGGATTTTGACCCTTAGAAGGCTAATGTTGGTTATAAAATGTAGAAATCAAGTATGAGAATGGATTTTGATGATTTGAGAAAAATTGCATTTGTGAAGAGAGAGCTAGTGGATGACTAGTTTCTTGCCTTAGCCAATTTCGAGGGTGAAAGATTCCCATCCAAGTTGGTGTTTGGAGAGGCCACTCAGGTCTTTCATGGTGCATTAATGGAGTTTGTATTTGCAAGTAAAATCTACAGAAAGGTTCATGGTTTGTTTTAGTTTGGCACTTTCTCTCCACCATTTCAAGTTTTGAAGGCATATTCATGCTCCTTAAGGGATTGCACTTTGGGTGAGCACTTATCCGCCCTTGCTCATGATGTAGGAAACAACGCATCAAGATCTCGTTCGGTCCTAGTTTATAGAGTTGTCCGGCGATTAACTGAAAATATGCGGCCTTCACCACCAACTACTTCTTCTGACTTCTGGTGAACTCCTCCGGTGTGGTTCCTGTCGCCAAAAACTGAATTATTTCTTCATAGCAATCATCAGCCACTTCGACTCGAAATAGTTGAGCATCTGGAAACCCATCTTCAATGTTGGTTGGTTCCAGCCTTGTCTCAATTCGTGATAGATGATTTGGCCCTGCATTCAAACGACCTGGCTTCACAATTACCTCAAAATCAAATTCTTGAAAGAGAAGCAGCCAGTGGCATATCTTCCCCCCCAACACAGGCTTATTGACTAGGTATTTCATGGTAGAATGGTCTGTGAACATCTTGAAGTGACCTCCCAACAGGTAATGCCTAAACATCTGCAACGCATATACCATTGCCAGACCTTCCCTCTCGGTAGTCATATAATTTCTCTCCGCAGATGACAACTTCCGACTCGCAAATGTAATTGGGTGATCCAGATATCTTTCCCCTAGTTGCATGAGCACTACTCCCAGTGAGATCGATGATGCATCCACATGGACATGGAATTCCTTTCTCCAGTACGGAAATACCAATATCGATGCAAAATCCATCTTAGCCTTCAACGTCTCGAAACTGACTTGACATTCTGGACTCCATAAGAATACCGCATCCTTCTTTAACAACTTTTCCATAGGGGTCGCGATCACTGCATAACCCCGGATAAACTTGCAATAGTACCCTATGTGCCCCAGCATCGCTCTCAACTGCTTGACATTGGTAGGCGGTGTTAAGATGAAAATGAGCGCAATCTTTGCTGGGTCAACCAACAATCCCTGCTTGCAAACAATGTGACCCAACAACATCCCGAACGGTGCACAGAAGATGCACTTCTTTAAGTTCAGCGATATCTGATGTTGCCGACAGTGCTCCAACATGAGTCGCAAATTTGCTAGATGATCTCTAGTCAATCCATAAACTGTCCAATCATCCATATAAACTTGCAAAAACTTCTCAATAAAATTTCTGAATGTAGCGACAACAACTCGGGAGAATACTGCAGGTGCGTTCTTAAGCCCAAGCGGCATCACGGTGTACTGGAAACAACCCCATTCCATCACTAATGTTGTCTTGTGGCAATTCTCTTTCGCGATCCTGATCTGGTGATAGCCAGAGAAACCATCCGTGAAAGAATACATTTCTTGACCATCGACTCCTTCCAAGACCTCATCAGTGAAAGGTGACAAAAAGGGATCATGCATACATGTGTCATTCATTTTCCTGAGGTTGACACAAATCCGAACCTCACCTGTCTTGTTATCCTACACCACCATGGGGCTAATCCATTGTGATTCCTCGACTAGCTCAATGATTCCAAAATCCAGCATGCGTTCAAGTTCAACTTTGACCCTTTCGTTATGTCGCGGATTCAAGCGATACGGTTGCTACCTTATCGGTTTTGCATTGGTTTCAATGGAATCTTTATATCCCCTATATCCCCCAATATTCCCTTCATCTTGGAAAACTTCGTAGGGAACAAATATTGGAACTCATGCAACAGGTATGTGACCTTCGCCATCATTTCTTCATCCCAGTAGTCCCCAACATTCACAAACTTTGGGTTCTCCTCCATCCCAATGTTGACCTTCCTTAGCTTCAGCGGTTGACTGATCGGATCTGTTGGTGCATCAGGTGCTACGTTATCTCGATTCCCTTTTGATTCCTGAATATTTGTATTTCGCGGGTCATCACCATCCTATGTCCCTCAAGTGATATTATAGAATTCCATCATCGATTGCATCTGACACTATATATGTAGATCCACAGGGTAGAAGACTGGAACCACCTTTAGAACGATATCGCGAATGAGCTGTAGGGCATTGTGAACATCCGGATTGGCATCCACGAAGCTGAAGGTATGAGTGAAACAAATTGTCAGCTCTAACTAGGTGGTAATCTCCCCGCACAACTTAGTCGAGGCATACCAAGATCACGACATTTCATCTAAAGTATAGACAAATGCATGGACCCATTCATCCTTTGGTCACAAGGCCCACAGAGTCTGACATTCCATCAGATGACTACCGGGGTTATTCTACCCATCATACTTACAAGTGTGGTAAACTTCCGTGTCTCCGAAGTGATCCTCATCAGTCCTCGACACTGTAACCACCCGGTAATCAAATTTTTATGGGTCACCCACCAACGTGTTGGAGCACCCTTCAACGCCTCCCCCAATGCAAGCAATCGTTGTGGTTTTGACATCTTGTCTTCAAATGTGACTAAAAATTCAGACAACCCGGTCAGTCCTTCATATACTGGCAATTCAACAGTTTCAGTCGCAATGTGGCACAACGACTACATGATCAAAACATACTTCCTGAACGACACCTCATGCATGCGATTCTTCCATTTCTCTAATGCCTCATCAGAATCGGAAGACGCGGAGCTAAAGCTGCGCCAACCGAGTTCACCGTCGGTAGTTGGATGGACGTAATCTTCTGAAATGTTATATGCATTATCCCATCCTCTTCCAACTTCATCCTTTACAAGTTCAACATACCTGCACCCTTTAGTCGGATCCATTGGAGCTATAACTCTGAGGTCCTGATTTTCAAAAGTCATCACCCTCTTCTTGAAATTAATGACCGCCATATTGTCATTGGCCCAGCCAATCCCTAACAACGCGGGGTAGGAGATTCCCCCATTGACAACTTCGATAACATCGAAATCAGCATATGTATTCATCCCCTCAATATCCACAACAAGGCATAGAATTCTCCCAATCGGTGTCACCTTGCCCTGATTAGCCAATCGCAGCTGTATGAGAGACCAGCTTAGCATTGGGCTCCCCATTTTCTGCCATGCCTGCTTTGTTAGAATATTAACATCTGAGCCTAGATCCAGAATAACTCAGTCTACATCATAGTCCCCAATCTGGACATTCATGTGCATCTCTTTTCCTCTCTTCTTTCGCTGTAAAGAGTTCACTGGGGACTCTTTACGTCCCCTGGACAGTCGATGCAACAGACCCTCGATCTCGGCAAGAGCATCGGGATCTCTTGCCAGCGATAAACAACTTTCAAAAAAAATTTGTAAAGTACCATATTGTTGTGATGGGCCTGCTTCTGAAGTTGAGTAAAAAATAGGGGGCATGTCACAAATAATAGTCTTACTAGGATTTCTGCCCATTGCATGATGTGCTTTAAAGAATGTATCTTGCTCGGCATCAATATCAAACTGCACTTTCTTTTTCCCAGCCAGCCGGATCAAAGGATGTAGACCATATTCTCTTGTCGTCACACCTCCGCGAGTGATAATAGAAATAGCAGCATCTTGCGTCATCAACTCCGCGGAAATTGTCGCGACACTTGATCCCTGATTCTAGTTTGACGGTTGGTTCGCGGGTTGATGCACATTTTGATTTGTGTTATGATTCAGACGCTGATTTTGGTTCTATGGTTGGTTTTGATTCTGCACTGGTTGTTGATTCTGCAACTGATATTGATTCTACAAATGCGGAACACTTCCTGCCTACCATCTCGCGATCAGCTGTGGATAGTTCTCAACCATGTGATCAATACCAAAACAATACGTACATTACGTTTGCAGCTATGGGAAATCTCTCTGATAGTGTCCCAATACTCCACAATTATAACATTGGACAAGTCCACAACCTCGTCCTCCTCCTCGACCAAAGCCTCCACTGCGTCCTCCGCGGAATCCACCGCAGAATCCTCCTTGCTGTTATTGTGGTTGATTGAATTGTTGCTGCAAGGGATTTGGTTACAGCTGAACACACTGCCCTGGCTGAACATACTGCATCGGCTGAACATATTGTGGTTGTTGTGGAGCCATCTGCATCTGATTGTATTGCGGTTGTGGCACAAACTGTTGTTGTGGTTGCAGTTGTGGTACAAATTGCATCTGTAGTTGAGGTGGCAGCTGGGCCACCTGTGGCTGTAGCTGCAGACGTTGTACTGCACGATGGTCATCCTTCACATAGTATGAGTCATGCATTCTTTCCTGAAGGAGGCCATATGCATGGCAATCCTTATCTTCATGCCCAACTGACTTGCAGAATGTACAATACAAATTCATTGGCTTCGTAACCAACTTCTGCATGTATTGACACTCCTCATGTCAATGCCCATAGACCTGACAGATGCGACACCATGGCATACCTCCGCCACTCAATGGATTTAGCGCTCTGGATACCAGATAGTTGCAGAAATCTGGGCAGCTATCCTTGGTATGCCCTGCTGCATGACATCGCGTACGCCATGCCTCTTTGCGGTGTTCTTTACCCTTCTTAAGATCTTGCAACTGAATTGTCAGGTTGGCCAGTTGCATCTGAATCTGAGACATGCCGGCTGCATTCTCACCAACTAGCGAAGCTTCTAGTCACATCGCAATCTCCAGATCTTCGCTCAGTGTCGCAATGTTTTGTTGCATCAACGGGAGTCAGATATGAGGTAGAAACGCCACGATGAACCATTTCTTATGTTGAACATCGCTAATCTAAAAGCTGACTCTTTTTATCAATGTTTTAAACCTTTGATCGAAATCCCAAATAGTTTCATTCGGATATTGCTTGATCTCCTTTAGTTTCATAATGTATTGTGCTTCAGACTTCAGTTTTCTGAACTCTGCAATTAATCCTTTTCTAACCTCATCCAATGTCTTCTCTGGGCTGCCCACAGGAACCTGCATGAATTTTATAAACCAATCCAATGCGCGACCTTGAAGAGTCATCGCCAATTGGCCTTTCTTGTCCTCATCATCCGTAATCTGCTTAACGGTCCACACAGCTTCACATAAAAACTAGTATTGCTCTGGGTTGTCAGTTCCATTTCCATGGAACAGTGGTAGCTTCGCGTCTTTGTTGGTCTCCTATTTTGACTATTCAGTATAATATTTTCTAGCTTAAGTCTTATGGAACCAAATAATAATCAATTTTATTAGTGTTGTTTTGTGCATGGTTATGCCTTTGAAGGTCAACATTGTTAGGTTTTGGTAAGTGACTCTTTAAATTGCTTATTCATTACTTTGCTTTGTTTTATGCATATAATAGGGCCTTTAAGTTTCATTTAATAACAGGTCAAGTAATAAGTCTTTGCTCTTTTCTATGCAGGGGTCTTTTGTTACTTGACTCAACACTTGTCTCGGCGTTCCAAGGGAGATTTATGCTGGCTGAACCAGCGATTTGGGGGATTCTGTCCACAGTGGAGATGTTTCTCTTGGATTCACATCACCTTCTAAATACTTATGAAGATTATCCAGTGCTGTTCTGAGAATGTCATTTGCTCAAAATGGCATTTCCGTCCTTGATCAGGAACCTGATTTCGGGCTCAATTTCTGAACAAACGGTTGGGAATTGTTCAAAACGGTTCGAAACCCACTTCACAAATGGCCCCATTTACCCCTGATTGCGGGCTGTTTTCAGAATTTCTAAATGGATGTGGAGAAATTGCTTCCGGAACAGACGTGGTTTTTCCAGATTTGGTGTTGGCCGTTTTCTGGGTAGTTGCTCGAATTTCTGAATTTTGGGATGGATCTTGTCCATTTGTTCATGTATAAATAAAGCTTGAGAATGGAGATAGACGAAGCATAGATTAGATAGAAGAATGGATCAGAGATCGAATCTCCAAGCACTCGTATTGTTCTTATTTTCAATAAAGTAATTAGAGTTTCATTGATACGACATCTGTTATTGCAAGTTTGCTGTAAGTTATTCATTTTTCAGTATGCGTTGATTTAAAGAACAGTTTGTTGACGGAGAAGGCAGGGCCCCCTTCGATGGAAACAGAGCTGTATACATTGCATTTACAGTAGACTCCATCTTCAGATTTGAACATCATCTTTCAGCAAAGATTTGATTTCAATTTATATTGTCAGTTGTCTCATCGATTTAATAGAACAGAAGTAGCATTTCATTCGATTTCAGAACAGAAGTAGAATTTTCATTTGATTGCAACAGAGGGTTTAGCATTTCAAGATTCAAGTTTAAATGTTATATTTTTCAGCCATCAATTTCATCTTTCAGTTGTTCAGTCTTCTTATCGATTTCATAGTGCAGAAGTAACAGTAACATTCAGGAACTAGTCTGGATATTTCATGAAATAGAGAGGTTTCATTTGATTACAATAGAGAGTTTCATTGCATTACGAGATAGAAGTTGTTGAGTTGTGTGGAGTGATAAGTAGCAGAAATGTAAGCATTGATTTCAACCATTAATGTTCAGCCATTGTTTTACATGCATATGATCATTTTCTGATTGGTGTAGAATTAGTGCAGAACAGTTTTATGAGATTGGTGTAGAACAGATTAGTGCAGAATGAATGTAGAACAGAGCAGAATAAAGTAGCTTCTTTCCAGCAATTTTCTTTCAGTAGTTCAGAAAATAGTTTAACATTCTTTAAACTCCCTCTTCAACCCTGCATTTCCTGTGCTGGTTCCTCTAAGTCTACCTTCCCAGGTTGACAATTAAATGTTGGTTCATATGTTATATATTTAGCTCGACATTTTGGCGTCGTTGCCGGGGAGGTACTAAAAAGGATTGGAGAGTGGATGTAGGTGTGCTTTTATTTTTAGCCAGATCAGATTTGATTTTATTAGTGTGCAAGTGGTTTCTTTCAAGATTACATTCAGTAGCAGAGAAGTTTTCATTTCAGTAGATTTTATTCAACAGCAGCAGAGTCTTCATTTCAGCAGTGTTAGATTTGATTCAGTAGTTAATTTCATCAGTATGAGAGGGTGTGTATTTGATTCAGTAGAAGCAATTTTCCTTTCAGCAAGAGTGCATTTCATGTTATTTCAAGGTAGTGTGGGTTTCAGAATTATTATCAGTTGGTGTGACTTTCAAAGTTTTTAGAAAACCCCCTACAAGAAAAGAAAAAATCACAAAAAAAAAAAAATTGACTAATGGATCCAAGAATGAATGAACGAAAGAAGAGATTGTTGTAGGAACTTTCATGCATCTTGCAGGAACTTGAAGAGATCTCTGCAGCACAAGAGATGGAGGAGGAATCAGTTGATTCAGTGGTTCTGATGGAACACCTTTTCCAACCTGCAGAGAACAATGAACAGTTAGACAATCCAGCTGAGAAAGAACATGGTATGCATAATCATATTGACCATTGGTTTCAATCTATTTTACAGCCTTCAAATGATCTTTTTCTTCAGCAATTCTTGGACATCAAGCAACCGGTGTTGCTTGCTCAGCATGCCTTGGTAATTATACATCTATATCTTCTATCAAAGGGCATGAATGCATTACTGATTCTGCTAAGACGGTGGCTACATTGGTTATTTGCCTATACTTAAAGAAATGTTTCATTTATTTAAGTAGGTAGGTAGGATAGTGAATAAATGTTAGTACCTTTAAATAGTTTACTTTTATTCTGCAAATAAAAAGAGCATCAACTGGAATAAGAAGGATTGAAGATTCTCTATCTAAGTGATGAATGAATGAGTTGACAGAGTACAGGGGATCTTCTCAGCAGTTTCCTATCAATTAAGCTGGACAGTTATCAGGACTGTTAACATTCTATTACCATGCCAGTGTTAAAGAGGTGAATTCATTTGCATGAGGACATGAGGATGCAGATATTACCAATAGGTTTCTTTTGAAGGATGCAGATATTTTCTGCAGTGAGGCTCAGGATGGTTTGAAGGCATAAGGGAAGTCTTTCTGTTACTACCCCTATTTCAGCCTTTGATTATTTTTACAAAGCATTTTTAAGGACTGTTAATCTGGATTAAATTTCTGAGTTTCACTGGCTAATTGGAATGCCTGTATCAAGTAAATAAATGAGTGTTGTTAGGTTTTTCAGACTTGTCCTCTTTATTCATATGAGTACTTCTTCACCTGGCATTGCCTCCATCAGTGATTTAAGCTTCCAAAGTGGTTTTTACTGATGAACTTATGGGTTGCTAGGACCATTTGACTTGGTTTCACACTAGATGGAGCGAGGGAATTGTTTTTAGGAACAGCTATGGGCATTAAGTTATCTTTAAGTCAGGCACCATTGTGGAAAAGGTCTCCAGGACTGAGCAGTCTGTTGGTTATTATCTATTGGCTTCTATAATATTAAATACATATATATATATATATATATATATATATATTTGTACAGCCATTTTATGACTTTCACTTTATACAGTTGCAAAGGTTAGTTGTTCATTTGGGCAAATTTTTACAGGCATGTACAAAGAATACTCTTCCAATTCTGATACCATCCCACTCCTAGATGGTTCTCAGAGCTGCTCCCCCACTCATCTATGCTTGAGCAAATCATAAACTTTATCTTTAAGATGAACTTGGGACAAGGGCCTCTGATAGAAAATGGGTGTAAGAGGTTAACCCGCCGGGATACTGAACAGGTCCGCTGGCAGCGGGTACCGACCTGTGGTATAAACAGGCAAACCCATCAGGGTACTGAACGGGCCTGTTGGCAATGGGGAATCTGCCTAGGGAAGAAGCTTCTTAGATGTTACAGTTACCCCACCGGAGTACTGAACAGGCTTGCTGGCAGTGGGTTCTGACTCTAATATCTCTTTTTAAAAAGCCTCATCTATACTTGTATGTATGAACAATGAACCTATGTAAGGGTAAAAGAGAGGTCATATGTGTGGTTAAATAAAATTTAAGGAGACTATTTGTAAAATTCAGCTGATAACGGTAATCATCTTCAGCTGTTCTGAATTCTGGTTACCTGATCCTTACAAAAAAAAAAGTTTATGCCTGCTATTTTCTTAGCCCATGAACATAGCTGTGAATTTCAGTACTGGTTTTTCTTTTCACTACTCAACCTGTCCTGTGTGAAGCTGAGTCAAGTGGGCCAGTACCCCATTGGCTTCTTGTAGTACTCCTTTTGTCTTGTGTTGTAAGGCACATGTCCGGGTGGAAAGAGGTCTATATGAATGACGAGAATGAAGTCTGTGTTCATGATTAAGGTGTGGAATATAGGAGTAAGGTTGATTGTTTGTGAATTGTAGTTACTTTTGTTTTTTTTGTATTGTTAATAAAAATTGGTTTCATAACTCAGCTCAGTTTCCTGTGTGATCAGGTGAAGCAGCAACCTTGAACTGAGGTAATTGTGCCACAAGCTTGTTGGGGTAAAACAAATTTTCAACCAGTTTTACTTCCTTTTGCAACTCACACAAGTGGTATATTTTCAAAGACATTTATTTGCTTTAATATCACTATCATGCTGGCAATGAATTGCACCCTATAGAATTTCAGGTGAAGACCTTTCATACTGCTGCACAATTGAGCCTGAATTTAAATGAAGCTCAGCAGCAGAGGTTGATGCAATTAATGGGCTTGATGAAATTAAACAAGATGTTGTCCATGAACTGATTTAATACAGAATCAGAGGACTAAATGCCATGACAAATTGTTGAAGAAGAAAATTTTTGAAGAAGGTGATAGGCTCTGTTGTTTGACTCACGATTCAAACACTTTAAAGCTGAGGACACAACCGCTGAATAATGGTAATTGTGCAAGGAGCCTGCTGATAAAACAAAATTTTCAAGCTGTTATTTAATTTTCCAAGCAGTTATTTGATTTTTTTTTATTTTTTTAGGCAGTTTTAATTGTCTTTTCAACTCACGAAAGTTGGAAAGATAGTTATTTGTCCTTACTGATAATATTACTGCTATGCTGGTGATTATCACTCCTTCAACATATGCTGGTAATTATTGTTTGTCCGTATCAGCCTGGAAGTACCTCTGTATTTTAAATTGCTGAAGTGCCGGATGGGGTATCGAAATAAAAATTGAAAAATTGGCATGTTCAATGGTAAGGGTAATGAATGTAATGAATGTTGCATGATTGGGTAAGTCCTAATTGTTATATATTAAGGATTATTATTATTAGCAATTGCTTTTGCCTTTAATACAAGGATCGATGAGATATGCGTTGCCATATAACCTTAGCGTTTATTTAGTTGAGATTCCACCATTTCTTCATAAATTATTTTATGGCATTTGGTAATATTTTATTTCCTTATTATTAATTTGACATTTTTAATAAAACTTATGCCATTGATATATTTCAATTTGGGTTCGTAACTCGCCATGGGGTGAAGGTGAATTAAACGTGTGATAAAATGGGCATAATTCATTGCAACGTGGGCAACATGTGCTACAGCATGTGCCAGCGAGAAAAAGATTGATGCAGTTCTCCCTTGTCTTCGAATTGACTGTCTGATCTCTATTAGTTTGTTGTCATTTCTTTTCCTGTTTTTCACGATGCTTATTCTAGCTGAGTTAAAGAAAAAGGATTGGGTATGGGAGCAATTTGTATATGAGCTGTCCAATTCTCATCTTAAATCATCCCTGGGGAATGAACCATGTGAGCCTTGTATTCCTGATTTAGTGGATAAAGCCTCCTTTGTAAATATTTCTGAACATCAAGTCAGCCATCCTCAGGAACCAGATGTTAAGAGTTGTAAGAAGGTTGGCCCATCCCATACTAAGAAGTCTCCAGTATCTAAGGGGCAGCATGTCAGCTCTCAGTCTAGGGGAGAAAAGGGTCATATTGATTCAAGTCCTATTTAATACCTCAGCCTCAGTTTCTGAAGTTGGATCCAAGGATTGATCATCTACTTTGAGTTCAAATTTTGTCTGTTTGAAACTTTCTTGCATAGGGACATGCAAGACCTTCAGTCTGGGGGAGATGTTGGTCTCCTATTTTGACTATTCAGTATAATATTTTCTAGCTTAAGTCTTATGGAACCAAATAATAATCAGTTTTATTAGTGTTGTTTTGTGCATGGTTATGCCTTTGAAGGTCAACATTGTTAGGTTTTGGTAAGTGACTCTTTAAATTGCTTATTCATTACTTTGCTTTGTTTTATGCATATAATAGGGGTTAAGTTTCATTTAATAATAGGTCAAGTAATAAGTCTTTGCTCTTTTCTATGCAGGGGTCTTTTGTTACTTGACTCAACACTTGTATCGGCGTTCCAAGGGAGATTTATGCTGGCTGAACCAGCGATTTGGGGGATTCTGTCCACAGTGGAGATGTTTCTCTTGGATTGACATCACCTTCTAAATACTTATGAAGATTATCCAGTGCTGTTCTGAGAATGTCATTTGCTCAAAATGGCATTTTCGTCCTTGATCAAGAACCTGATTTCGGGCTCAATTTCTGAACAAACGGTTGGGAATTGTTCAAAACGATTCGAACCCCACTTCAAAAATGGCCCCATTTACCCCTAACCGTGGGCAGTTTTCAGAATTTTTGAACGGATGTGGAGAAATCGCTTCCGGAACAGACGTGGTTTTTCCAGATTTGGTGTTGGCCGTTTTCTGGGTAGTTGCTCGAATTTCTGAATTTTGGGATGGATTTTGTCCATCTGTTCATGTATAAATAAAGCTTGAGAATGGAGATAGACGAAGCATAGATTAGATAGAAGAATGGATCAGAGATCAAATCTCCAAGCACTTGTATTGTTCTTATTTTCAATAAAGTAATTAGAGTTTCATTGATACAACATCTGTTATTGCAAGTTTGCTGTAAGTTATTCATTTTTCAATATGCATTGATTTAAAGAACAGTCTGTTGACAGAGAAGGAAGGGCCCCCTTCGATGGAAACAGAGCTGTATACATTGCATTTACAGTAGACTCCATCTTCATATTTGAACATCATCTTTCAGCAAAGATTTGATTTCAGTTTATATTGTCAGTTGTCTCATCGATTTAATAGAACAGAAGTAGCATTTCATTCGATTTCAGAACATAAGTAGAATTTTCATTTGATTGCAACAGAGGGTTTAGCATTTCAAGATTCAAGTTTAAATGTTATCTTTTTCAGCCATCGATTTCATCTTTCAGTTGTTCAGTCTTCTTATCGATTTCATAGTGCAGAAGTAACAGTAACATTCAGGAACTAGTCTGGATATTTCATGAAATAGAGAGGTTTCATTTGATTACAATAGAGAGTTTCATTGCATTACGAGATAGAAGTTGCTGAGTTGTGTGGAGTGATAAGTAGCAGAAATGTAAGCATTGATTTCAACCATTAATATTCAGCCATTGTTTTACATGCATATGATCATTTTCTAATTGGTGTAGAATTAGTGCAGAACAGTTTTATGAGATTGGTGCAGAACAGATTAGTGCAGAATGAATGTAGAACAGAGCAGAATAAAGTAGCTTCTTTCCAGCAATTTTCTTTCAGCAGTTCAGAAAATAGTTTAACATTCTTTAAACTCCCTCTTCAACCCTGCATTTCCTGTGTTGGTTCCTCTAAGTCTACCTTCCCGGGTTGACAATTAAATGTTGGTTCATATTGTATATATTTAGCTCGACAGTCTTCAACCGCCATCCTGGGATTCCTTCCTCTAGTCGTTGATCCGCTAGTAAGTAGATGTTGTTGACACGATGAACATGGCAGTGACAAAGTCGTATTTCTTACTGGTTGTGATACAGTGAGCGGAGGTGTGGGTACACTACTGTTGGGGGTTGGTCCTTCCTCTATCCTGGGCGTAGCATGGTTTTCCTTATCAACACTGTGAGTTCGCTTCGTCCTTTGTGGTCTTCCTTCGCGGTTTTGCGTTTCGATCGTAGCAGGACCTTCTCCTGTCCTTTGCCTCTTCTCTTGTCGAAACCTTTCTCCTCCCCTCATAAGACCACTTTTTTCCTCAACTTCCTTCAAAGTCTATTCATAACATTAGAGAAATTTTGAGGTAAAAAATGGGCCTCAAAACAAAGAAAATATACTATAAAAATCAACCAATCACATTCTAGTAGATGACATCATCCTCCATGTTTGAGGTGGCATTGCATGAGTTAAGAATGTTTATTTGTCAAATTATCTATGGTGGATGAAAACCCATAGTTAACCAAGGTAGTGGTATAAGTATTTTTAAGTCATAAAGTAGAGTACTCATAATGAAAGTCCTTTAACATTTTTTCATAAAATAATATTATTGTTATTTTCAAGTAAAGTACTCATAATGAATGTCTTCTCACACTTTTTTTCCTTTCACACTTTCTCATAAAATAATATTATTGTCATTTTCAAGGAAAGTACTCATAATTCATAAAGAAAGTCCTTAAAAAAAAAATTCCTTTCACATTTTTTTATAAAATAATATATTGTTATTTTCCTGCTTTTAATTTTAAATTATATATTCACTCCATTCTATTTAATATCATAATGCCAATATATTCATTTCACATTTTTTTCATAAAATAATATTTTTATCATTTTCATATTTTTAATTTTTAATTATATATTCACTCCATTTTATTTAATATTATAATGCCAAACTAATATATATATATATATATATATATATATATCCTTGTACTTTTAAAATAAATTAAATTCATGAATGATATTAATATGAAAAATGTATGTTAGTTATGCATATAAATTAAATTCATGAATGATAGTAAATTAAATTAAATTATATATTTTTACTACTCAATTTTTAAAAATAAAATAAGTCTTATATTATTTTCTATGAGAAACTTAACTATAACATTCATTTACAATAAAATAAATATCCCCAAAAAGTTTATGATTTTGATATTAATTTACCAATATAGATTTAATGAATAAAGAAGAAGAATAATAATGCAATGTGGATTATAATAATATTATTAACATTTTACATGTAAATAAATTTTCAATTAAATCACATTATATTAAATTGATGAGAAAAGTACTAAATATAAAAATTCAACATAAATTGAAAAAATAACTCTTAAAAAATGTTTTTTATTATTTAATTTCATTTGCAAGTTCAAAACAAATAAATGTTAAAGGACAATAAATGTTTTGGAATTTACAATGAATCTTAGTCAAATCAATATAAACGTATTTTATTAATTTTATTTCATGATTTTGATATTAATTTACCAATATAGATTTAATGAATAAAGAATATTAATAATAATGCAATGTGGATTATAATAATATTATTAACATTTTACATGTAAGGAAATTTTCAATTAAATCACATTATATTAAATTGATGAGAAAAATACTAAATATAAAAAGTCAACATAAATTAAAAAAATAACTCTTAATTTTTTTTTTATTATTATTTAATTTCATTTGCAAGTTCAAAACAAATAAATGCTAAAAGACAATAAATTTTTTGGAATTTACGATGAATCTTAGTCACATCAATATAAAGTTATTTTATTAATTTTATTTATAGTGAATTTTGAAAAGTAACTCAACCATGGTTATTTATATTGTGCATAAAAAATAGTATAGGGCATGACTTGTCATATATACCTACCCCATAAAACCCCTAACTCATAATAGTTTAATATATCTCATATGTTTTTAGTACATCTCTTAGGAGACCATTTTTTACCTCAAAATCTCTATAATGCTTGCACCCATCTACACTGTATCATTCCATTCGCCTCCCTCCCGCTGTCGCAGTATCCACAGCCTCCATCCACCATGGTTCTACTGGTCGAGGTGCATCTTCAGTATGCCCTTTCCACAGATGAGCATCTTAATAGACAACTGCAGCGACAACAGGAACCTTCCTCTAGGTCCGTTGAAAAATTCCCTTTCGGCTTCACTATAGGATTTCATCGTGTCAACTGCAAACACGGTGATATAACCCTCCAATATACTGTCAAACCAGACTTCAACATCCCACGATGCTTCGTTGTCTACTTCTTGCAGCTCCTGGATCGGTTATGGGGTCCAAGCTGTCGGCTCACCACCTTGGAATTTTCGCTTCTGAAAGGTCAATTTCGCTAACCATTCATACAAGATAATTGGGAATTCATAGAAAAAATATTCATGTGGACTGTCGTGTATGTACTTTTCCAGCCACTAATCCATCGTCAACCCAGGGTTCTGATTTTCTTTCTCAGCGAACTCTCGCAATTTTTAATCGAAGCAATCTTGAATCTCCGGTCTTGTCGGATGCCACAACATGTCCTTCATTCACTTCATGCTATGGTCCCAGAAACAGAACCATTTGTTGACACAAACCTAGTCAACAGGGGTTCCTCACTTTGTCGACATCCAACCGACCGCGATCTCCATGAGCACTGGCCCAGACAATTTTTACCCTGTCCAGCAACACCTGCGGAGCAGATGAAGTCTCACCCGAGATGTTCAAGGGAGAGCTGACGGAACCATGTTTCCGTCGAATGAAGGAGGACCTTTGTGCATCCACTTATTCAACTTATCGCAGCATTCACAAACAGATCTAACATTTCAATAGAATCGCATCATAACTCAATAGATCTTATTGTCAAATAAACCATTAATGTGCAACAGATCTAGCAACAAAACATCATTTGGAACAAGGAAACATTGCATCATTCATGTATTCGAGTCGCACATCACATTCATAGCAGGAAAACAGAAAGAGACACAATAATTCCACTCAAAATCATATCATATTAACCTTCACGACAACCCATAGATACAACAATATAGTTCTTCCATCTCATACCCAAATTAATAGACAACAACAAGCAAAATCATTCGAGCTCAACTGTCTCTTCGATTGATCAAATCATGGATTCATCGATCTGGATCTCTCAACACTTACAATGCTATGTCTATTTATAGGCTTGCGCCTTTACATTTACGGTCCACCTAGGAAACTGCCTAACTACTTTTTAACAAACTTTACAAAATGTATGACCCAAAACCCACATAATGTGGTCCAAATGACCCAAAACCCACACAATGCGGTCCAAATGACCAAAAAATACATAAACTTATTGACTTGTGCATTTCTTTCCCTCTTGCACGGCATTGCAGAAAACTAGATTTGCAACACCAAACGCAATTGCAAACCCCAATGGATATTCAACCAAACCGCCTGCAACACATAGTGCAGAATCCATTCCAAACATTGTTCGTGGAGGTAGGCCAATCCCTTTCCTGTGCCCACTGCAATCCCAAATCTTTCTTTCCAACCCAGAACTCTGTCATCGCTCTCTGTGAATAGATACTTGTCTAGAGACCCATTTTCAACGTACTCATAAACAATCAACCAGTGATTTCTTTCTGCACAGAAGCCAAACATACGAACTAAATTCACATGATGCACTCTCCCAATCATACTCACTTCTTCCCAGAACTAATCATGACCTTGTGATACTCTTTCCAATTGCTTCACCATCGAGAAACACGCCTTTGTACACTGTCCCAAACCCTCCTTCCCCGAGTTTTATCCTGAATTTATCTGTCGCTTTCTTCAATTCTGCAAACCTAAAATTCTTGAATACCCTGGGGATAGCTGAGCAGCCTAGACGCTCATATCTGGGATCTCTATATGCGATAAACATGTACCGTCATCCAAATATTATGAAAACTAGATTTGCAACACCAAACGCAATTGCAAACCCCAGCGGATATTTAAAATTAACACTTCTTGTCTTATGCTTCTCATATTTGACCGTCTCAAAGACAATGGGACTCAAAGATGAACAATTTAATGGGAAAGGCTGAGATGCACTGGAAAAATTAGAAACATAAGAATCATTGCTGGAAACTTTAATATACATGTGGTTCTGCTGACCGGGAGATCGATATCCAATGACAAGAAAATCCTTCAGATAACAATTTCTGGTCCCATCCATTTTGTAGGAAAAGCCTTCACATTGGCTATCATTCATGCACGAAATTTTACAGGCTTCAATCGTGATCCCAATTTGATACTTTAGATCATAGCCATAGTCATTTGTATGTGGAAGATAAACAAGCTCTGTACTAGAAGTAGTCAGTTGTTTATTGCGTTGGCAACCTTGGAACCAATCAGTGGAATATTTCTAGTGAAAACTAGGGGGTAAGATACAATTAGGCTCCAGAGTGTATATGCAAACACCATTGATACCACAAAATCCATGAACGGAACACTAATAAGGAATCACCATCCAGATAATGTTCCATATACCTGTCTCTTCCACCAAGCTGTATAGTCTCTCGTTTCCATCAAAGTCCAAAGTTAATATTCTCTTGGGACCTTCACTATAATCTGACCCATTGAAGGTAAATATGCCTCTTGACTAGAAACTAGCGAATCCGTCCAACACTGCTTAGCGACTGTTCTTATATGTGCTTTTTCCATTTGCAAAGTTTTCCAGGTACGGAGCAAGTGAGTAGTTGCTCGATATGACTAATGTAATGCCCCATATATTGATAGTCATTAATTAAAAACTCTAATGTGAATTAGCTTAGCATTGTATTTGCTTATTATCTGTTTGACGAAGATAGATTGATTAAGATGATTGTTATGTGCACATGTGGACTCCAATGAGGTTGTATGGTAAATGGAATTTACTATTTAATTTATTAATGGCAATGGATATGTTACTTCATATTGAACATACAAATTGAATATAGAATATCCATACGTGGAATGCTAATTTAGTTGTTTGCAAAAGTACTTACATGATTATTTGTAAATGTTGTATTAGTGATATGGATTAACACTTGAAAGAGTTGGGTATGGATATATATATATATATATATATATATATATATATATATATATATATGTTTCATGTTAATGATAAACTATTCCACATGTTGATTGGCTATGAGATAGGCGGATTCCTATATTGCAAAGGGGCACGAGATGTATTGAACATCATGAGTATAATGATGTTATATCAAATTTCATGCTATTTAATTGTGAATTCCAATATTTCTATGACTTGTGGGTAAGTGTGGGTTTTGACAGGAACTACGACTTGCCTAAAGTGGTTGTTCGATGACGAGACCCCTTATATCAGTGATGGCACAGTATGGTTGATGTAGGGTGTTGACCCTAGTACTATCAGGAGGGGTGGAGGCATTTTCCACCATCGAACCTCCGAAACCCAAAGTCGTGGGAGGGCTGTGCTGAGCACGCTCCCGTGGATGTGTGATGACGACTAGTGGGTGCTTGCTGGGGAAGCTTGGTCGATGTGGTCGATTGACACTTCCACTTACGGGTTATATACATGGTCATACGCGTAGTCGAGATTCCATGGTATATTCCAGCAGAGGACGGGAAGTAGTGGTGATTAGGGGGTTGGAGTACTGATGGGACCAATGATGGATTGGATGGTGTTCTTGATTTTTATTAACTATCGTGATTATATGATGGATTTCATCACTATGTTTATTTAATTAAATGTCTTATTGCTTCTGTATGAATGATTATGAATGATGAATGATGCATTGTTTAATTGTTCTTCTATGTGTTGTTTGTGATCATGTAATAATGATCTATTAGGAGAATTAAAAGTGATTATTAGTACCCACACTTACGACATGTGCACTGGCCATGCATACACCAATTTGTGAGTACAATACTATGATTGGTCGATCGATGAATAAATTAATATGGTTGTATTAGCTAATAGTATATTGGTTGATGAATTGTTGAAAGTATTACTTGTGTGTTGAAAGTATGAGTTGTTGACTTGTCAAATATGTTTTAGATTTACATAAATTGATTGTATTATTGAATCACATATATAATTATATACATTTAATATAAATTATGTCATAGTATAATATAGTATATGAAAATATCTTATTTGACTTATGAATGAAAGGATAATATAAATAAATGGATAGATAGGATTTGCACAAATTTTTAGAAAAGATTTGTCATAGTTGCATTAAGAAGGGAGCATGGCAAGTAAAACTTTGCAACCATGTTTATTAATATTTTAATTATTTAAATCAAATTGCTATATTTTTCTAGAAAATGAATTTATTGATTGTTGACTATTATTTTTGGAATTTATTGATGGATGAGGAGGATGATGAGGAGTTTTTATATAAATAGGAGACTTGAGATTGGAAGAAGGGAGTATTTTCTCTTGAAGGATATTTTGGTAAGAATTTTGATAGGAAGAGGTATTTTGGATAATTTGGGGTATGAGAAGTTTGGAAGAGTTGGAAGAGTTTGAGAACTCTTGGAAGATTTGATACATAGAATACTAGTGCATCACTGTTCTATTCTTTGGGGGTCTCGGGCACGGAGGGCCAGGAGGCCATTTGGATGGGACCGTTCAATGGCTTCCTGGGGCTAGGGATCCGGCTAGGACCCTATGTCATGTCCCAAATTTGGTATTGGGTCACAATGGCCTAATCACATTGGCCCTATTCATTAGAGTTTGTCAAATTGATGCTAAAGGTCAAATAATTGTCAAGGAGGAAAATTACTAGTTTCCTAGGTTTGGGGTGGAAGCTTTGGGATTTGGAATAATGGGGATAATAAATGATGTTTGAACATTAGAATGGCATAAATATTTAATAAATGAGCTAAATAAATATATACAAGTGAAAATCAAAGTGGCATTTCATCATGAAGACACATGGAGGAAGTGGGACCCATATATGGCTAGATTTCCCCACTACACTTGGCATCATTCTCTCACCAATTCGAATTCAAGGTGAATGGTAACATACTTGAGGGAGTCCAAAAGGTATTATACATGGAATGAATCATCCAAGGTCGAAATATAGAGGAAGAGTAACTCCCATGGAAGAGGAAGAGGCAATTTAGAGCTAGTGAGACACTTGGGCTAGATTCCCTAACTCTATGACAACAATGATGAAGATGCTATGACACCTATGACACAAATCAGACCTGAAGGCTGAAATATGACATATATGACATGTCAGGGCTAAAAATAGACTCCAAGAGGGCACTCAAGGGTGTTAGGCCAGCTAATATGCTTCCACATGTGATTTGGTGGAAGTGGGAGACTAGGAATTGTTGTACAAGTGGCGTTCTTTGGAATCTCTTCCCAACTTGAGTTGGCATGAATCTCTTGGAAGGAATTCAACCCATGGAGGACATTAGAAATTTATAAATGTCAATAACAAAGAATGAAACCAGCTTTTGATCATTTGTATAATTTGCAATTGCATTTGTGTAGAGAGAGAGCTAGTGGATGACTAGTTTCTTGCCTTAGCCAATTTCGAGGGTGAAAGATTCCCATCCAAGTTGGTAATTGGAAAGGCCATTCAGACCTTTCATTTGGAGATTTAATGGAGTCTTTATTTGCATGTGTAAGCTACAGGGCAGCTCATGGTTTCTTCTATTGCAGCACATTCTCTCAACCATTTCCAGTTTTGATGGCATATTCTTGATCCTTGAGGGAGGGCGTTTTTGGTGAGCTACTGTACTCTTTGGGGGAGTTTCTCATGCCCCATTTCTTTTGTAATATGAATTAAATACTCTTTTCTTAATCTCCAGAAAGTTTCATGTCGTAATTCCAAGTAGAAATGTATAAATCTCATTTTTAATGGAAGAACAATGCCATTTCCCCACTACCTTGTTGTGAACCAATGTATTGATGATGATTTCGAATCAATGGATGATTATCTGATGCATTTGTGATTAATGGACTACCATGGATGTATTTTAAAAGTTTCATGTACTGTACTTGAGCATTTGAATTATTTTTACTCAGTTTGATTGCACTGGGAGAAGAAATAGTGCCATTTCCCCAAGGGTCAAATTGGTGATTTTTGCAGTTGAATGGGAGAGGGTTGGAACAGATATAATAATCAATTAATGGTGCATATGAGACCTTAATAATATCCTTAATACATTCCCTACCTCTTTTCATAAATTTGAGTGTCTTTGGAGGCATTTGGGAAGCCATTTTCAGTACTTACCCCAGGGGGATTTGAACCCCAAATTACTAGTAAAATTGCATACTTGGTCCAGAATATTAAGAGAGTTTGCAGAGGTATTTCAAGAGGAGGTTCATTTTCAAGAGCCTCATTTTCTTGAAGGGTCCTTAAAGATGAATGAAAAGAAGATCCAAAAGTCCCTCAGCATTCTCCATGACACTCAAGCATTGGTGTCAAATTCTTGTTGGAGAGCTACTTCATTGGAGGAAACATCCTTCCTTGAAGACATGGAGAAGATTCAAAGAGCAATGTGCCACATCAAAGGTAATTTCATGTCTTTTCTTTTTGATAGAAACCATTTGCTTGAGCTTAATGAATTGTTACATGATGCATACTTGAAGAATAACGAGTATATTCATAAGCTCACAATTCAAAATGAGCAACTTCTTGAAAAGTTGCAAGATACTTGTTTTTCCTCCTATGTTTCAGATTGTCAAATGGTAGATTGTTTGGAGGATTCTCATGACATGGTGGATCATGAGAAATGTGGGAATTTGAATGTGCTTAATGTGTTTGAAGATGAACTTGAAGAGATCCAAACACTTTATGTGGTGAAAGAGGAACTTGAATTGTCTCTTGATGAAGGTTATGCAATTTTTAAAGAAGAGCATGATTCCTCTACATTGGAACCAATCTATGACAAAGGTTTCCCACTTTTGAAGGAGCTGCATGATACTACCCACATGGATCCTTCCCATGATGAAACTTCTGCACTTTTTGATCATTTGGGTGAGTTAGTTCATTCTCTTACATCCTACAATTTCATGTTTTGCAGTATTAGTCTCAATGAAGTATGGGTGAAAGGGTTCTTTTGGATGGTGCCACATGAGGAGTATGGAACTCCTAGATTTACCTTTTATGATGACATGGTTGGAGCACACTCTTATTCACATTTGCAGCAACATTATTTGTCACTTTATGATGATGCAAATCTACATAGATGCACCTATGATATGCATTTGAGTCACTTGAAGACTCATGGTTTTTCTTGCTCAACACTTGATTCATTTGATGTTGGAGGAACTTCATCCAACACTTGGGAGAATAGATTTATAATTGGAGAACATTTTTGTTGGCAGCCACATACTTTGTCATAATTTTATGATTCTCACATTCATGGATGTATGGGTGAGACTTCTTTGAGTCATTTGAAGTTTCCTTGTTTTATCTGCTCATTATTTGGTTCAGATTTTAGTGGAGATTCTTCATTCACTTCTTGGATGAAAGAATGCATGGCTGAATATTTTGATGCATATCACATCCTTTTGGAGCAGCATTATAGGACATGGGATCCTCAACTATGTCATTGGAGCAGATTTGATTGGTCACTTGAAGCTTGTATGCACTTGGAAAATGGTGGTCTACTTGCTTGGAGGTATAATCACTTTCATGACTCTTTGATGAAGCATATCCTTGATGTACATTTTCATTATGTTGTTATGTACTTTGATGATATATATTTGGTACTCATGATGTTTGGAAGAATGCATACGAGAAAATGGGATCCAGGAATCCTCTTATCTAATGGTGTGGGTTGGAGAGCACTCTTAATTGTTGGGGTGCAATACAAGTAATGGGACCCTAGGATAATTTTTATCCCATTGGTTTCATATTTTTTGGGGAAGAAAGCAGTATGGGAGATGGATTCCCACTTAATAAAGTGATTTTAATCAGAGTAGTGCAGCAGCAAGCATGGTGGTTCCTCTCTAAAATCTTCATGGAAACTCAAAGACTCAAGGTTGGGCAATTCAATGGCAACTTCAAAGAATTATACAGAAAGCAGGTTCTTCAACACCCACGTTTAAAATTGCTTGAGTACAAGCAATATTGGGAAGGGAGGATTTTTCATGTCCCAAATTTGGTATTGGGTCACAATGGCCTAATCACATTGGCCCTATTCATTAGAGTTTGTCAAATTGATGCTAAAGGTCAAATAATTGCCAAGGAGGAAAATTACTAGTTTCCTAGGTTTGGGGTGGAAGCTTTGGGATTTGGAATAATCGGGATAATAAATGATGTTTGAACATTATAATGGCATAAATATTTAATAAAGGAGCTAAATAAATATATACAAGTGAAAATCAAAGTGGCATTTCATCATAAAGACACATGGAGGAAGTGGGACCCATATATGGCTAGATTTATCCACTACACTTGGCATCATTCTCTCACCAATTTGAATTCAAGGTGAATGGTAACATACTTGGGGGAGTCCAAAAGGTATTATACATGGCATGAATCATCCAAGGTCGAAATATAGAGGAAGAGTAACTCCCATGGAAGAGGAAGAGGCAATTTGGAGCTAGTGAGACACTTGGGCTAGATTCCCTAGCTCTATGACAACAATGATGAAGATGCTATGACACCTATGACACAAATCAGACCTGAAGGATGACATATGACATATATGACATGTCAGGGCTAAAAATAGACTCCAAGAGGGCGCTCAAGGGTGTTAGGGCAGCTAAGATGCTTCCACATGTGATTTGGTGGAAGTGGGAGACTAGGAATTGTTGTACAAGTGGCGTTCTTTGGAATCTCTTCCCAACTTGAGTTGGCATGAGTCTCTTGGAATGAATTCGACCCATGAAGGACATTAGAACTTTATAAATGTCAATAAAAAGGAATAAAACCATCTTTTGATCATTTGTATAATTTTCAATTGCATTTGTGTAGAGGGAGAGCTAGTGGATGACTAGTTTCTTGCCTTAGCCAATTTCGAGGGTGAAAGATTCCCATCCAATTTGGTAATTGGAAAGGCCATTCAGACCTTTCATTTGGAGCTTTAATAGAGTCTTTATTTGCAGGTGTAAGCTACAGGGCAGCTCATGGTTTCTTCTATTGCAGCACATTCTCTCAACCATTTCCAGTTTTGATGGCATATTCTTGATCCTTGAGGGAGGGCGTTTTTGGTGAGCTATTGTACTATTTGGGGGAGCTTCTCATGCCCCATTTATTTTGTAATATGAAGTAAATACTCTGTTCTTCATCTCCAGAAAGTTTCATGTCGAAATTCCAAGTAGAAATGTATAAATCTCATTTTTAATGGAAGAACAATGCCATTTCCCCACTACCTTGTTGTGAACCAATGTATTGATGATGATTTCGAATCAATGGATGATTATCTGATGCATTTGTGATTAATGGAATGCCATGGATATATTTTAAAAGTTTCATGTACTGTACTTGAGCATTTGAAGTATTTTTACTCAGTTTGATTGCACTGGGAGAAGAAATAGTGCCATTTCCCCAAGGGTCAAATTGGTGATTTTTGCAGTTGAATGGGAGAGGGTTGGAACTGATATAATAATCAATTAATGGTGCATATGAGACCTTAATAACATAATTAATACATTCCCTATCTCTGTTCATAAATTTGAGTGTCTTTGGAGGCATTTGGGAAGCCATTTTCAGTACTTACCCCAGGGGGATTTGAACCCCAAATTACTAGTAAAATTGCATACTTGGTCCAGAATCTTAAGAGAGTTTTCAGAGGTATTTTGGTGGCCATATATCATCCATGAACATAATATTCAAGTCCTAATATCATTCATACACCTTCCTTTAAGATTTGAAGGCATTTGGAGTCAATTCGAGACCTAGAGACCAATATTAGTCAAAGAAAAATTACTAGTAAAGTTTCCTACATTGGCCAGAATTGAAAGAGTATTTGAAGAAGTATTTTAAAGGTTCAAAGGCATCCCTAAAACACATATTTATTTTCTAATCTCATTCATATACTTTCTCAGAAGATTTGAAATCATTTGGGGCAAATTTGGGACCTAGAGATCAAAACTAGTCAAAGGTTGAACTAGGGAAAAAAAAGTGGAAAATTGCCAATTTAATAAAATTCCTACCAAGGGACATTACACCCTAGTTGGCTGGGAGGTAAAACCATGGTCCCTCTTTTGGGCAATGAAGATGGAAGCAACTCGAGTGGAAGAGGGAAGCTTGCTCAGTTTGGACTCCGTCACAATTCTTATAACGATGTATTTTTCTTGTGATTTTAAATTGTTTATATGTTGTTGTAAAATTATCATATGATTGTTAAATTTTCAGAATTTACTTCAATCTGATCTAGGATATTAACTGAGAGAACAACATGTACAACATATCTACAGCATATCATTCATGGAGACAATAATGCAAGCACACAAGAGACACAAAGATTTACTTGGGAAAAACCATAAAGGTGAAAAACCCCAATAACTTCCTCAGAGATAGATAGAGCAATGATACAACCAACCATGAGAGATAGACATAACCTGGCAGCAGATCCTCCTCCTCCATAAGTGTGCCACTCCTCCTTGAGTGCATGAGTGAGAAGTGAGTTAACAAATAGAGTTCCTCCCGCACTCTATTTATACTTGACTTGACTTACCTTTTTACCTAACTCATGTAGGCTCGAACTTAACCACATAACATAATGCTGAGTGGGCCGACCCCCAATAGGGTGGTCTAATAACCCTTTGACCCACATGACTTATACAGGGCCGACCCCAACAAGGTGGTCTAATAACCCATCAAGTATAAGTTACGACACTTACAATATAAATGACGACACTTCCGTATAGAGGAATAATAACATCTCTATAGGAATACAATATACATATATGTGAAATACATTCCGAAGTTACATATACATCAACACTCCCTCTTAACTAGGAAGGTATTTCTCAGCACAGTTCTTCTAGCACAAGTCATCTTCTCTGGATCATCGTCACTGGATAATCGTCATCGAGTCATCATCATCGTCACTGCTGCTGCTATCTCAATCAATCTCTGAATCTACTCGTCATAGGAAGTTCTACAGAGCCAGTCCTTTTTCATACTGGATGTAGGCCCACCACCTGCAGGTCTTCGTCATCACTGGCCATACTGTGGAATCCTCAGGACTTATTATGTGTGTCACAAAACCTCGAAAGAGCATCCCAGGATGTTACAGGTACACAACTCCGACCTGTAGGATCTCCTAGGGCGCTATTACATGTGACCCCACCACAAAACCTCGAAAGAGCATCTCAGGATGTTACGGGTACACAACTCCGACCTGAAATCTCCCAGGGCACAAATTACATGTGGTCTACCACAAAACCTAGCAAGAGCATCTCAGGATGTTACGGGTACACAACTCCGACCTGAAATCTCCCAGGGCACAAATTACATGTGGTCATGGCAAAACCTCGAAAGAGCATCTCAGGATGTTACGGGTACACAACTCCGACCTGAAATCTCCTAGGGCCCAAATTACATGCCATAGGACAAAACCTCGCAAGAGCATCTCAGGATGTTACGGGTACACAACTCCGACCTGAAATCTCCCAGGGCACAAATTACATGTCCTCCCATAGCAATGTCTCGAAAGAGCATCCCAGGCTGTTACGGGTACACAACTTCGACCTATAGGATCTCCCAGACATGCTCATCTGCACAACCTAATCCATGGCCACAGAGTATCAACCTGATACTCACCATACATCATCCTAATGTACTCATGATCATCCTGATCATCATCACTGCAACGTCCTGCTGCATGTCATCTGGAGCAACATCCTGAAGCTTATCATCCATGATCATCCTGATCATCACTGCAACATCCTGCTGCATGATCCACCTAATCATCAATGCATCCACCTGATGCATACCAAGTATCTACCTGATACATATCATCATACATGATCCTCCTGATCATACAATGTATCCACCTGATACATGATACATATCACCATACATGATCCACCTGATCATACATTGTATCCACCTGATACATATACAGATACATGGTCCAAGCATCCAACATGATGCATATACAAAATACATACACATGATCCAACTGATCATATCCAGCATCCAACATGATGCATACATACATAAATGATCCAACTGATCATATCCAGCATCCAACATGATGCATACATACATAAATGATCCAACTGATCATATCCAGCATCCAACATGATGCATACATACATACATAAAAATGATCCAACTGATCATATCCAAGCAGAAACCAGAACATCATCCTGATGCCCATTATCCAGCGCTTACATCCACAACCATGTGAAGGATCCTCCTTCCAACATGCTTGGAATGGCTTCAGCAAATGTGTCCATCACTTCTTCCTCGAAGTGTCCTCGATCTGAAGAACGCCAAGCCTCTCTCTGAAGTACTCGAACTTCACTCTGGCTAGTGGCTTCGTCAGCACATCTGCAATCTGCTCGTCCGTCGCAACATACAGGAGCTTCACAGCTCCTCTCTGCACCATATCCCTGATATAGTGATATTTGATCTCTATGTGTTTCGTCCTGTCATGAAACACTGTGTTCTCGGACAGCTTCACAGAACTCTGGTTATCACAGAAGATACCAGTAGCATCCAACGGGAGATCAAATAGCTCAGACAGTAGCTTCCGTAGCCATACTGCCTCACAACTAGCTGAACAGGCTGCAACATACTTTGCCTCAGCTGTACTCAGTGCTACACGGGACTGCTTCTTGCTAAACCAAGAGATCACACCTGATCCCATACTGAAGCAACACCCAGATGTGCTCTTCCTATCTGCAACACTGCAAGCCCAATCTGAATCAACATAACCCTGCAGGTTAAACTTTTGATTCACTTCATACTTGAGCCCAAAATCCACTGTACCATTCAGGTACCTCAGAACATGCTTTACAGCAACCAGGTGAACACTCCTCGGATCCGTAAGGAACTGGCTCAATGTGTTCACAGCAAAGCAAATATCCGGTCTCGTGTTCGTCAGGTACATCAAGGACCCAATCATCTGACGATACATAGAGACATCAACTGGCTCAGATGAAGCATCACATAGAAGCTTCAGATTCGATGCCATAGGTGTGGCCATGGCCTTGCAATCCATCATCCCAAATCTCTTCAGGATATCAACTGTGTACTTCCCTTGACCAAGGAAGATTCCATCTACACTTTGCCACACCTCCATGCCAAAAACAAATAGTGCATCATCCCCAAGTTCTTCATCTCGAACTCAGTAGTAAGCTTCCGCTGCGTGTCAGCAATCAATCTATCTTCACTGGATTGCCTTCCTCAACCTTGTAGTAAAGGTTGGAACCCGCTTTACTCTTGGTAAAGACCAAACTGGATAGAAGGCTATCTATCCTACCATACCAAGTTCTGCACACACATATATGACTACACCATGCTGTCTTGAAATCCATTTGGTGTATCTTCTATTTCATCACTTTTATATTTCTCTATGCTGTCATCTGCAGCATGCTTGATCTGATAGTTCCATTTGGAAGTCACAACAAACTTCCCTTCATCTCTTGGGACAGCATCCCAAACATCACTCTTCATGATCAACGGATCATGGCATTCCATTTCTTCATCCCAGATCCTGGGAACTTCAATATCTTCAATAGATAATTTTGTTGCTGAACAAATGTTGTAGTTCTTCTTTTGTAGGAGATGGCATACGATCTTTCCTACACAACAAGTTAAATTGCATGATTAGAAAACATCTCATAGTTTTCAGAACAAATTCTTACACATAAAGAAATATGTCATACAGTCATGCAATTGTCTTAGCCAATGCTTCAATACAACATTTATCCATATCCCGTAACTTTCTAGATGCCTTCCAATCTCTACCAGAACATTGTTAAGAGTGTGCACAACTCCCAACATGTCAGCAAAGACGTTTCATTCTAGATAAGTAGCAATGGAATGTTGTACAGTGCCATAGGCCACTTACCCATGTATATTAGTAGTATACTGTTCATCAATGCAACTATTCTAATATGCACAATACATATCCTAAGTCTAGGAACATGAGCATATACATCATTGAACAATTTTATTTAAACAAACACATATGCAAGAAATGATAATTAAAATACTTATCTTTGTTTGTTCGTTGGGTGGACTCCCTCTGAGTCTTTGCTTTCTTGCAAGAGCTGCTGGAGTCCTAATCTGCAGTAGCTTCTTCTACACCTTTCTATTGTGGAATGTAGAGAGATGGACAACTCCCTCTGAATATCTGCATCCTTTCATAAACCACTGGAGTGTAGTCCCTCTTGATCTTTGCTCCCTGGATTACCTGTCCTTGAACTTATATACATTCTCGATCCCTATGCATGCTTGTTAGTATCATCATTGTGTTATCCTCTAATATAAAATCATACATTCATTAGTATACTATTAAAACACAATAATTTCAAGCATGTATAGTCATGATCATTTCAAATAGAAGTAGTAAGCATTATTATTCAAGGTTTATGTAGGATTCTTATGGTTATTCAAATCATAAGAAACATAACATATCTAAACCTATAATTACTCAAACCTATGACTCTTCAGGTTAGTTGAATCATCAATCAAGATAAGAGATATAATATGCATAAAACCTGTGATTATTCAAACCTATACCTTCATTATTCTTCTGGTTAGTCATATCGTCAATTATGGTAAGAAACATAATATGCATACAACCATGATTATTCAAACCTATGACTCTTCAGGAATAACCATTATCAACAACAGTATAAGATCCTAACACATGGTAGGATTCTAGCTTGATATAGGAAAAACATACCTGGATTAGCATGCTAGTTAGTTATGTCTAACATACTCACATTATGTCTTCTTGTTCTTCTTCATTGACTTGTGCTAGTAACCTGTATATCTCATAGGTTAACCATTACAAAACCAAGTTATACATACCTCGTAAATGGATCTTCTATGAGATCCATGACAATGGATGAATCTTTGTCCTCATGTTATCATGATCATATGTTCTTGGACTAGAACATGATTTGTCTTTCTTGGTGTACCTTTCATGTTAGTAGACAACATAAACCTCATACAACACCATAATGCATTAGTACAATCATAAGTGTCAACACCCTAATCAATGAATATTTTCTATCATGCATTCATAATTTTATTAAGGTGATATGCCAAGTCTAAAATCAAGATTGTACTAACCGCAATAACATGAAGACAAACATACCATAAACTTAATCATGAACAAATCTCAAAACATACCTCGATGAGTCATACCTGTCGAGTTCGCTTGTAGTCTTCTTATGTAAGTCCTTAGCTTCATCTCCCTCTGAAACAGGAACATCTTCACTTATGCAGGTGACCAATCCATCTTTTTCTAGGATTAACCCAATCCACTTGATTTGCAAGAAATGGACCTGGAGCTCGATATGGGTTTGTCAGAGAAACCCCAAAATTCAAACTTTGAATTTCAAACTTCCGAAGGGATAGAAATATGCGCCTTGAAGAGCTGATCAAACTGGTATATTCAGAATTTGAAAACTGCAAAGTTTTACTCCTCAATTTTGCCTTTGAAACTTCCGGATTCACTGGACGTGACCCTGAACTGGGGTTTGATGAAGCCCACTCTTATGCCCAATCAAAAGGTTTGATCCAAAGCTCTAAGCTTCTATTTTTCTGAGGAGCTTCCAGCCATGGTCACAGATTTCAAAAATTCCCATTTTTACAGAAGCCCTAATTTTTCCACTTTCCTGATCAAAGTCTCGAACTAGGGTCTGATTAAGCCCGGCCTTCTGCCCAACCAAAAATTCTGATCTTGGTCTCTAAATTTTTATTTTGATGAGTAGCATTCATCCATGGTCTCTGATTACAAAAATTCCAACTTTCTCCAAAGCCCTAAATTCCGGAAGCCATGAATGAAGGTACCAAAAAATAATTTTGTTTTGACAGAAATATGTACCTGATTGTTTCTGGTGTAACTCCAAAATTTTTGATCCACAGGGTCTAAAAATGTTTCCTGAGATAGCTTGACCTATTAGCTTTCCATCCTGACAGGTTTGACCTCAATTGGATTTTCTGAGAGAGAGTTATGCCAAATGTCGCAACGTGACCTGTTTTGGGATAATACACGAGAGCGAACTTGTACGGCATGCCACGTGTCACTGTTTCAACTTCGGCCTCTGAAAACCTTTCCTGAGATAGCTCGGCCTGTTATCTTTCCATCCTGATAGGTCTGACGTCAATTGGATTTTCTGAGAGAGAGTTATGCCAAGTGTCGTAACGTGACCTGTTTATGGGATAATACAGGAGAGAGAACTTTTACGGAGTGCCACGTGTCACTGGTTCACCTTCGGCCTCTGAAAATTTTTTCTGAGATAGTACAGTCTGTGTACTACCTGTCACTTTTTACGGAATTGCATTTGGAGCTTCCTAGCCCAAGTTATGACCTTTTTCCCAAGGTCACCTGATTTTGACTCAGATCTGGAAGAGGCAGAAACCCTATATTGCACAGATCATAAATCACAAAGTACAACGAATTAGAGGTTGTCCTTTGGACACAAGGTACCTGGAGATTTAATCTTTGTCCTGTAACAATTTCAGATCCGAAAACTTTACCAAAACGGATTTATAGCGAAAGTGCTACGATGACTGGTTTTTGCTATATCAAGCCCTAGCATCGTAAGTGCAACAAGTGTCATACATGCCATATCATGCCTTCTTTCAGGCTAGCTCTGATACCATGTTAAATTTTTAGAATTTACTTCAATCTGATCTAGGATATTAACTGAGAGAACAACATGTATAGCATATCTACAGCATATCAATCATGGAGACAATAATGCAAGCAAACAAGAGACACAAAGATTTACTTGGGGAAAACCATAAAGGTGAAAAACCCCAATAACTTCCTCAGAGATAGATAGAGCAATGATACAACCAACCATGAGAGATAGACATAACATAGCAGCAGATCCTCCTCCTCCATAAGTGCGCCACTCCTCCTTGAGTGCATGAGTGAGAAGTGAGTGAACAAATAGAGTGCTTCCCGCACTCTATTTATACTTGACTTGACTTACCTTTTTACCTAACTCATGTAGGCTCGAACTTAACCACATAACACAATGCTGAGTGGGCCGACCCCCAATAGGGTGGTCTAATAACCCTTTGACCCACATGACTTATACAGGGCCGACCCCAACAAGGTGGTCTAATAACCCATCAAGTATAAGTTACGACACTTACAATATAAATGACGACACTTCCATATAGAGGAATAATAACATCTCTATAGGAATACAATATACATATATGTGAAATACATTCCGAAGTTACATATACATCAACAATGATGCTATTGCTACATGATTTATGATGTTAATTTATGTTGTGTGAATCACCAATGAAGTTTTAAAAAAAATTCTAAGTTATTTGATGCTATTGCAAAATGTTTATATGTCCTTTATATGTTGTTATGGTTACAAATTGATTATATGCTGCTTAGTCACAAAATCTATGTTTAATTAGATTAAAATTTATAATTCCAATGGAGGCATTACAACTAAACCCTCATAAAATAGTCGAAGAACGTTGTCTCTATCAAAATAGAGATGATAGTGGCCTCGATTAAACGTGGACCTCCCTAATTTGGATATTAACTGCGTTGCATTATTATTGAGGGGATGGAATGGAAGAAGAGTATCGGTTGGATAGTTGAAGCTTTCCCACATAAACAATTCACTTGAAGAGCTGCATAGCACCCGATTTCTCATTTCCAGAAGAAAAACCTCCCTAACATTCATGCTACTAGTATTGGTACTCCACAAAACGCTACCATCTGCATCCCTATACAGACCTAGGTTTCCATCTTTCTCCAGATAAAGACGGGAATTTTTTCCGCTGGCAGGTTGTTCTCTGTTGGCCACCTAGGCCACTGTTCAGTTGGGTGTTCCAGTATACCATATGGAAAAAGTATAAGCATTGTTACCCACTCCATAAAATCCATCAAAAAATGTTTCACTGGGAGACAACAAACAAGTTGTGTTTTGTTGAGGTGTGAGTGAAAAACCTAGGTTCAACTGATCTTTTTTAGTGATGCAGTACTGATTGTTGGAATTGGGAATTCCATAAACAAGCCTGCAAGTGAAGAGAATCAACAAACATGTGAGCTGAGTAGAGAACAAATGCCAATACACTTCCTCTAGAGCTTCCATTATGGCCAACTTAAATATTAATCCAATCCAACATCCTAATTTGCTATCACGTCTAGGCCAACTTTGATATTAATCCTATCAAGCACTGTAGTCTTCTTTGTTGAATCTTGAACATTGATCCTCAACTAGAACCATCCACTTTAAGATACACAAGATGTATATTTTTTCAACTCGAGACGATTTTAATTACACCGTAAGGCGTTTCTCCAAGTGAGAAACACTCTTCAAATTTAATTTTTTAGGGGTTATTGGCCATTGGATCTATTGTCTGACGATTATAATAATTTCCTCCATCGATTGCCAATGATCCTTTCATTGGCACTTGCAACTTGGAAGGTATGCAAATTGAATGCGACACCCGCACCTCACCTGTTCGCATCGCATACCTTCATGCACATTCTTGAGGTGGTGGTTGTACCTATATTTATCTCCTCCATGCACATTCATGAGGGAGTGGATGTACCTATCTTTATATTTACTTGTTCGAAGAAGGTGGGGCTTCTTTGTTAGCACCTCAGATAAGGCTCATAGAGTCTTGTACAATGATTTTCCGCTCATAGAGTCGTGTATATAGAGATTGATAAGAGAGGAATATCAGTGGCAGTAGTGATGAAGGGTCATCCAGGGAGGAGAAAATCAACCATATCTCGCTCACTAGATGATGCCCTGAAATGGCCCCTCCTCGACAAAGACGACGTCTGCGACTACACACTCCCAATCAAGAATCTCATTCCTCGATATTCACCAGGGAGCTTCCTCAACGACCTTTCCTATGCAGTCATATGGAGAATGGAAGAGACACAACTTGATCTAGGAAGCAACGTCGTCATCTATAGCCCTCTCTCTCACCCTCATCTCTTCCACTAGGTTGCATCTCTCGTGGTGCGACATGGATCCCTCCTCCTCCTCGTCGAATGCAAAGCTGTCTATTCCTAGGAGTGGAAGTGGAGGTTGGAAGATCGAGCTTGGGAAAGTTCATCCTGGCCCAAGCCCTCATCCTAGGAAGCTTTGCAGGAAATGGTGCATTTATAGGAGTGGGCATGTTTTATTTTCCATTTACTCAGCAATTTATAAGGAAACATTTCGAAGATGCTTAGTTTATCATGGTAAGTTATATTTACGGTTCTCTGTGCGAGAAATTATGTGGAAAAGACCGGACTTCAGAGGCATTTAATGATTTTTGTTGAAATTGCCATAATAAATTTTCTTTTAATCTTTGCATAAATTTTATCGATCTGTTGGATTCCATATTTACCTGTCAACTTCTAGATTTGCAGGTCTTGTTTAATGTGACTTATACCTAATTACTTACAAATTTAATTGTACTATCCATTCCTTGATAAAAATGAATAGAAGCATAAATATGATAAAATCCGTTCCATCCTCACAATATGTAAAATATGAGTTCTTCCTTATAAATATACATTTCAAAATAGGCCATGCTATAATACTCAGGATTGGATTACACAGTTATATGGATGCTCAATATTGATAATGGAACATGCAATGACAAGAAATTCCTTGCTTATATAGAATGTGTTGCAACTTTTCAAATGCTTTTATCTATCTTATATCCACTTTAGTAAATATAGTCATTTTGTTGGACAAAACAAGGCAATCAGACCAACCATAAAAGAGATAATTTGGTAGCTTTAGCATAGGTCAACCAACTGCAAAACGAGAGATGTTGTGGTAGCATTAAGTAGATACAGTGGCGCTATTAACAGTAGGTTAAGAAACTATGGTAAAGGATCAATCAACGGTATTAACAATTGATTGGCAATGAATGATCTACTATGCAAACTTCTATTATGACAACTTCTGTTCAAGTGGAGAAAGTTTCTAGTATATATTGGAAATATACAACAAACTTGGTCCAGCAACAAAATCAAAGTAATAAAATAAAAGTAGCAGTTATATAAAGAAAAAGAGTGAAAGAGGTCTTAGATTTCTGTGAACGAATATGTTTCCTTCCAAATCTGCCTATGTTATAGTAATGAGTGGTAAAAAAAACATCTGAGTGTATAGCTAAGTTGATGGAGCATCAAGCTCCTTACCTAATCTTACAGAGTTGAGCCTTGCCATACCCAAACTTGGAATGACTTTTCTTTCTTTCCCTTTATTTTAAAAATAAAATTTTCCCAAACAACAAGAGAGAGGCTATTGAGAATAGCAGTGGTGTTAATTGAGGAGTAACATAACTCAAGAATTGAGGAAGACTATTTACCTAGTGGCTTGGAAAAAACTTAAAAAGGTAAACAAGTAGGTAGGTTAAAAAGCATGCACATGGACACACTTAAGCTTCCCCTCCCCAAAAAATGTTCTTACGTAATGGTTTATTAATACTAAATTATTGGTTTGCATGCTTTCTAAAACCAATTTATTTGATTCAAATGTTTGCCAACACCAAAAACATTTCCCATAAAATTGGTGAGCTTGTGAGATCTAGCTAGCCTTCATAGAGCATAAATAACTGTTCAAAATAACCTCAAAGAAAAAATCAAATCCTTCTCTTTCCATTTATTTCTTTTACCCTTATGTCATCTATCACTTGACTCGTTTCCTTGCTACAATAGCAGAGCGTGAATGCTGAAAATAAATCAAACCAATATGGCTACAATTATTGGCAAAGGCAAGGCATGGATTTCAAGAGTGGACTAAAACCAAGTTCTTTACCAGAGTAGGAATCTACCATGGCCCAAACCTATGCCATATAATTTTAATTCCACTAAAAATAAGGATTTTGAGTCCCTGGTATTTTATTCTCTTCAACCGATTTAATAAGTATCTAAGAATTAACAAAGGAAGTCATCTAACATTTGCTTGATTCTTAAATTATCTTAGCTAATTTGTCATCCTCAAACTGTTAACTAGCCTAAAATTATGAACTTGCTTATTTCCACAATAATGGATACCTAGAAATATATTTTGGATGCCTAGAAATATACAAGAAAGTTTCATAAAAAAAGGCTTATGAGTCCCCAGTATTATTCTCTTCAAGTGATTTAATAAGTATATAAGCATTAACAGAGGAAGTCATCTAAAATTAACTTGATTCTTAAATTGTTTTAGCTAATTTGTCATCCTCAAACTGTTAACCAGCCTAAATTATTTCCGCACTTTTGACTTTCTAAGTTGAAGCCTCACATTTTTCGGGTATGTATCCAGAATAACTTGCTTTAATTTGTTGTAAAATTTAAAATTTACTGAATTTTGAAGGCCTTGTTTTAAGGCTCTTCAAATTGATCTTTACGTTGCTCTTTGGTCTTACAAGTCTGCCACCATAAATTTTATATCTACAATGGTGGTAACAGTTTCTAGAGTGAGTAAACCAAGGCTCTCTGCATATGAGAATATTGAAGCATTCCATTACAGAGAACCTGTTTGTTGGCTAGAATGTTGGCCTTGGTCTTGAGCTTTCATTTTTTTCTAAAAGCCCGTGCAATTGGTTATCACAGTTTCATGGTGAGAATTTGCACGATTTTGAACCAAATAAATTCCAAATCCATGATAAAATGGGAATATGGATATGTCTGTTCATGTCACTTCAATCTGAGATGAAAGAAGATCGGTGGCAAGATCCATGACAACTATAAAAGCAAAGAATCGCACAAATTCACTAGGCGAGAACCTAAGCCTCCTTCTCCCAAACCAGTTTGAAGGTGAACGAGAAACGATATACAGTAGATGACCAATGAGCAATGTCTGAGGAAACCGAGGGTTTATTTGCATAGGATCCATGGTGAATCAGTGGGAGATGACTTCAAGGCATTTGAAAATATTTTTTGCACATTGTTTTTAGAAAATTTAATTGTGGCAACTTCCCAAAATATTTTGTTGTAGTAGTATTTATAGCATGGTTTACATTTTCTCATTATTTTCTTAACTTCATCAACACCGTGAATTGTCGATGCATGTAGAGAACATGTGGCTCTAATGCATACATCTACCTAGTAGGTTCACCATTCTGAAGGGGTGAACTTCAAGCCGTGTGCATAAACATATTCAGAAAACCTCCAAAGCATCATATTGTCATCAACAAATTCAGCGCCAAGGTGTAGCTTAAAATAATTTCAAAGCTTTAGGTGTGCATATTTATGCTACAATGTATATGCGTACAATATCCTCACAAACAAAAAAATTAACTTTATGTGTAACCTTGTGTCTGGAATGAAAAAAGCACATCGGCAAATTAGCGTCCTAACTTCAACTATTGTTTTAACCACCACTAACATTAATTTCAATACAAGAGAATTTGTTTTCTTTTAAAGTAGCCTTCGTTCACATCAATTACAAGTAGCTTCCTCTTTATTATAAGAAAATTGAAGGACCAAACTTAAGTTACATAACATATAAGAAAGAAGGACCAAAAATTTTGGTAGGTTGAAGTATGCAAGATTTTTCTACCTTTTCTCATTGGGATTGGAAAGTCCTTTTTAATTGTTTTTCATGCACACATAACGTATTTTTATTGGATTGGAAAGTTTATTTTAATTGTTTTTCATGTACTCATAACATATTTTTATTGTATGTCACAAAATAAATATTTTTATGATTATGTAGAATTCATATATATATAACAAATTTACAATGAAAAATATCCAAATAACTTTAATACATTTAAAATTACAGTATAATTTTGTAATAAAATTCCATTAAATTAATATAATATATTCATATTTTAATAATATTAAATTAATGTAATATATTTTTATTTTAATAATATTAAATTATAATTAATTTAAAAATTGTGATTAAATAAATTTAAATATGCACAATTATAATATAGTGATATATTGGAAATTATAAGTTATAGTTTATAGAAAAAATGTATACTAGCACAACCACTTAACTTGTGCTTAGTACTCATAGGTCACAATTTAAGTGTCACTAACAAGTTATATGTTACTTGTTCTCCATGCGGCTGTAATCACCTATTATGTGTCACATGTACTGGCTACGAGTTATTTTAATATTCATTTTTCTATATAGTGGTTTGTTTCAAATTTGGAACAATTCCTAGACAGTACGTTTGTCTCATCCTCATGCAATCTGGAAAATATATAGCAAATATATATAGATTTATAGGTTTGGTGGAGATGGTGACTTAATACAATAACTGCCAAATTTTTGGAGTACTTTAGCTCATATGAACGTGTAACCTAAAGAGGATACAAGGGTTTGCACTTTTTACAAATCTTCGGTTTCTATATCCACATGCATAACTAAATTCTCCTCCACTCAATCAAATTTCTCTTTATTTGAGATTCTAAACAAACAGTAAAGATTTGCATATATGAAAACAACTCTAGTGGTTCAACACTTCAAATTGTGATTCTCTTTCCATATGTCTTCTTCTGATGCACCTTCTCCATCCCCATGCTTTACTTACAATACGGCATTCTTTTATGACACCTCGAGGTGCAATTACTAAAATATCATGAACTACGGTGTAACTTTAACATTTATTTGACTTTTGGAGTTAGTGATAGTTATGGAACGGACTGTTTGTTACCGGTCTATCAGACGTTCTCAACTCGTGCAGATGCGGACAGGGTTGTTATTTTCTAATCACGTAGTGTAATAGAAAATCTAAAATAGTCACATGGTGCAAGGCACTTTATGGTCACGAAATATCGAAATATAACTGAGAGAGGCATCACCGTTTCACCACGGATCAAATTTAAACGAGGTTAAAATGAATATTTTCATTCAAAAATGAAAAGACACATCAAAATTTCACTCTATGTTTAAGAAAAGAAGTAATGTGATGGAAACTTGAGAAAATTTGCCTCCTCCACTTTATAGCTTTGTCACTAATCAATATTTATTATAAATTAGACAACGGAACTAATCCAATTCAAGAATTTATATTGAAATTTTTTCAAAAACATAAAAGATGATTATCACTATAAAAAAATCAATTAAAAAACATTTATAACATATAAAACTGAGCAATTTTCGTTATTGATTGAAAGCAACAACCTAGACAAGGGTATGTATATAACCATATAACCACTGGAAATAACCATTCTTAATGGCATATTCACCTTGATGGAACATACAATCTACGTATTTGTAATAATAAAATATAAAATACCAACTTGATTCGATTTTTTAAATTGTTAATATTAATATAGGTATTTTGTAGAGAGGTAGGGGTAATATAAAATCGGTATCCACTCGTCAATAGACCTTTCATCAATAAAACATTTTGTATAAGGGGTTCTTGGGAAGGATGGACGAATTCTTACTTTTGCATTATATTCTCATGGAGGGAGATTATGGAGAATGCAGCTTCCTCTTGTTAGAGTGGTATAAACTGTATTTATTTGTAATTTTTTATTATTATTTTTTTTTAATATATTAGTTAGATGAGGATTAGTTTTAGATCAATTAACTAAACTAGGTTGTGGTTAACAATACCTTAGAGACCTATTTTTGTTTTCTTTTATTTACTCTTTATGTTTCGCTTAGAGGGTTGTAAATATATGTACAACTAATTAAACTTATGTAGGCTACCTTATCCACTAGGCTACTATACATATCTACTAGTCAAGTACATCTTGCTGTTGGATTGACATTCCATTGAATTACATGCCAATACCTTCCTAGTTTATCCGGGTTAATCTCAATTTTTCTACACATGTAGATGCAAATGGCACACTTATACATTTTTATCATTGTAATGTCCCCATTTTGACCCCCCTTTGTATTAAATCGTAAATGATGTAAATATTGTAATTTAATCATGGTGAGGAGCTCAAGGCCAAGGCCCCACCATTGATTTAGCGTTTCATGTATCGGCAATTAAAAATAGATGCCCATGGTTCTTGTGCGAGATGGGCACAATGTAAATAAGACACCATGTAAATACGAATTTTAATGGAAAAACCCACAACCGGCTATGCAATGCAACAAAAGAGATGGGGCATGACTCTACAAGGAAAAGGGAGGGAAATTATTCAAACCCTTGAACCAATGGTGTTAATCCATGTGTCAATGGGGAAACCCATAAAACCACCAACTACCCATTTTGTCTCATGCACCCAATCATTTAATTCTTCCAAAGATTGGTTGGGGCAGTTATTGTCTTGGGATGGGAGAGGTATGGCAGTCAGATTTTCATGCATGGGCAAGCTACCAACCTGAAAATCGTATTTTTGGCTTGCTGGGAAAGAAAACCCCCACGAAATGCTACCCAAGGCCATTCCTCATGCATTATGTTCTTCCTCTCACGCAGATTGAGCTCACAGGAAGTTATCCTCACGTTTTTCACCATAACCCTGCGTTTTTCCATGCCCAGGAACTCGTTTTTGGATTGTGCAACAGCTGGGGAAGGAGGGACGCGAATTGGGACTGAGAGAGAGGGCGTTTTTGCCCTGGGGCGTTTTTCTGGAATGGGTTTTGCTTCCCAAGTCGAAATTCCAAAGTGCCAATATGTTTTGAGTCTACCCACGTTTTTCTGAAGTCCAGGAAACCCCATCTCATGCATCCCACTGTTGGAAACGTTTTCTCATGCTCAACAAGTGTAGGTTGCTGTTAGGTGCATCCCTGTTTTGTTTGGAACCCATGAGCAAGAAACTGGAATGGTAGTGGACAGAATTGGCTTGATAAACCTAGTGTTCGGAGTATCCTCTCAAGAAGATTAAGAGGGCTGGCTACTTTTCTATGCACACCCTGAGAGCACCAGAGAGGAAGGTATGGCTTGAGGGACTGTGTGGCAGTGAAGAGAATACTTCCTGGTGTTGGGTGTGTAGGCATTGTGAGTGCCAAGCTAAATAGATCTGAGAGAGGTACCCATAGCTCTGTAGTTGAGCTCCCTAGCTTAGCAATTCTTCCTTTCCATTTCCTAGCAGCCTGATAAACCCAATTGTAGATTGGCTTGGCTCATCTTGGTGTATGCTTGGCTATGTGTGAGTCTGCTGTTCCCTGGGTCCTTGTAGAGATCATGCCCAGCTCGGGGGTGGCAGTGGTGCTGAGAGATTGAGGAGCACACTGGCCTACGATTGGGTGGAACGTTGCAGTTGCATAGCCAGTTGCGTGGGACTACTTTTGCATAAGATAAGTATTTTCCTGTGTTAAGTTTGCGATTACCATTTGATGAATATTTTGAATGTATCATGGATCTGTTAATAAATTTGCTTCCGCTGTGTATTAAAATGATTATACATTCCCATATGATCTTGTATAATTCTGCACAGATCTTTATTTCATGGATGCCACAGAATCTTGAATGTGTGTTAGAGATCAACAACATTTATTTGATTACCGTCGTTTTTCCATAGTATGCACAGATACAGTTCTTGCATCAATGATTTTAATTCAAACGTTTGGGGCTAATTGCCCGGATTGAGCACCACGTCCTCCCTATCTCGTTGGTATGGTAGGAGGGGACACTACATTATGGTATCAGAGCTGCGTTGCAGCACTGGGCCGCTATGGGCCAAAACTGATAGTAAAAGAGAAGAGAAGAAGTTAAGTTTTTCTTAAGAGTTTGGGAAAATTTTTTGTTTAAAGACTGTTTCGGGTAAAGACTAATTCGGAAAGAATTCCCGAATGTCTTCCGCAACTGTGGAAGCATTCGGCGAATCGTTCCGAAATTTCGGAAGCGTTCCGAGAATTTTTCCGAAAATTTGCGAAGGGAAGTTTTTCGGAAGGAATTCCCTTCCGAAATTGCGGAAGGATTTCTCTTCCGAAATTTGCGGAAGGAATTCTCTTCCGAAATTGCGGAAGGATTCCGCGAACCGCTCCGAAACAGCGGAGAATTTTTTTTTTTTCTTTAAGTAAAAATTTTTCTAAGTGTCGGCGTCGAACGGAAACTTTTTCGGAAGGAATTCTCTTCCGAAATTGCGGAAGGAATTCTCTTCCGAAATTTCGGAAGGATTCCGCGAATCGTTCCGCAACGCGGAAGAGTTCGGCGAGCCGTTCCGAAGTTGCGGAAGACTTCGGCGAATCGTTCCGCAACTGCGGAAGACTTCGCCGAATCGTTCCGCAATTGCGGAAGACTTCGGCGAATCGTTCCGAAGTTTCGGAAGCAATTCGCAAGATCGTTCCGCAAAAGCATTTCCATTTCCGAAAAAGTGCCCGAAATCGAGGAAGCATTCCGGCGGAAGCATTCCGCGAACGGCTCCGGAATTGCGGAAGCCTTCGCCGAATGGCTCCGCAATTGCGGGAGCATTCGCCGAATGGCTCCGCAACTGCGGAAGCCTTCGCCGAATGGCTCCGCTCGGCAAATCGCCACGCCCATTGCGCAAGGCCAACCTCCCCGCGGTTGCGGCAGCATCCTGCGATTCTCCATTGCGACAACATTCCGTGAATCTCCCGTTGCGGTAAGATTCAACGAACCGCCCATTGAGGCGTGATTCGTAAAAAAAAAAAAAAAAAAAAACGACGAGGGCGCTGCCCTCGACCCGCCCCGCCACACAAGGGGGCAAGCCCCCTTGACCCCCTTTTTTTTCTTTTTTTTCCCCCCCATATTTCGTTGTTGTGATTTGATGAATTGTCAGTATGGCATTTTTCCACGTGCATGAAGTAAGTTATGAATTTTGAGAATATAATGCAGCTAACAATTGTGCTGATGAACACATTTCAGAGAGCCACGGTTACAACAGGGTAACACTGTAGTTAATACAGTTGGAAAATTTTGGATCTTGGTTGGGCCAAGAAAATGAACATCATGAATGATGCACAGGATCCCTATGAGCCTGAGACAGATGCCATGGGGGAGAACATACAGGTTGAGAATGCTGAAACAGAATCTAATGGGAGAAGAAATCAAGAGACCCCTCCAGATGTTGCAGCCACCATGAGAAGCCTAAGGGTGGAGTTGCAAAGCTGTAGGGAAGATAATGAAAGGATGATTAAAGCTCAGGAAGAGCAAAATCAGCTGAATGCATCCATGCTACAGAGTTTGACAGACATCCAAAGGTAAATAAACTCTGGGCATCAGATATCAAATCCCGAAAGGGGTGGGAGTAGCTCTAGAAGAAATTCCCGCAAGAGGGCCAGTAGCCCAAGAAGAGTTTCTACAGATAGAACATATACTCCAGAAATCTCTTCTAATGAATCATCTGGCTCGGAAGAATCCGCTGAGGGTTCAAGTTCTTCATCCCACAGGAGCAAGAGGAAGAAACACTACAAGAACAGTTCACATGGGGAATTTAAGAAGGCAAAACCTCCTACCTTTGATGGAGAAGTAAAGTCCGGTCAAGAAGCTGAGGCTTGGCTTCTTGGGATGAGAAAGTACTTCCAAGTCCAAGACTACTCGGGAAATATGAAGGCAAGGGTAGCCATCTTCAACTTGAATGGAAGAGCATCTATATGGTGGGAACACACCAGGCAAGTGAAGAAGATCAATGAAAGGAAGATCGTGTAGAAGCAGTTCAAGAAATACTTTAAACAGAAGTACCTCTCTGATAGGTACTATGATGATAAGATCAAAGAGTTCCATGAGCTAAGATTGGGACAATCGACCATGGAAGAATATGCAAACAAGTTCTTGGAGCTGCTGAGGTATGTCAAGTATATTCGAGATGATAAGGTCAAAATTCAGCGTTTCTTAAGTGGACTGCCCCAGTCATATAAAGATAGAATTGAGTTTGATGAACCTCGAACTCTGGAGGAGGCCATAAGAAAGGCCAAGTACTGCTTTGATCAAAACAGGAGCAAACCCGAATTCCATAAGGCATGGAAGGATAAGAAAAACGAAAAGTTTGATCAAAGGAAGAAGGGGTTCAAGCCTCCTCAATTCCGGAATCAGCAAAGGCAGCCATCACAGGTTGTGACTAAGCCAACTAGGATGATGGGAGACAAGCCAAGAGATCCAAAGGAGCCAAGAGAACCACTTCAATGTTGGGGTTGTGGAGGAGACCACATGCTTAGGAACTGTCCACATAGGAATGGGAATGCAAATCAAGTTCACAACATCCAAGGAGCTGGAACTGTGGGTCAAGTGGCGAGGACAATCCCTAGAATCTATGCAGCAGTGGACGACCGCCAAGCAGATCATCAGTCAACTGTGGTTGAGGTTGAAGGTAAGATTGCTAAGCAATCTGTTTCTATTTTGATTGAGCCTGGATCTACTCACAGTTATGTCACTCCTAGAATTGTTGAGATGTGTGCTTTCAAGAAATTAAAGCATAGTAAATCCTGGTTAGTTCAACTAGCCACTGGAACCAAGAGAAAAGTTAGCGAAATAGTAGAGAAATGTCCATTAGAGATGGATGGGCTATTCACTTATGCAGATCTGAATATTTTGCCACTTGGTTCCTATGATATTCTCATTGGAATGGATTGGTTAGAAGCACACAGGGTCAAACTTGACTGCTACAATAAGACATTTGAATGCATGGACGAAGAAGGAAACCCAAGGGTTGTAAAAGGCGTTCCAAAGGTGACTTCTGTTAGACAGGTTTCGGCCATGCAGCTGAAGAAGTTCTGTAGGAAGGGATGTCAATTGTATGCAGCCCACATTTTAGAGGCAACAGAGAATGAAACTCTGAAATTGGAGGACTATCGGGTATTGCAAGAATTCAGGGATGTTTTTCCTGATGAGATTCCGGGACTCCCTCCAAAGAGAGACATTGACTTTACAATTGAACTTGTGCCAGGAGCGGCACCAGTAACTAAGACACCGTACAGGATGAGTACCCCGGAATTGCTAGAATTAAAAATGCAATTACAAGAGTTGCTGGAAAAGAAATACATTAGGCCAAGTGTGTCCCCGTGGGGAGCACCTGTTCTATTTGTGAAAAAGAAAGATGGAACACTCAGGTTATGTATTGACTACAGGCAGTTGAACAAAGTCACAGTGAAGAATAAATACCCATTGCCCCGAATTGATGACCTTTTTGATCAAATGAGAGGAGCAAAGGTATTTTCAAAGATTGACTTGAGGTCTGGTTACCATCAGGTAAGAATCAAAGAAGAAGATATTCATAAGACAGCCTTTAGAACGAGGTATGGACACTATGAGTTTGTAGTGGTACCATTCGGTCTCACAAATGCACCATCTACATTCATGTGTCTCATGAATAATGTTTTTAGCAAATATTTGGACAAGTTTGTTCTGGTATTCCTAGACGACATTCTCATCTATTCTAAGAATGAAGAAGAGCATGAAGAACATTTGAGAATGACAATGCAATTACTAAGGGAGCATAAGCTGTATACAAAGTTGAGCAAATGTGACTTCTATAAAGATAGAATTCATTATTTGGGTCACATCATCTCCGACGAAGGAATATCTGTAGACCCTGAGAAGATTGAAGCCATTATGAATTGGCCAACTCCAAGGAATGTGACTGATGTGAGATCTTTTATGGGCCTTGCTGGTTACTACAGGAGGTTTATCGAAGGATTTTCCAAAGTTGCTAACCCGATCACTTCTTTGCAAAAGAAGGGGATAAAGTTTGAATGGTCACCAAGATGTGAGGAAAGTTTTCAACGGTTGAAGAATCTTCTTACAAGTGCACCTATTCTGAAGATTGCAGACCCGGAAAAAGATTTTGTGGTGTGTACCGATGCATGCAATCAAGGACTTGGAGGAGTTCTTATGCAAGACAACCACGTGATATGCTATGAGTCAAGAAAGTTGAAGGAACATGAGAAGAACTATGCTACTCATGATATAGAACTTGCAGCCATAGTACATGCTTTAAAGATGTGGAGGCATTACTTAATGGGAAGGAAATTTGAGTTAAGGACAGACCATTGTGGTCTGAAATACTTGTTTGATCAGCCAACTTTAAATGCTAGGCAAGCTAGATGGTTGGAACTTTTGTGTGAATTTGATTTCGAAATCAAGCACATAAAAGGGAAAGAAAACAAGGTGGCTGATGCACTCAGCAGGAAGGTACGTGAAATGCATGTGGCAGCGCTTAGTACTTGCCAACCAGATTTGAGGCAGCAGATTGTTAACCATATGGTTGAGGATAAAGTGTATGAGCAGATAAAGGGCAAATTGCAGCAGCAAAACCTTGAAAAGAAGTATGAGGGCTATCATTTGGAAGAAGGCGGACTTCTTACTTACAAGAATAGAGTCTATGTTCCAAATGCGGCAGATTTAAGGAGGATTGTTATGGATGAAATCCATAAAGCTCCATACTCTGGTCACCCAGGATATCAGAAAACAATTGCTACAGCAAGGAAATATTATTTCTGGCCAGGCATGAAGAAGGATGTTGCTGAATACATTTCTAAGTGCATGGAATGTCAACAAGTGAAGAGTGAACACCAACATCCAGCAGGTTTATTGCTTCCAGTGCCAATTCCAGAATGGAAATGGGAAGTAATATCCATGGATTTTATTACAGGATTGCCAATGACTAAGAGACAACATGATTCCATCATGGTTGTGGTGGACAAGTTAACGAAGGCAGCACATTTTATACCGGTTAAGTCCACCCATAAAGCCGATGCCATTGCAAATATTTTCATGAAGGAAATTTTCAGATTACATGGGCTGCCTAAGGTAATAATTTCGGACAGGGATACCAAGTTCACTTCCAATTTTTGGAAAGGGCTCTTTGCAGATTTGGGTACACAGCTAAGCTTTAGTACCGCATACCATCCTCAAACAGATGGGCAAACCGAAAGAGTAAATCGGGTGCTTGAAGACATGCTCCGCATGTATGTAATGGACAAACCATTCAAGTGGGAGGATTATCTACACCTGGTGGAATTTGCATATAACAATGGACAACAAGCATCATTGGGAATGAGTCCATATGAGACTTTGTATGGCAGAAGGTGTAGGACACCAGTGACTTGGGACAATCCAGTAAACAGAATTGTACTTGGGCCAGAATTGCTTAAGGAAATGGAACAAGAGGTTGCAAGGATCCGGCAAAATTTAAAAGCAGCCCAGGATAGACAGAAAAACTATGCAGATAAGCATAGAGTGCATAGGTAATTCAATGTTGGGGATCACGTATATCTTAGAGTGAGATCAAGGAAGAGTTCCTTGAAGCTCGGGAGCTGTGCCAAGCTATCACCTAGATATTGTGGGCCATTTGAAGTGCTCGAAAGAATAGGACCAGTTGCATATAGACTTGCATTGCCTGCTAGCACTAAAGCTCATAATGTTTTTCATGTCTCTTTGCTAAAGAAATATGTACATGATCCTAACCATGTGATTAATTGGGATGTGCTCCAGGTGGAACCCGAGGGAGAATTCCAAACCGATCCATTGTGCATCCTAGACAAGAAGGTAACATTGCTCTGGAACCGAGCCATCGGACAGGTAAAGGTGCAATGGAAGCACTACGGTCCCGATGAGGCTACATGGGAGCTGGAGGATGCCATGAGGGTGGCATATCCATTTTTGTTCAATTTTGATGAGCACTGAGGACAGTGCTAATGTAAGGGGAGGGGAATGTAATGTCCCCATTTTGACCCCCCTTTGTATTAAATCGTAAATGATGTAAATATTGTAATTTAATCATGGTGAGGAGCTCAAGGCCAAGGCCCCACCATTGATTTAGCGTTTCATGTATCGGCAATTAAAAATAGATGCCCATGGTTCTTGTGCGAGATGGGCACAATGTAAATAAGACACCATGTAAATACGAATTTTAATGGAAAAACCCACAACCGGCTATGCAATGCAACAAAAGAGATGGGGCATGACTCTACAAGGAAAAGGGAGGGAAATTATTCAAACCCTTGAACCAATGGTGTTAATCCATGTGTCAATGGGGAAACCCATAAAACCACCAACTACCCATTTTGTCTCATGCACCCAATCATTTAATTCTTCCAAAGATTGGTTGGGGCAGTTATTGTCTTGGGATGGGAGAGGTATGGCAGTCAGATTTTCGTGCATGGGCAAGCTACCAACCTGAAAATCGTATTTTTGGCTTGCTGGGCAAGAAAACCCCCACGAAATGCTACCCAAGGCCATTCCTCATGCATTATGTTCTTCCTCTCACGCAGATTGAGCTCACAGGAAGTTATCCTCACGTTTTTCACCATAACCCTGCGTTTTTCCATGCCCAGGAACTCGTTTTTGGATTGTGCAACAGCTGGGGAAGGAGGGACGCGAATTGGGACTGAGGGAGAGGGCGTTTTTGCCCTGGGGCGTTTTTCTGGAATGGGTTTTGCTTCCCAAGTCGAAATTCCAAAGTGCCAATATGTTTTGAGTCTACCCACGTTTTTCTGAAGTCCAGGAAACCCCATCTCATGCATCCCACTGTTGGAAACGTTTTCTCATGCTCAACAAGTGTAGGTTGCTGTTAGGTGCATCCCTGTTTTGTTTGGAACCCATGAGCAAGAAACTGGAATGGTAGTGGACAGAATTGGCTTGATAAACCTAGTGTTCGAAGTATCCTCTCAAGAAGATTAAGAGGGCTGGCTACTTTTCTATGCACACCCTGAGAGCACCAGAGAGGAAGGTATGGCTTGAGGGACTGTGTGGCAGTGAAGAGAATACTTCCTGGTGTTGGGTGTGTAGGCATTGTGAGTGCCAAGCGAAATAGATCTGAGAGAGGTACCCATAGCTCTGTAGTTGAGCTCACTAGCTTAGCAATTCTTCCTTTCCATTTCCTAGCAGCCTGATAAACCCAATTGTAGATTGGCTTGGCTCATCTTGGTGTATGCTTGGCTATGTGTGAGTCTGTTGTTCCCTGGGTCCTTGTAGAGATCATGCCCAGCTCGGGGGTGGCAGTGGTGCTGAGAGATTGAGGAGCACACTGGCCTACGGTTGGGTGGAACGTTGCAGTTGCATAGCCAGTTGCGTGGGACTACTTTTGCATAAGATAAGTATTTTCCTGTGTTAAGTTTGCGATTACCATTTGATGAATATTTTGAATGTATCATGGATCTGTTAATAAATTTGCTTCTGCTGTGTATTAAAATGATTATACATTCCCATATGATCTTGTATAATTCTGCACAGATCTTTATTTCATGGCTGCCACATAATCTTGAATGTGTGTTAGAGATCAACAACATTTATTTGATTACCGTCGTTTTTCCATAGTATGCACAGATACAGTTCTTGCATCAATGATTTTAATTCAAACGTTTGGGGCTAATTGCCCGGATTGAGCACCACGTCCTCCCTATCTCGTTGGTATGGTAGGAGGGGACACTACAATCATAGAGAAGAATACATGGCATCTGCATTTTCATTCAATCATTTATTGAAAGATAATATAGATTATGATGGTGTGTTAGAATCCATGAGTTAGATTAATAATTATAGGAAATAATGACTCAGAAATTTATGAAGCATTTCTATGCTTATTAGATTCACGGGGGGCTTCACTCAATAAACCGCTATCATAACACATTCGTTCATGGCATATGAAACAATACCCCTAATTTCACTAAATATTGGAAAATACCTTCCAAAATAGTTTTTTTAAACCCCCTTCCAATATGTCTTCCCAATTTAAAAAAACTCATATTTTCACTAGATATTGTATGTATCAATTTTTCCATTGACATTTTTTATACCCCTTTATATTTCTACCTAGTATATTGATATGATACCCCTCTTATGACCCCACATGCATTCTACAATGCACCTTGCTTCTTTCGATGTATATTGTGGATGCACATTACTTCACCCACAATGCAATTACTCAACCACATATCATTATGATTTGCAACATCTAATGGTCTAATGAAGAGATATGAGATCACTTCTTGTATGTCACTAGAGCCAATGCACATAGTACAACATTTAGATTGCATGTTGCAGTTCCCCAATTATTGACTAAGCCTGTTGTGGGCTAGGTATCCAAGCCCCCAAGGCCTGTAACAAGCTCTAGGAGGCTGACTAAACCTCCCAAGGCCTGTAATAGGAACGAGTGGTTGGGTATTCAAGCCCCAAGGCCTATCGAGGGCCTATAATAGGCCCTGGAGGCTTAGAGCCTCCCAAGGCTATTGGTAACAACTAGCTGAATGCTATTGGTAACAATTGGTTGTCAATGACCACTGTCTCTCGACTACAATCGACTGGAAACCCACTTCACCACGAAACCCCCTGGCCTCAAGCATGCCTCAAGACGCGATTTCCCTGCGTACTGGTAAGCCCGAGCCTTGCCTAAACCCGATTTCTCATCTGACCGTGATCCCACCATCTCCATTTGGCGGATATTTGTCAGCCCTCCCATATAAAAAAGACCCCAAAGTATTTTTGTATTGTTACATTAAATAAAAGAACCCTTTGCCCCTTAATATATAAGCAATATAATTTTTAGGTTTTCATGAATATTTAATACCGTGTGGTATTATATTGCCTTCTAGTGAAGCCCCCGGGATTGGATTATATGATTTGGTGATTAATAATTGCACCGAGAGTATCCAGGTGCTCTCAGCCCAATTTGGGGGAGATGTTGTAAAGTAATGTAACCTTACCAAAAATTAATTAAAAAAATTCATGTCTCATTTAATAAAAAAAAAATAACAAACTCTTATCTATCAACCGAGAGGGATCCAATTTATTGAGGTGTATTTCTTTTTTTAAATTTAAATTCAAAAAATTTGATCTCTCTTGATTGATAGATCCGGGTTTAAGTTTTAACTTTATATTTTATAAACGGATATCTATTTTTTAATTACTTTTCATAATATTTTATTTTATGAACCAACATGGATTTTTTTTAAATACTTTCCACAATTTCATTTTTTATTTTATGAGCCGATATGAATTTTTTTAATTATTTTGTTAGTAACAAACGTTCTAACGTTTTCACTCGGTGCAATAATTAAAAAATCCATGTGGAATGTGTAATTTTATTATTATCTAGAAGTGTAATTTTTTCTAAACATGTAAATAATTTAAAATTAAAAAAAAATACACCTCAAGAAATTGGATGCCTAAAACAATTCCTATATTATATGATGGGATAATACAACATTTTTATACTTGAAGCATTTGTATTTAATTCAATGCAAATTGTATTGAGTTTTTCTATTAGAAATAGATAAAATATTTAGAAATAATGTTAATCTTTTTAAATTATAGAGTGATATCATCATGCCATTATGTATTTTTTAGACTATCTTAAATGTCTAAACTTTGATTTATGGATTTATGTATAATAGTAATAGTTTTATCAATAACAATAAGGGTTTTTAAAGTCACTTTGAAAAATATTGTAATTTTAACCTCCCACAAAATGGTGTTCTTGTTAACATCATTAAAAATTGATTTTAATATATAGAATATGATTTTGATAAAATTATCATTTAGTAAAATAAGTAATTATTAAAAACCTTGATAATTATAGTTGATTTCATAAAAATATTGAAACCACTTACACTCCCCTCTCCAATAACGAATAAAGTGATTCATATCTTTAACAATACATATTTTCCCTTGTCTTAAGTGGTTTTTCTACACATAAACTTCATTTGCCACAATATTAGTCTTTATCTCCTAAATTTGTAAAAAAAAATTCGTTCTATTATCAATAGAATGTATCACATTTTTTATGGCCATAGATCGCTTTTACATAATCAAAAAGTTTATCTCCATCATAGGATAACTCATCTATCAATATATCTATTACCTATGGGCACATGAGAAAGTTTATGATAAAAAATATAGATCTAATGTCAGCTACAAAAAGGGAAAAAAATGGCATAGCCCATCTGGTTACATATTTTCAATGTTAATCATTCCACGGGTTGTAAGATATTAGAAAGGAATTGGTCCAAGATTGTCTTCTTTAGTGGTGTCTCCAGTTCATGCCCACCGCAGCCAATAACCTGCACCCAATTATAAGCCAATTTTTGATAAACCATCGGCTGTTGCATTTCTTTCTCTAAGGACATGTTGGAAACTGATGCTCATAAAGTCCACTGATAAATGCATGATCTCCTCATAGAAAGGCTTTATAAGAATATTTTGTAGCTTTCGCTTAAATTACATCCATGTAATCACCATTGTTGAGACACCAGTCACCTGTAACCTCTAAATACCTTTTAAGATTGCTAACTGTAATGTATATTTCAGTGCTATCATTTCTGTAGAATGTTATCACTCCCAAAATATATATATATTTATATATGAAGTGCAATTGTGCAAACACAAATCACTCTTGGAAGTGGGCCAAGTTGCTTACCTTACCGTATTAACTCTCGTTTACCGCCGAATGTAAATTTGCAGTCACCATTTAATAAGTGGTGTGAAGTTGGACACATTTGATGGGTGAGAACCTCGGATTGATTTTCCTTTAAAATTGTTGAATTGTGACAAAAATCGTTAATAGGCTAAAATCGTTAATTGAAATATGTGACCAAACATCCATCTAACTCGTTTGTACGAGAAATTACAAGAATTTGAAGGCTAAAGTGCTATTGCAATGTAATAATTGTAAGTGATTTATCTTAGACTTGAGCTTAACTTTTCAAGGATTATTAGTATAAGTAATAAAGTATGGTTGATTATAAATATAGTTTATTTTATTATTTTTACCATCTTTTAGGATCATGTTGAAAGTTGCAATTTATATAAATATAGTTGATTATAAATATAATTTATTTTAATTTTTTACTTTATTTTGAAGTTAAAATTATTTTAAGAGTTGAAATTTATGTGAAAGTTAAAATTATGTTAAAAGTTGAAATTTATGTGAAAGTTAAGATTATGTTAAGAGTTGAAGTTTATATGAATATTTAATAAGTTTTGAATTTAGATAATTTTAAAGTTAGTTTATTAATTTTAGTTTCAATATATATATATTTTTGGAAGATGATAAAACTTATCACAACTCAACAAATTGATTCATCAAAGTTATTATATTAAAAACAAACATGCTGCTTGATTGATCATCCTTAAATAAACAAATTTATTACTCCGGTCAAATGTCTTTTAATTCCTGGAACCTTAGTTACTTACCAAATATCATTGAATCTTAAAACCTTGGTTCCTTATAAAAAACTCTTAACCAATTAAAAATAATTTTATATTTAACTATAATACTTGATTGATGATCCTTAAATAAACAATTATTTTGCTTTGGTCAAATGTCTTTTAAGTCTTCGTGGAATCTTGATTACTTACCAAATGTCATTACATCTTAGAACCTTGGTTCCTTATTAAAAAAAACTCTTAACCAATTAAAAATGATTTTATAATAATTTTATATTTAACTATAAGACCAAACTCAAAACATATAAACATATTTTTTATAGCCGTCACATTAAACAATTTTTTTGCTTTGGTCAAATGTCTTTTGAGTTCTCGTGGAATCTTGGTTACTTACCAAATGATTGCATCTTAGAACCTTCGTTCCTTATTAAAAAAACTCTTAACCAACATTTTATAATAATTTTATATTTAACTATAAGACGAAACTCAAAACATATAAACATATTTACTCAAAACATATAAACATATTTTTTTATAGCCGTCACTTAAAAATAATTTTATAATGATTTTATATTTGACTATAGGACCAAACTCAAAACATATAAACATACTTTTATAGCCGTCAATATGTTATATTTTTAAAATAGTCTTTGATGATCACCAAATTCCATCTTATAAATGGTATAATATGAGAATATTGTTGGGAAAATAAATCTAATCTATGTGTAAGAAGCTTGTACCAGTAATGTTGTCATCAGTGGTCGGTGTGTTCCTTCTCTATAATAAATTACCCTTTGTACTGGTCTTCTATAGTCTAGACGACGGATTTGATTATGAAAAGTTTATTCTAGAAGAGTACTTGACGACGGATTTGATTATGAAAAGTTTATTCCAGAAGAGTAATTTTTATAATAAAACGTGATTCCTGACCATAAAATGGTTTAATTCATGCGATCATTTTAGATTTTCATTTCGCGATCACGATATTACGTCATCAGAAAATAACAACTGTGTCGGCATGTGAAAGAATTGAGAACGTACCCGTTCCCTATAAACGTTGAAAAGTCAAGTAACGTGGAATTTTACACCACAGTCTATAATTATACGCAATTTATAATTATATTTAGAGCTAAGATTTCGACCATTGTTTGAAACTGATTTCAAGTGAATCTTTTCGTTTAAGACCATTTTTTCTAAGATCTTCTTATTAAAATTTAAAAACTTTTAAGGACTCCTTAAATATTTTAATTGGACAAATTTCTACTACTTCTCTTCGTTATTTTCTTTATTTATTGTTTGCACGGGACTAATTGCTACATTTATTCCACAAAGCAGAGATGCGTTACCTTCTTTCTTTTCTTTATGGTTGCGTGTTCGACTGCACAATTTTGTTTGTTTCGCGGCTTGGTCAAAGATGCCGTGTGTTATAGAAACACGATCAATTATAAACTGATAATTGTTAAACATAGATAATTGCGTGTAGGTTCTCAGATATTGGGGAAATCTGAATGGCCTCGAAAAGATGTCATGACCAAGAGTAATCTCCGGCACTTTCTTACTGTTTTTTCCAAAGAGTTGTTTTTGGTTTTGATCGGAGTTCAGGCGGTTTGAGAGATTTTGAAACTATATTTGGGACAATAATTGTCCAAAGTTTCACTTACATGGAGAGGTTTTGTATGAGAAAATAAATGGCCAAATCGTCTCGTGTGTATAAAAAGAAGACTGCACTGCTGGATTGGATTAATATCAAAGCTTGCCTAGCCATAATGGAAGCACCAGAGGGAGTGTACTGGCGTTTGTTCTCTACTCAGCTCACATGTTTGTTGATTCTCTTCACTTGCTGTCTTGTTTCTGGAATTCCCAATTCCAACAATCAGTGCATCACTAAAAAAGATCGGCTGAGCCTCGGTTCTTCACTCACACCTCAACAGAACACGACTTGCTTGGTTTCTCCCAGTAAAACATTTTCTGCTGGATTTTATGGAGTCGGTAACAATGCTTATGCTTTTGCCATATGGTATACTGGAACGCCCAACCGAACAGTGGTCTGGATGGCCAACAGAGAAAAACCTGTCAACGGAATAGATTCCCGTCTTTATCTGGAGAAAGATGGAAACCTAGTTCTGTGGGATGCAGATGGTAGCGTTGTGTGGAGTACCAATACCAGTAACAGGAATGTGAAGGAGGCTGTTCTTCTAGAAACAGGAAATCTGGTGCTACGCAGCTCTTCAAGTGACTTGTTTATGTGGGAAAGCTTCAACTATCCAACCGATACTCTTCTTCCATTCCAGCCCCTCAATAATAACGCAGCGCAGTTAATATCCAGATTAGGGAGGTCCACGTTTACCCAAGGCTACTATCGTCTCTATTTCGATAGCGACAACGTTCTTCGACTAATTTACGAGGGTTCAGGCATATCGAGCAACTACTGGCCTGTTCCTTACCTGGCAAACTTTGCAAATGGCAGAACCACATACAATAACAGTCGCCAAGCGGTGTTGGACGGTTTCGGCAGTTTCCTGTCAAGCGACGGGTATACCTTCCAGGCGTCAGATTATGGTGAAGGCCCCAAGAGAAGATTAACTTTGGACTTTGATGGAAACCTGAGACTATACAGCTTGGTGGAAGAGACCGGTATGTGGGACGTTAGTTGGATGGCGATTCCTGATCAATGTTCTGTTCATGGCTTCTGTGGTATCAATGGTCTCTGCATATACACTCCGGTGCCCAGTTGTATCTGTCCCCCAGGTTTTCATAGGAAAGATTCCAGTGATTGGTTCCAAGGTTGCGAGCGCAATAAACAACTGAGTGCTAATTCTAGTACAGAGCTTGTTTATCTTCCACATACAGATTATTATGGCTACGATCTAAACTATCAAACTGGGATCACGTTTGAAGCCTGTAAAAGTTCGTGCATGAATAACATCCAATGTGAAGGCTTTGCCTACCAAATGGATGGCACTGGAATATGTTATCCTAAGGCTTTTCTTGTCAGTGGATATCGATCTCCCGGTCAGCGGAACCATATGTATGTTAAAGTTTCCAGCAATGATTCTTCTGTTTCTAATTCTACTATTGTGTCTCAGTCTTTGCTATTAAACTGTTCGGCTTTGAGTCCCAAGACGGTCAAATACGAAAAGCATAAGACAACAAGCGCCAAAATCAAATATCCGCTAGGATTTGCAGTTGCGTTTGGTGTTGCAGAACTGGTTTGCATAATATTTGGATGGCGTTACATGTTTATAGCATATAAAGTTCGTGGCTATGATCGTCTAGGCTACTCAGCGATCCCCGGGGGATTCAAGAAATTCAGTTTTTCAGAATTGAAGAAAGCGACGGATAACTTCAAGATAAAACTAGGGGAAGGAGGGTTTGGGACAGTGTACAAGGGCGTGCTGCCGGATGGTGAGGTGGTAGCTGTGAAGCAACTGGAAGGAGTATCCCAAGGTCATGATCAGTTCTGGGCAGAAGTGAGTATGATTGGGAGAGTCCATCATGTGAACTTAGTTCGCATGTTTGGCTTCTGTGCGGAAAGAAATCACAGGTTGCTCGTTTATGAGTACATTGAAAACGGGTCTCTGGACAACTATCTGTTCACAGAAAGAGATGACCGAGTTTTGGGTTGGAAAGAAAGATTTGGGATTGCAGTGGGCACAGGCAAGGGGTTAGCCTACCTCCACGAAGAGTGTTTGGAATGGATTCTGCACTGTGACATCAAACCCCAAAACATACTTCTGGACATGAAATTTGGTCCCAAGGTTTCCGACTTTGGGTTAGCAAAGCTGGTAGACAGAGATCAAGCATTCTCCTTCTCCACAATTAGAGGCACACGGGGTTACTTAGCACCGGAGTGGGCCATGAATCTGCCAATCACGGCCAAGGTGGATGTTTATAGCTTTGGGATTGTTTTGTTAGAGATAGTAACTGGACGAAGCTCGTTATCCAGTTCAACAGTACTGCAAAATTATGGACATTTGGTGCAGTGGGTGTCCCTAAAGATGAAAGAAGGGAGAGGAATGGAAGTAGTGGATGCCAAGTTGCATGGAAATTTTGATTGGGAAGAGGTGGAGAGAGTCCTGAAAACAGCACTGCTCTGCGTTGAGCAAGACAAGGATGTGAGACCTACCATGAGCCAGGCAGTCGAAATGCTTTCTCAACCTGATTTCTTGATACCAACAAATTCCGTGTTGCCTGACCCATCCCATTCATTTAGGGTTTTCTCTTCCCCTTTTTGCGCAGTAGAGGGCCAATCCTCTTCCTCGTTTTTAAGCAGCAGAGAGTAATCTTTTTTCTTCCAGACTCACCTCCTCTGACATTTGATGGATCCGAGATTGATGATATCCCATACAATGGGTTGCTGAAATTGTGATTTCAATTTTCAACCATGTGTAACTTTTAGAGATTGTGTTATATGCTGTAATATTGAAATTTTTGATGTTAGTGTCGAGATTGTAAGTTTTGACTTTAGTGGCAGAATAAGCGCCTGGGAGGCAGGCGGTGTGATTGCTTTATTCGCTGGAAGGAGTGCTGCTTATTCCACATATGTTCTACGTTGCATCATTGTAATGTAATAAATAGCGTTGTCACATACACATGGGTATACCTCCTTCCACCATTTCGCCTTGCCACATGGAAATGGGCATTTGCCTTTTTCCACTATTTCATCGTTGTTTTAAAGAAAACAAATTCGAATACGTAATTGGGAAGTTCCATGGTTGTTGGGACTAAAACCAGTTCTGTAAACTGGTCAATGAATTCCTCTTTCTTTTCATACATGGTTTTTTTAAATTAAAAACATAGTTTTTTTAAATTAAAAAAAAACATAAAAAAAACTATGTAAGGAAAGTTCTATCCATGAAACAAGTTCTCGTATGTAATCAGAAGTTTGTTTCATCATTGTTGAAGTTGTAATAGGTAATTGGAAATTGGTCCAACCATGTGCTATGATCATATCAAGAGGGATACATCATTTTCTTTTTCCAGATAATCGTGTTTAAAAAATCGTTGTAAGAAATGTTTAGATATAAAAATTGTGTTTAAGTTGTTTATATAAATTGAACTTTATAAATAGAATAAAAAAGATATTATAAAAGAAATAAATTGAAAATAAATAATAAATATTAATTATTTATAATTTGATATAAAAGAAAATAATTAAAATTTAATATAAAATAAAATAATAAAAAAACTATATCACGTAATATTTAAAACTTTATATAAAATAAAATAATAAAAAACTATATCAAGATTTTAATTAAAAAATAAAAATCTATATATAAAATCAAATCTTTCGACAACAAATAAATTATTCATCATTGAATCAACTTCATAATTATTTAGACAACAAATAAATCATTCATAATTGCTTGGTTTTATGGAGCAATATATAAAACAAGAATACGGTTACTTTTAAATTTTATCTTATTTAAAAGTAACTTTTGCTGGATAAATTAGAAAAACTTTTATGTTATTTCATAGCAACTATACACATTTAGTGAAAAAAACCATAGTATTGTATCTATTTGGTGGAACTCCAAATGTTTAATGCAAGTCAAAATCATAGTGTATAATTATTTAAACTATAGCATCATTTGTAATTTCTTACTCATTAAATAATTAAAAGTAACAAAGATACAAATTACTCAATGAAGGGTTATCCACGTTTACATAGGAGACTTGTGTTATTTAGAAATTGTGAAGCTTATTTAATTAAGATAAGTTGGGAATGTTTAATGTGAACATGAAATATGCTTAATGCAAATTTCAATTATGGTGGGCATTCACTTGTTCATTATTGATTGAACCTTCTACAGTATTTTCTTTCTATCTATCTATACATTATTTTCTTTCTATCTATCTATACTCCCACGTGAAGGTCATTAATTATTCATAGAAAAATTAATGGATTTATGTAGCCCGCATTTTTCTCATACATTTATGAAGTTGCACTTTAAGATTATGATTAAAGGGACCTCATATTTCTTATGATATTTTATAGATATCATATGGATTCGGCTCTTAAAATATTAACAAACCTATTTATAGTTTAATTATTAAACTAAAATATGTAAAACTCAATATTTTGAAGTGAAGTAGAGATATTTTAAAGATAGATTTTGTTTGTCATAAAAATGAGTATAATTTAATAAAACATTCACCTACCAAGTCGTCTTGAGGGATTAAATTCCTTGAGGTGCAAATATTTTCTCAAGTTTAGCACTCTAAAAAGAATTTACACATGAAGGGATTTGATCCCTCTTGGAGCTTGATAGAACTAGAGTTAAGAAGGATGTCTGTTGGTTTTTTAATAACTATATGTTTTAGTGTTTTACAAAATGTGGATAGAGTTATTTATATTTATACTAAATTACTTCATTTTTTATTATTATAATTGGGTTTTGATGTATAATTCAGTACACATAGGGGAATTTTGAGACGTTTATTTAAGACAAAAATCTATTTCGTCTCTACTTATCTATTCATTTTAATTTTCATATTTATTTTGTCTTATCAACGAGAAATAATAAATATACATGTAAATATAGAACAATCTGGAAGATGAATTACGCGGAATGCATTACATGGGTTTTTCATTCCGCCCGAGTTTTCCAGACATTACCTCTGCTTCTTTAAGCACATCTGCTCCGTGCATCTTTGACTTTAACCTCAGGTTTCTCTCCTACAGCCGCAAAATCTTCATCTTCATGAACTAGAGTTTTCTCTTGGTGCATCTTCTCAATCAATTTCAACCTCGGGACAACATTTTGGGATGCATGCAGAGTTGACTTCAAGCCCAAGTTAGTTATTCAGAACACCTTAGCATCAGTGCTTAAAGCCACAGGAAAGTCTTTGGAATACCCACATGAGCATATTCAACCCTAGAATTTCTTCGAGCACGGTCGTGGTAGACTCATCTTCTTCGGCCCTAATTTTGTCTTTTGCGCTTTTGGGCTATATCTAGCTTGAACCCCAAGTTTATCATTTAGAACCCTCACTCAACATCTTCTTCGTTTGGCTCAGCCGCATCTCAGTCTTCATTTGGATTTGGAAATGCTGGTTCAGGTGCCACAACATTGGCAGATATTTACTGATGCAATGATTTTATGCAGGGTTTGTGTCATTTAAATCATTTTCATTGACCTCTTTTATTGACATTACATTCTTTTAGTTCATTTGACCCAGAAAACAATTTACATTTGCTGCTAATGTTCCTTATTTATGGATGGGGCTTCCCCTTTGTGCTTTTGTGCGCCTCCTGAACCATTCTTGCGCTTGGGCTAGCTTGGGCCGGCAGAAAAAAACCTATTTACTAAGAGGGGTTTTGGAGGAAAATGTGTGTGGAGAGAGAATGTTTCAGTTTCCATCACCCTGCACTTTGGATCTCCAATCATGCATAGCCTCTTATGCAAATTTATGGAAATACCTCTATAGGGTCTTCTCCGTCCTCCTAAGATGTTTTCGTAGGGGCTACGACCTCCATAGAAATTGCTCTGAACTTCCCCATTCTACAAACCCTACTATTTCCACACCATTATTCTCTCTAGAAATTCCCTCTTCGCGAAACCCAAAGCTATGAAGAATGTGGTATTGTGGGATGTACAGGTGGTCGTTGTGGTAAAATGCGGCATGGAGTGCTTGCACATTAGTTTAGGGAAGCTCCCGATGTTTGAAGAGGAAGCTGCGGATCTCATTTTTTAGTGGAGTGTTCTCCTTTGGGATTTTGATTCCAGTCAAATTCTTATAGGAGCATTTTTACGGCCTATGCAAAATTTTCCTACATCATTGATCAAATCGTCTGCAAAATAGAGTGGGTAAGCTCAAGAACCTTCTCTTTTCATTTTTCTGTTATTATGGTTTTCTTGGTATCCCATTTTTTGAAATCATGGTAAGTGATGGTAACTTCACTGCATATTTCGTTTTGGGTTTCTCTTCTTGATCAACAAATGAGGGTTCAAAACTTAAGTATTGCTAAACCTCTTCAAATCTGTAAATTCTCTGGTCATTTTGATTTTCTAGTTTGTATTTTTACCTTTTTTTATCAAATAATTTTTTTATTTTGTTTTATCAAATAATTATTTAGATTGCTTATGGTTATTAAGTTTGAATATATGTGTAGTTGAGAGGGATTTTCAATTGAGCTACTTATAGGAGTCTACAACCTTTAGTGTGGTAGAGATTATACTTAACACCAGATTTAATGTTAAAATTTTAAATCCTTTTATAGTTTCAATAAAAGAAGTATTACTCTTTCTTTATAGTCCACTAAGGTCATTCCAAACTGAACACATTTTGAGGTAGATTTGATGTGATTTGCCACAAATTTGGATTTATATTAATTTTAAACCAAAGAATTCAAGATAAGCACTAAAAGTCTTTAAAACAGAAATCTTTAGAATCACTGAGTGTTTATTGTATAATGATGTATCATTGGAGACCCAACTGAAGCGTTGAGTTTCACAAGATGTCAGTAGATTTCAAAACCTTTGAACCAGGTCAATACCTAGGGTTTTTTTTATCTTTTATTTGCAAATAGATACCTATTAATCATGTAACCAAGACATTCACAGCCATTTAACAATAAAAAGTGGGTGAGGAGAAAATGAAATTCTAAATTTTAAATTCTACTATAAATTGATGTATTATGCATTAGCATGATATTAATGTAATGATCATTTACACAGCTCCAGCAGTCGCTTCCCCTGAGATAAATTTTTAGTTCTTGTAATTTTGCATGTCATGGAAAAGCATAGACTATTGAAATAGAGAGCTGCTATAGGTTAAGCATAAACATTTTGATAACAATAGAATTGTAGTAGTTGAAGTACTAGAGCAAATTCATCCTACCTCAGTTCTGATATTAACAATTTGAAACACTACCAGACCCATGTGATTGTTAGCTTGATATGCACTGGTTTAAACATCAGAGCAAACCCATCTAATGTTGGGTTTGATATGCACAGCTGTGAACACTATTACAGAAATTTTATCCAACTCAGTTTTTATATTTACTTGCTTAATAGTTCACCAAAATCTTAAGCTCACTCATAGTCTTATTGATTTAAAACATAATTGATAGGAACACTTTAGTCCAAATGGTAGTATGTTTAGACTACTAACTAAAATAAACTCATCTAAACCCTGGATTTTGTTAAATTTAACGTATAACGATTTTAAACTTGGATCTATCAAGCAATCAGATGGATCATATTTCTTGAGGTGTACTTTTTTTTATCTTAATTTTTTTATTTATATTTTATTTCTTATCAATTTTTTTAATTACTATTTTTACCGAAGATTAGGGATTACAACATATCCTCCATAAAACCATCTACACCTTGCACTTTGTTAATATTTAATAGATTGACCATTTATAAGAATTGTGAATTGCATACATTGTATCACTTCTAAACTTTGAGATGCGATTTGGATAGAAATGTAATAATGCTTATTTTCTAGGCTCTCAACCTAGATATAATGAACCCTTACACTCATTATTGAATACAAATACTATTAGGCTTTTAAAATTTGGCATTTCATAACCTGTACCTGTGATCCTTGTCAAATTGGCTACATAATGATCTATATACAGAATAATGTTGATAAGAAAACTAGTTATCTTCTGGTTATTGTTTCAATTTTTTTATTTTTTATGTTTTTGTTTCGAAGTATTTTAAGTTCTATTATGCGAATTTATATAACTATTATTAATGTACAATATACCTCTGAGATCTTTCACCCATTTGAAATAATACATATTTACATGGTAGTTGCAAATGATAGTTGAAAATCAAGTTAGATTTATTTTATTAAATATAATTTAAGAGGATTAAAAGTCCACCTATAAAAGATACAAGATAATGACCTACCTTCAATTTATTTCATTTCTTTCAAAAAAACTTCTCTTTTTCCACATTATATTGGAAAGAAAAGTCAAATAGTCTTTAAGGTTTTCAAAATAAAGCCTTAAAAATAAGCATCCTAGTACCTGTTCTACCTCTGAAATTTGCAGCTACAAAAAGATTTATATGCAGAATATTGGTGTTTGAAACCTATTTATCGTGTTGTTATTGTTTCTCTATGCTGGTGTGAAGAATTCTTAAGTTGTGTGATGGATTTATATGATGATTTTGCCAATCCCGTGAAGAATTTTCACAAAAGTTTTTGTTAATTGTTTTTGATAAGGTGAGCATTGCATTTCTATCTTTTAATATTAGTTTTCCATTACTATTATTCATTCAATTTAGTAAACGAATTTGGAATATACAATAAGTTCTAAAACTTTCGTGAGGGTTGACATCTTATCTCAATGAGAGGCAAACCTTCAATGCAATTATGCTTATAGTATAACTATAAGCTGAGATTATAATAGTCTACATATCATTCTTTGAATTCTAGTCTTTTTTTATGACGTACCGAGTCGTTTTGATAGATTGCCTTGGATACCACGAAAAAGCCACACCGGGGGCTGTGGATAGTTTACTATTTCGTATTGTATGGGCGGTGGTAACTAGATTTCTAAGGTAAATTTTCAGCTATAGACAAGATCTGGATATGAGTTAAGCTTTGACCGATTAGTTTCTCTTCATAATAATCAAGGTACTTTATTGGAGTGAGGAGAAGCTAGTTAAACATTCTTGACACAGATTTAATTGGAAATTCTTCAATGCATGACCGTGCTGTAACCATGATGTTTGAGGTTTCAGTCTAGATTTAGCGCTTACCCACATAGTTTTAAATATACGTGAGAGTTTACACGTAGGAAGTACTTGGTTTAACACATCCGAACCAGAATATATAAACATTATATATTGTGTAGAAAGCAAACCTAGAGCATTGGAGGTTACATAATGATTATAGTGCATCATGAACGTGTTAGTGACATGTGGCTAAGATGAGGAGGTTGTAATGACACATTAATTCAACTCGATAAAAAATGAGTTGGTGGAATATGGATACAATGGGGGGGTTTAATGACACTTTTAATTAAGTTTATCAAAATTTTATGAAGGAATGGTTAACATTCAGAACTTAATGTGGATGACGTGCATTATTGGATTACATCACGGTATTTGCACTAATAAAATAGTGGGAAGATCAAAACATGAGGAGCTTGTAATATTTCAAGATATTTATCAATGTAAGCTTATGAAGGATTAGTTGCAGCATTGACAACTTATAATTTAGAGGATGCGTACAATTAGTTTGATGGGTATTTGTTAAGGCCACTCATCCATTTTTAGCTTGTAATGATAATTTCAAGATATTTATCAATGTAAGCTTATGAAGGATTAGTTGCAGCATTGACAACTTATAATTTAGAGGATGCGTACAATTAGTTTGATGGGTGTTTGTCAAGGCCACTCATCCATTTTTACCCTCTTGAATGTATTAATGACTCCATTTGCTCAATCTTGATAGGCATTGGTCGCGGTTCTCCCATCCCTCTTTATTTTTATATGCTACTAAATGTTTTAAATATATAAGCTTTTGATGGCTGTTACATGACTCAACATGGGTTGTTCCAGCACACTGTTGGGGCACTGATCTAACAGGCATCTTTCAACTAATTCATGGGTGTATTTTTGTGTCTTTTACCATTGGCTGATGTAAATTCAGATCATTCAACCAGCATAAGAAGGCCATGCATACATTGGTTGTGCATGAAATTGATACAATTATGGTGTAGAAAAACTACAGAACATATATTATTATGTGTGTATAACTCATCTAGATTTCATTGATGCTTCCCTAATCATCATCTGCATAATTGAATGGTTTGTTGTGTGTTTAGTAGGAGCTGGGTGTTACAATGTACATTTTACAAGCATGTGAATGTAGGGTTGATGTGAGTTTGCTTTGTAAAGTTGATGGAAGGTATGAGTGATGTAAAGTCAATGATATAACATCGTCATGACTCCACTCCTTAAACATACATATGTGGTTTTCCTGGCTACCTCTGTGAGACAATGGGACACAAAGACCCTCTTATTGAATGCACTAACTTGATGCAAAGATGAGTTCATTTTCTCTAACCCACAAATCTCACATCAGCAGCTCTTAGTCACATATTTTCCTCGTATATTCGCAATTTCTGGGCATGCTTTGTCTCGGACACACTGCCAATTATAGGGATCAAGATTTCAAAACTTCGCGGAGCTATTGATTAGAGAATTGTGTGTTAGGGTAGATGAAGGCTTGATCTTTGCATCGGGCTAATGCATCTAAAAAGGTGTTTGTGCCCTGTTGTATTAGGTAGCTAGTTGGATACTCCACAAATTATGTGAAATCCTAGTGAAAATGTTTGGTGATTCCTAAAACACAAATTTCTATGTGTTGATTATGATAATGATTTTTCCTGTGTAAGAGAAATACATTGCAGAGGAATAGGTAGTCATACAGCCCACAAGTCTCTAGCTTGAACAATGATGTCTGAGTAAAGGCCAATGTCTCTCCATTTGGCAGTTATAGAGGCTTGTGAACCACTTATGTTCCACAGTATTACAGCGACTCTATTGTTGGACAGTGGCTCAGCCCAAACCTGCAATCATTTATATGTTACAAATAAATAGGGAGAGAAACTATGTCAAAATTACAGTACATAAATTGAGAATAGAAGACGCCAGACAGAATGCTAGAGAAGACGTGAGAGAGAGTTTACAAATTTTGACTATTTACATATGCAATCTTATTATACACGGTACTGTATACATACACTAGATCGGTGTAAAATTTATAAAATTATGGGACTTAATTAATTTTTACAGAAACCAAATATTCAATCTACAAAATATCATACATCAAGGTCTCTTGGCTGGTTGAGTTTCTTCTCTTGAACTCATAAGTAATATTTGAAACTTATGCTGTAAAATCTTATTGAGCCACCAAACGGGAGAAGACCCCATCAATGGATACCCATTAAACCATACCTTGTTAAACCATATCCAAAAGAGATAGCAGTGTAGATCTGCTTGGCAGGCTATTTATAAAGGAGTCTTTTTTGTGTTAGCCTATTTGTATGGTGCAACATAATGGTTAGCCCATTACCAATTACCTTGTGTATTGGCAAGCAAAGTCTATGCCTATTCCATGCGAATATGTGTTATGTTGTTGCATTTGATACAAGTTCCTCTCTTCTCTGTATTTTAAAGGTTATATGTATGCAGATCTAGCATTAAGCTTGCTAAATGTATGCAGATCTAGCATTAAGCTTGCTAAAGAGTGATATTTAGGGATGGATTTATGTTATAGGCTGATAAAAGAGTATTTTTTGCAAAATCCTCCATAAAATTATGATTATTATGTTTACAAGAAGAAGTCTGAACAGTCCCGATTGGAATTTCGATTAATTCAACTCCTCTCCTGCCAGATGCTCTGCCATCTATCTCATCTTCACATTGTCATCAAACTGATTTAATTGATAACTGGAAATTAACTGACTTTGGTTGAATATTACACTATTAAATATTGAAACAAACTGTCCACATATTGCACTCTATTAATTTGTAAAAGACATCAAACAATTATGCAAATGGAGCCAATTGGAGAATGACAAAAATATAGAAGCTGCATGAAGATGCTCATTGATCTCTCGGAAATAATCCTCAATCTGCTGATCTTGTACCCTTTGAATCTGGAAATTTGAGATATATGAATCATCATTGCCATAAAACCTGGAAATATTTTTTTAGCTCAAGATATATTCTTCCATTTGTCATTGATCTCTAGAAGCCTATAATTGCAAGGTGCTCTGCCACCTAGTACTCACCTCCTTTAAATCTGATGGTTCACTCCATGGGATATGGCAGCCATTTCAAGAATATATCAATCATCTAGAAAAATAAATTCTCCTTCAACTAATTCGATTTTCAGCCTCTATTACCGAGACAAAACTTGATATTTGAGGTTGAAGTACTTCGTTTTTCACAAGTAGATAGTGATAGCAAACAGAAAGGGGGAAAGACGGTGGAACTAATTTCCCTCTGCATGTCTTCCTTGGGGATTCCTCACTTGACATTTATGGTTATGGTAAATCTGACCTGCATTGAATGGAAGAGTTATGATGCTTGAGGAGTGTAGGACTCTAGTATGATGATTTCTTGGCGTGGAAAAAAGGATGGTCTTTGGGATCCAACGAACATACTAATTACTTCCAAATTCTGCCATTCTGCTGAGGACGGTAAGAGAAATGATGGCAACCATGACCCAGGCTATGAGTAAAACGAATGTTTGGTCAATGGCGTTGCTGTTGGACTTCCTATGTGTTGCTTGCATAATAGATTGAATAGTAACACAGAGCTACGAATTGAAATGAAATGATAGTTTTTATTATCAGTTATACATCTTGTTGAAAGAATACCAAGAAAAGGCACTGTAAACATGAAAGGGGGGCACATTGCAGATAGCGTGGCACGATTCCAAGCCAACACACATTCATGATTTTCATCGTCTCACGAGATTTTTGGCAACCAGTGTCGTTTACGATATTGAGGTATGCCATTCTCGTTTTGCAAACTCGGAGTCAAGACTTCTATTCTCTTAATCCAGTTTCATATAAAATTTGCAGACCACAATACCCATAGTCAAAATTAGATAACAGCACTGGCTTGGACGGTCAAAGGAATTCAAGTAATTTATGATTCTGTTCTATGAGTCTAATAAGGAGTTCTAGGATTATCTATATTGAATTTTAACGCATACTCTGTCTGTTAATCCTCAGAAACCAGGGATTGTCTCTTGAAGCATTACATTTGCATAGGAAAGGGAGGATACCGGCTTTTATAACTTACATTATTGTTTGGGTAGACATAAGAATGGTCTTATCGTAGAGGACCTACATCATTTATCTTTTACCTTCAACTATATCTTTATGTGTGCAAACTTGAAAGCCATATTCTTTTTTAATTTTGTACACTGGGTATTATTTGTGGCTTGGCTCCTCGGGTGGGAACCAATACTCTTTCTGTCATATATACTCTGTATGTTTACTGTATGACTAAGCCATAGCTTGGTCTCTTAGTGGAAGCCCACGCCCTTCTTTTATATGTAGATTCTATGTGTGAAACTGTGGATTGAACTCTCTCAAGAGCCATTTCCTTCGTTTATATAAATATTTTATGCAGCCGTGGCTCGATCTCTTGGTGGAGAGCCCACGCTATCCATTCATACATAATGTATTACAAATCATGACTCAGATTCTCTAAAGAGTACTAGAACAACTCTAGTTTAATTTTCAAATACTTCTTAGATAAAGTTGTTTAGTAGTTATGGTTGCATGAGGCCAAGAGAGGGCACAGCCCCTAACTTGACTTTAACCTTTGGTTAAATTACTTTTTCCGTTATAATATTTGCATTGACTAAGCTAGCTAGGGTGCAGCCCTTGGATTGGCTTGAATCCTTAATTAATTAATTCAAACTTAATTAAATAATTCAAATAGATATATTATGTTTGATAAGTCCACAAGAGAATAGTCCTGGTTACCCTTGACTTGTATACCTCACTCGAACTTTTAGCCTGGATATGCACTGAACTAAGAATACATATGTAAGATAGAACACAAGTATACGATTACTTATATGCTCGGTGAAAAGCTATATATTAAAAAAAAAAAGAGGCACAGCCCTAGGTTGATTTCTTGTGGTATATATTTCTTACTTTACAATTCCCATTTTGGACGATTAAAGTGAAAAGATGTTAAATCTGTTTTTTCATGAAGACTTTGCAATAAAACAGTGTAGTATTTTGAATATTTTGAAAAAGGTCTCTATCTGAGAGGTTTTGAGAAAGTGGTAAGTAGAATTCCAGCAACTGTCATCGATCACATAGCATGAACTCGTTGGCGCTTGATACCTGCATACTAAGCACTTGGGCACTTAGGCATTTTGAAATTTTGGGATATATATGATGCTTGTGGTAGAGCGCGTTGCATTTCATTTAAGTACATATATTCTTCTTGTATATGAAGTTGCAGGGTACTAGCTCAATGGTAGAGCATCTTCATTATAATGCAAAAGATTGGTGATTGGATTCCACCGTGCCCTATCATAAATATTTTCATTCTATCACTACTACATAGAGGAAGTATAAGCTAAGTTGCACTGAAACGGATAAGGATACAAGGGACATGGATATGACAATTTTTCAAAAAATCTGGATACGATACTGCAGGAAACGGCATATATATATATGTATAATATAATATATATATATTTAATCTAACTAAAATTTAACCTTCACCATTTAAATTTCAAATTAATAAATCATTTACCAAACCTTTTGACAGGCTTAAGGTCCTAAAATCATACTATTTAAAAATTGGATTTTTAATAAAAGAGTTTATTTCTAATTTTTGGCAAATGATACATATTTTATTATATTGGTGTTGATAAACGAGGGAGGGTGTCTAATTTATAATAATAATAAAAATATTTAGAAGTTTTTAACAAAAGCAAATTTTTAATAAAAGAGTTTATTTCTAATTTCTGGCAAATGATACATATTTTATTATATTGGTGTTGATAAACGAGGGAAGGTGTCTAATTTATAATAATAATAAAAATATTTATAGGTTTTTAACAAAAGCAAACTATATAGTATAAATTATAAAAGATTAAAACTAAAAGAGATAAGATAATAAAAATTAAGAATGTTCTAATTTATAAAAAAAAATTAAAAGATTTATAAGTTTATAATATTATATCAAAAGCAAAGTTCCAAACTATACAAATGATAAGATAATCAAAAATAAAATTAAAAATTGGCAAATCACAAAATTTGGCAGCTAGACTTGTTGTCCACGTGATGTGTCCAAGCCGGCGAGCTCTGTTCTCCGTTCTCTCCAGTTCGACCTGAGTCGACGACCTCTGCTCTCACTACAACCTGTGGGTCGTAAGTTGTAACCCGTCACCCGATTTCGAATTGTTTCATAGTTTGTGGGTCGCTGGTCGTGGGTCAGTTCAAGGTTTCAAACTGTTGGCGACTCGGCCCTCTCAGCAAAGGACTGTCGGCCCTCTCGGCACTCAACACTCTACACAGGCGCACTCGGCGGTCAAGACTTGAACCGACGGTCAACACTCGAACCGGCAGTCAATTTTACCCTTCTATCGTGTTTGGGAGGAGCGATTTTGCCCTAAAATGGTCAATTTCTGAAGCGGCTCTAAATTTATGAAACGGCGTTGAAACGTATCACTGCCACTTCAATTCCGTATCCCCTCCGATTCCGTTTTTGATACGGGGATCGGTGTTTCCAGCTTGCTAGACCAATGTTTCCGGTAACTTAGGTATTAAGACAATATTTGTGTAAATTGTCTCAACTTAAGACAAAAAAAAATTGTGTATTGTCTTAAATATTGTCTTTAAGCGAATGTCTTAAATTATTGTTTTAACATCGCTTAAAGATAATATTTAAGACAATATTTAAGACAATACACAATTTTGTTTTTGTCGTAAGTTGAGACAATTTACATAAATATTGTCTTAATACCCCCTCTGTGTAGTAGTGATTGTTTTTAAGTTTCATTTTTACATTGAAAATTATAATTTTGATAATGTGAATGGCTGAAAAACGAGTTGTAAGTTGATGACATTTCCATTTTAAAATTAATATAGATCCATTTTGATTTGGCACCAATTGTTTAAAGGGATAAATACTATAAATTTATATTAATATAATTTATTAATATGTGTTATAAATGTATGCGTATGTGTACCACATATCCACGGATGAGTTGACTTGTGTATTAGTCTTTGCCACTGGTTGGAACTGAACTAGATAGACATAAGTGAAATGGATCGAGCCTTGGATCACATACGGGATAATATTTTGTTACTTGTTAGGTTTTCCTTGGATCAAGGAGAGGCTAATATTTGGTTGCTTGTTAAGTTTTTAGGGGGGATAATATATTATTTTTGTTTCTATTATCCTTTATTCTTAGTCTTTTTCTTATGGTTTTCCAGGTTGAAGCTCAAATTGCTCCAATGAGTCAAGGAAACCAACTTGAATTTGAGCATTAATGTATTGCCTTAAATTTCATGCAGAACTTATTTTATCTTTTGATTCTAGAGAAAATCGTGTTAGGTTTTAGTTTTTGCCTGATTGTGAATTTGATAGACGATTTCTAGTTTGAGATTGTTCAATTTAAACATGGAACAAACATGTGCTTAGTTTTATATTTATTTTTAGAATCGACATGTGCCACGTCAACATTACAGATATGACACATTGAGTGATAATACTAGTGAACTCTTCATTTCCCTGTATTGGTTACTCATTCTAAACTTGAGTTTATTTAATGATAATTAATCATGCAATGAAATCATCATCTTTATGTAATAATTTGGTAATATCACAGCCTTGAGTCCTCAAAATTAGTGTGATTTCAATCCTCTCACCAAGGAATTCTCAAGTTGGAAACACTAAGTATTTAGTTATGGAAGAGTGTTTAATTTTCCTTGTTGACCATAAAATTATTGAATCAGTCTTTTGACATTGGATTATTTACTGTAGCACGACAAAAAATTTAGTCATGGGAAGACTCTTCTTCATTGCTTTGAGACTTTTGTTGGAATGTGTTATGTTGCACAAATCTCGTCTTTTAATGAATGAAGCAAAGCATTTTAGAGGATTCACTCTTGGGGTTTTTTGGAAAGTTTTGGGGAAAAGTGTTATTTAAATAGAAAATACTAAATAGAAATTTTAAACAAAAGATATGAACTTTTTATTTTGTTTTGTTTTCATTTATATTTCTAACAAGAAAAAAATCTAAACATAGCTAAAAGAGATCAGTAAAACATAAACTACATCCTACTACTGGGTAAAGTATATTATTCTAAAAATGATAATCTGAAAGTTAAAGAAATCTCATTTTTTTCCCAAATCATAGTTGAAGACATTCAAATATAATAAGCGGAATCAAACGAGATCAAACAAATTATAGATCCTCCTCCAGTCAAACAGAATCTCAGTCAAAACTGAAACTAAGAGTGATCTCAATTTGTGAATAAGACAGGCTATGATATTTTCCTGGATTCAAATTCTGTGTAAAAAATACATGTAATAACATCTCCAATCAACATAGTACAATCTAATTAATTGGGTGTTATACCATAAAGTTCACGACTGAAGAAAACATATCTCAAATTTATTGTAGATTACAATCATAAAGAAATTCATAACTTCTCCAACACAATACAGAATATGAATCGCAATAAAAGCAAAGAATTGGTGCAAACCCCTTTAGATAAATTTGTAATCTCAACTCGAATGACAATTCAAAGAGAAAGCTACAGCTTAATTTTATAACCGAATAGGAAACTCGGTCACAATATTCAATTGCAAAATTCAGAAAAATAATAACCAGTAAAGATTAGCGTTATATTCCAGACCTATCTGTACTTGAACAAAAATTCTCATACACGTAAACCCAAAAACATAGATGCGAAAGAAACATGTATTAATATTTCTCAAAATAGACGGCAAACACCAAATTCCATAAAATTTCTTCCATCCATTATCTAATGATATCCCAACATATATATACGAAACGATCATGTCTCCGTACATGACAATCCGAGAGTCAAAAATTGACGATAAAAAATTATTAAGTTAGGAAATCTGTTAGAGTTTATTCCTAAATTAATCTCACAATTAAAACTAAACTATTCATGTGTTTGTCGAAGTCATATAGCTTAAAAACCATTCCAAAAGATCTGTATGACTCCCCAAAAAGCTTACTTGTTGCACTAGATACATTTCACGTTAGGCAGTTGAAGGATCTTGATATGATTTTGTCTAGTATATAATGCTCGATCCTCCTCCTTCAAATATAGACAAGGGACGAAATAAGAAAAATAATAAGAAAATAACAATATAAAATTAAGTGGCTGTAGAATCTATGATTCTCTAGCTACTTCTTATTTAAAAGAAAACTAAATAAATCGCAAAAAACTGAGCATACTATTTAATCAAATAAAGAAAGAAAGAAAAACGAAGAACTTACTTGTTGATCATAAATATGTCAACCAAATTATGATATATACAAAAGAAACGAAAATCACAAACTAGTATCATAATCTGGACTATTTTGGTTTCACCGAGTCGTTGGCACTTGGATTAACAAAAATATTTACACCTGTGGTATTAATCACTATTCCACCTGGCACTGCTCAACAAGTTTTTCGTCTTTCATCACAATTGAATCTGTTTTGACTTCAACTTTGTTTGGCTCATCCTGTTCGGCCTTTTCTAATTTCCATTTCTATCCATTTCGAATCACCCATGTATTTTGATCAGACTTTAATTCATCCTGATCTGATATATGAATGATAGGAATCGAGACCTGCTAATTATCTTGTTTATTTTGCCTAGCCTTTCTGTATCTATTGTATCTAGAAAGAAGTCGAGCTTGTCTCTTGGCTGTAACATTGTTCACAGGAATATTCGATGCCCTGCACGCTTTACCCTTTTTCTTAAGTGGTATCACAGAAGGTTTCATTAGTGTTGAGAACCTCAAGAGAGGAATTTAATACTGTAACAACATCTTGAATATGACCCTGTTCCATTTTGCCTGGAGTTTCAGAAGTGTAAACCACTGGTTGCATATTGGGAGCTTGGAAAATTTCATTACTAACCAAATATTTAGGCTTATTCACATCGTCAAGAAGACGAGTCACCCCCATCTTTTCAAACACGAAATTAACAATATCATCAAGATATTCCTCGCAGGTGTGCAACTAATCATCCCTTAGACTAACCCCAAGACGAGACCATTGACCCACATCGTCCAAATGATTTCGTTGGGGAGGCGACAACATATGTTTAAATGGAATATTACAATTCGAAGGAGGAACAACAAGCAATGATGTGAAATCCTTGGGACTATCCTTATTAAAATGATCACCAAGAGGTTTCGATTCAGACTTAGCTTGATATATAAAACTTGAGACTTGCTCATTAATTTTAATTGGATGCGCAGAGCCCTAACAAAGGTTTCGTTTGCAGAATGCTAACATCTATATTTTGGCCTTCTAGTTGCGAATCTTCTAGGGCATGATTTAATTGACTGACTTCTTGCAAACTCGACCCATTCTGATCATGAATTTGATGCTCCAGTTCCACCATGACCTAAAAGTCACGAGGAGAGGATGCGAAATTTCGAGGGTTGGGGATTCTATCAACATGAAGGGGCATTTGAGACACAAACATGGGGGCTTGGCCAACATCATGGGGGCTTGGCCAACATCTGGAAGGACATTTTGTTTAACATCTATAACTACCTCTGATTATTTTGATTTCACACTATTATACCCATTCCTCTCTAAAAAGGCATGCCATGTTTGACCCATTCGAGCCAAATGGAATTCAACCAAAGTCCTAATAAGGCCAAAATGGCATAAGACTTGCTTAGAGTCTTTAAGGGCTAGTGCAAGGTAATGATATCCACTTATGACACATCAGTTGTTATGGCATGCTGGAAAAACATAAATCTTATCATTAAAATTAATTATTAGAGGTATTTACAATTTTTTTTAGAATTAGGTGTAAAAAGATGAAATGTAGAAAAAATGATCACCTTCCGGAATATATAACTTTTATTTATGGAAAAGTGGTATAACCACCCCAAAATGTTATTATTTTAAGATTGGTATGTTATTTTTTTCTCTAAAACATAATGCATATGTTCGTGTTGGTCCATCGATTTGTTATGTAAATTGTCAATTTATGAAGAAAAAATATGTAGAGGCATAGGCAACAGACGAATCTTGTGCAGGGCTATTTTTCCAAAAGTTTAAAAGTTAATTTTATATATATTTTTAAATTACGAAAGTCAGTGAAGCCTTAAAACGACATGGTCGAGTGTTGGTCCACCATATCATGGTCTAAACATAATCAATAATTTCTTTTTTTAGCTTCTAGGTATTTTTGTACGCTTGTGCGGGTTGTTTTTCATTCTCAAAATATGTAAGCCAATCAAAATTTATAGACCTTGAATAAACGATCTATGTTTTTTACAAATTTGACATGAGTGCAGTTAAAAATGAATTAAAAATAGAAAACAATAACAGATCTATTAAAAAAATATATAGTTAGAATCTGCACATAGAGCTTGACAAGTGTGTGCAATTTCATCAATAGTGCACAAGTGGAGCATATGCAAAACTAAGCATGAAAAAAATGAAGTTACATAAATTGGTGTGTTCTACCATAACTCAAATCGAGCCTCAAGGTTTGGAAATCTGAAGCTAATACCAAACCTGCAAGGGTGACAAAAAATATTTGAATCCAAGCATGCATGCGCGTAAATGTATGCACACGTAGATGCACGCACGCGTAGAGGCGCACACGCATTTTTGTGCATGCACATGTAGATGCGCGCACGCGTTCTTTGTCACACTTTGAATTTTATCTATCTCTCCCTACCCTCCCTATAACTCCAGCCCCACCTCTCTTCTCTCCTTCACCACAAGGGTTAGGAAATATATTATTACACAGAATCACTAACTCGCATTATCTTCATGTACATATAAATATTCATCCTTGTAATTATAAATCCATGACCCCTATATCTCAATCCCCAAACCCTTGACCATTATTCCCTATCCACTGCAATCCCTAATCGCTAGTACAACTAACCACTATAAATATTGGCCCACTATAATCCTAAACTAGTATGACCCCTAAAACTCTTAAATACTAACACATAATGATATATATCCCTTAACCGGGCTATAATCCTAACCACGTAATCCTAACCCCTGACCCAAGTTATAACCTCTAATTATCATCAACCCTAAACTCTATCATAAAAAAACCAACCCTTAAAACCTATAACCCATAGCCAATTTAGAGAGATAGTCAGAGGGAGAGAGAGACTTGAACCTTGGGCCCTAAAGGAATATTCTATCCATAAAGAGATATGATGGGACAAGTATCTGTTCACAGAAAGAGATGACAGAGTTTTGGGTTGGAAAGAAAGATTTGGGATTGCAGTGGGCACATGCAAGGGGTTATCCTACCTCCACGAAGAGTGTTTGGAATGGATTCTGCACTGTGACATCAAACCCCAAAACATACTTCTGGACATGAAATTTGGTCCCAAGGTTTCCGACTTTGGGTTAGCAAAGCTGGTAGATAGAGATCAAGCATTCTCCTTCTCCACAATTAGAGGCACACGTGGTTACTTAGCACCGCAGTGGGCCATGAATCTGCCAATCACGACCAAGGTGGATGTTTATAGCTTTGGGATTGTTTTGTTAGAGATAGTAACTGGACGAAGCTCGTTATCCAATTCAACACTGCAAAATTATGGACATTTGGTGCAGTGGGTGTCATCAAAGATGAGAGAAGGGAGAGGAATGGAAGTGGTGGCCAAGTTGCATGGAAATTTTGATTCCGAAGAGGTGGAGAGAGTCCTGAAAATAACATTGCTCTGCATTGAGCAAGACAAGGATGTGAGACCTACCATGAGCCAAGCAGTCGAAATGCTTTCTCAACCCGATTTCTTGATACCAACAAATTCCGTGTTGCCTGACCCATCCCATTCATTTAGGGTTTTCTCTTCCCCTTTTTGTGCAGTAAAGGGTCAATCCTCTTGCTCGTTTTAAGCAGCAGAAAGTTAACAGCTTGGCAATCAGAGTAATATTTTTTCTTCCAGACTCACCTCCTTTGAAATTTGATTTATCCGAGATTGATGATTGCGCCGAGAGGCGCTCTACAATCCAGTATGAGGGAGATCTTGTAACATGTGTCGAGTATTTGTTGAGTAACAAAATAATACAAAGTAAACAAAATAGAATAATAAAAAGTAAAAAGTAATAAATATTATGTCGCCATAAACAAAAAAGAATAATACAAAGTAAAAAGTAAATATGAGATTTAAACTAGAGACTTTAGAGCTTAGGATTAGGTGGTAAATATTATGTCAGCCATAAACAAAAAAGAATAATACAAAGTAAAAAGTAAAGTCTAAGTAAATATGAGACTTTAGAGTGTTTGTCCAGTTAACAAAATAATACAAAGTAAACAAAATAAATAATACAAAGTAGAAATCTCCCTCTCGATACTTGATAAAACCTAGAATTTAGATTTAAACTAATATTTCATAAAATAAATTGTTGAAATTGTGATTTCAGTTTTCGACCTTTTGTAACTTCTCGAACTTCTCGAGATTGTGTTACGCTGTAATGTTGAAAATTTTGATGTTAATGTCGAGATTGTAAGTTTGGACTTTAGTGGCAGTATAAGCGCGAAAGAGGGAGGCGGTGTGATTGCTTTATTCGTTGGAAGGAGTGCTGCTTATTCCATCATTGTAATGTAATAAATAGCGTTGTCACATGCACATGGGTATACCTCCTTCCACCATTTCGCCTTGTCACATGGAAATGGGTATTGCCTTTTTCCACCATTTCATCGTTGTTTTAAAGAACACAAATTCGAATACGTAATCGGAAAGTTCCATAGTTGTTGTGACTAAAACAAGTTCTGTAAACTACTGGTCAATGAATTCCTCTTTCTTTTCATACATGGTTTTTTTAAATTAAAAAAAACTATGTAAGGAAAGTTCTATCCATGAAACAATTCTCATATGTAATTAGAAGTTTGATTCATCATTGTTGAAGTTGTAATAGGTAATTGGAAATTGGTCAAACCATGTACTATTATGATCATATACAGAGGGATACTTCATTATTTTTCTACATAATCGTGTTTAAAAAATATTGTTGTAAGAAAATTTTAGATATGAAAATTGTGCGTAAGTTGTTTATATAAATTGAATTTTATAAATAGAATTAAATAGATATTATAAAAAAATAAAATAATAAATATTAATTATTTATAATTTGATATAAAAAAAATTAAAACTTAATATAAAATCAAATAATAAAAAAACTATATAAAATAATATTTAAAATTTAATATAAAATAAAATAATAAAAAAACTATGTTAACTTTATATATTTAATGCAAAATAAACAATAGTATTGTATCTATTTGGTGGAACTCCAAATGTTTAATGCAAGTCAAAATCATAGTGTATAATTATTTAAACTATAGCATCATTTGTAATCTCTTACTCATTGAAGAATTAAAAGTAATAAAGATACAAACTAGTGAAGGCCTTAAAGGGTTATCCATGTTTGTATAGGAGACTTGTGTTGTTTAGAAATTATGAAGCTTATTTAACTAAGACAAGTTGGGAATGTTTAATGTGAACACTAAATATGTTTCCTGATAAGAAAATTTTAATTATGGCGGGCAATCACTTCTTCATTATTGATTGAACCTTCCACATTATTTTCTTTCTATCTATACTCAATGTGAAGGTCATTAATCATTGATAGAAAAATTTATGGACTTATGTAGCCCACATTTTTCTCGTATATATGAAGTTGCACTTTAAGATTATGATTAAAAGGTGACCTCATTTTTTTTTAAGATATCGTTTGGATTTGGCTATCATAAAAATATGTAAAATATTAACAAACTTATTTATAGTTTAATTATTAAATTAAAATATGTAAAACCTAATATTTTAAATTGAAGTAGAGATATTTTAAAGATAGATTTTGTTTGTTATAAAAATGAGTATAATTTAAGAGAACATTTGTCTACCAAGCCGCGTCTAGGGATTTTGAGGTGCAAATATTTTTTCAAGTTTAGCACTCTAAAATAAGTTTACATATGAAGGGATTTGATCCCTCTTGGCGCTTGGTAGAGCTAGAGTTAAGATGGATCTATGTTGGTTTTTTAACAACCATATGTTTTAGTGTTCTACAAAATGTAGACAAACTTGTTTATATTTATACTAAATTACTTAATTTTTTATTACTATAGTTGGGTTTTGGTGTATAATTGTTTTTAAGTTTCATTTTTACTTTGAAAATTATAATTTTGATAATGTGAATGGCTGAAAAACGATTTGTAAGATGATGACATTTCCATTTTAAAATTAATATAGATCCATTTTGATTTGGCACCAATTGTTTAAAGGGATCAAAGCTATAAATTTATATCAATATAATTTATTAATATGTGTTATAAATGTATGCGTATATGTACCATAGATCCACGAATGAGTTTTCTTGCGTATTGGTCTTTGCCACTGGCTGTTGGAACTGAACTAGATAGACTGAAGTGAAATGGATCGAGCCCTGGATCACACACGAGATAGTATTTGGTTGCTTGTTAGGTTTTCCTTGGATCAAGGACAGGATAATATTTGGTTGCTTGTTAGGTTTTTTGGGGGGATAATATTGTTTTTTGTTTCTATTATCATTTTTTCTTAGTCTTTCTCTTATGGTTGTCTAGGTTGATGCTCAAATTGCTCCAATGAATCAAGGAAACCAACTTGAATTTGATCATTGATCATTGATGTATTGCCTTAAATTTCATGCAGAACTTCATTTACTTTATCTTTTGAGTCTAGAGAAAATCATGTTAAGTTTTAGATTTTTCCAAATTGTGGAGTTGATAGACCATTTCGAGTTTGAAATTGTTCAATTTAAACTTGGAACAAACATGTGCTTAGTTTTATATTTTTTTTAGAGTCGGCATGTGCCACGTCAACATTACAGATGTGACACATCTCAGTTACTTGGGCTGTAGAAAGTGCCTCTTGTTGCAAAAATGCATATAATTTAAGAAAAATTTCACTTAAGATTTTAACTATTAAATTAAAATATTATTCAAATCTAGCATTTTAAAGTGGAGTATAGGTTTTTTATTTAGAATACTATTTTGAGATAAAACAACAAATACAATCTAGTACATAGAAAGTTACTCTCAAAATCAGACATATTTGTAATTTACCTATCATCCTTGTTAACATTGGTCTATTCCAAAATTCAAAAGAGATTAAAGCATCTGGGAAAAATTTCTAAAACCTATCATCTTGGCTAACATTAACATACGTAGATCCACAACTCAAAAGAGTTGAACATAGTAATCATCTACATCCATTGCCGTCGCAAAACCTAAAATCCAAAAATAGAAAACTCTAGAACCAAACAAAACATATCTTTAGATTATTCAGAGTGATAATACTAGTGAAGTCTTCATTTCCTTGTATTGGTTACTCATTCTAGACTTGATTTTATTTGATGGTCATTAATCATGCAATGAAATCATCATCCTTATGTAATAATTTGTTAATATCACAACCTTGAGTCCTCAAAATTAGCGTGATTTAAATCCTCTCACCAAGGAATTCTAAAGTTGGAAACGCTAAGTATTTATTTATGGAAGAGTGTTTAATTTTCATTGTTGACCACAAAATTATTGAATCAGTATTTTGACATTGGATTCTTTACTGTAGCACTACAAAAACTTTAGTCATGGGAAGACTCTTCTTCATTGCTTTGAGAGTTCTGTTGGAATGTGTTATGTTGCATAAATCTTGTCTTTTAATGAAGGAAGCAAAGCATTTTAGAGGATTGTTCAACTATTTTTGAAGGTTAGCATTTTAGAGGATTCACTCTTGGGGTTTGTCGGCAAATCTCGGGGAAAAGTGTTGTTTAAATAGAAAATACTAAATAGAAATTTTAAACAAAAGATATGAAAATTTTAATTTGTTTTGTTTTCATTTATATTTTTAGCAATAACAAAATCCAAACACAAATAAAAGAGGTCAGTAAAACATAAACTACATCCTACTACTTGGCCAAGTATATTATTCTAAAGATGATAACCTGAAAGTTAAAGACACCTAATTTTTTTCCCAAATCACAATTGAAGATATTCAAATATAATAAGTGGAATCAAACGAGATCAAAAAAATTATAGATCCTCCTTCAATTAAGCAGAATCTCAGTCAAAAATCAAACTAAGAGTGATCTCATTCGTGAATAAGATAGGCTATGATATTTTTTTTGGATTCAAATTCTATTTAAAAAATACATGTAATAACATCTCCAATCAACAGAGTACAATCTAATTAATTGGGTGTTATACCATAAAGTTCATGACTGAAGAAAACATATCACAAATTTATTGTAGATTACAATCATAAAGAAATGCATAAGTTGTCCAACACAATACAGAATATGAATCACAATAAAAACAAAGAGTTGGTGCAAACCCCTTTAGATAAATTTGTACTCTCAAATCGAATGACAATTCAAAGAGAAAGCTATAGTTTCATTTTATAACCGAATAGAAAACTCAATCACAACATTCAGTTACAAAATTCAGAAAAATAATAACCACTAAATATTAGCATTATATTCCAGATCTATCTGTACTTTAACAAAAGTTATCATACACATAAACCCTTCATAATTTGAGGATCAGAATCGACAACAGTTGAATCGCCAGGTTTGATTCTACAAATTTTCCCCATGGTCTTTAATGGATAGTGATGGATTATAGAACTTGGGCTCAAAGCAATAAATAGCGCATGACTGGGATTAAACCATAATTTTTATGGGATAATGTATCACGAAAACTCTCAGGAAGGTGAATTGGGAAGAGGCAGTGTATGAATATCACCGACCTAGCTTGTTATCCTTTCGAGACCACTCATGACTGAGCATACTAGGTAGTAATGGTAGGGTACATAGTGCACTGTGTATTGTTTAATAATCTGCAGTGAGCAAGGATAGGTGTCACAAATGTAGAAGTGAACCAACAAATGTGACATGTTATCGTGTAGATTGTATGCCAATAGAGTTTCCCTGTCAACTAGTTGTAATAATACCATCCCTAAGGTGGAGAGAGAACCTAAGTTTAACCAGACGCATGGGATGCCACTCAACCTGGAAAGAGTACACATCATGATAAACCATGTTTTAGTGTTGGTTCGACCTTTTTAATGAGTGATCATAACCACAATTTTAAAAAATCAAATCACATTGATTACCATATCGAGCGGGAAATGAAATACTAGAGTCTCTTGAATGTAATTATTTAATTGAGTAGTAAGTCAAACTTTCATAACCCTTGTTCGAATGTCCCCATTCAAATAATTGCATAGCAGGACAATCCCATCAATCCTACCAGTTCCCTAGGTTGAATGGGTACATTTGGAATTGTAATAAGGGAGCAAATGAATAATTTTTATACATTATAATAGTTCAAGTATTTAATAAAGAGGTTGAATAAATAAATTCAAGAGAAACTCTAGGTTGCAAATGGTTTTGAAGACATATGGAGGATGTGGGACCCACACTAGTTTGATTTCTCACTGCCACATGGCATATCTCTTTTGCCATTTCGAATCCATGAGAAGGCAAACATTATTGGGTGAGTTGGTAAGTTCATACACATGGCATTGAGCATCTTAGGTCTAATTGGGATGGAATGGTAACCTCCATGGAAGAGGAATAGTCAAATTGGAATCTTGTGGACAGTTTGGCTAGATTCCATAGCCCCTATGACAACAATGATGAAGCATCTATGACATCTATGACAAATTTCAGATTTGACTTCCGACATCTGACCATTATGACATGTCAGCCCCAAAAATAGGCTCCAAGAAGGTGCTCATGGGAGTTGGAGAAGCCAAAGAGGTCCCTACTTGAATTGGGAGAAGATGGAAGGTTGGGAACTAGGGAGACGAGTGGCAAATGTGGAATATTTCCTAAGTGGAAATCTCTAGAAGCTAATGGGAGGAATTTGAACCATAGGAGGCTAAGGTTGGTTATAAAATACAGAAATCAAGTATGAGAATAAATTTTGATCATTTGAGAAAAATTGCATTTGTGAAAAATCACATTTGTGAAAAATTGCTTTTGATCATTTGAGAAAAATTGTATTTGTGAAAAATTGCATGAGAATAGCTTTAGATCATTTGAGAAAAATCGCATATCGGTTTGTTTAGTTAAACATCCAATCATAGCTCCACCATAATAGGGCCCGACTGCTTCAATTGACTATGTTGTCCCCTATCGACTCCTGGTGACACGGATCATTGGTATGAGAGCTAAGTTATCAGAGCATTGATTTCAGAACTTTGGTTTCAGAGTTGTGTTAAACACTACTTGTGTATTTTATTCAACTTTTCTCTACCTTCGAATTTTGAGTATTTATCTGCTCGCACTCCTAGACTGAAGATGGCAGGTGAAATTGTGGACAACACTCCTAGAAACGAAACTAAACGACTCATTGAGAAAGCACTCACTCGACAATGAATTAAAATATATGAGCATTTCAATGAGATTTTGGCTCGAATCACTAGTTCATTTGGCTCGACGTCGATTAGCGGATTGACGAGAATTTCCTTTGAAAAGGTTATCCCTTTTAAGTTACAGATGAACTTGTATATACCGAACTTGGAAGGAAATATTGATGTAGAATCTGTAGACAACTGGATACACCAATTGGAGTCTTATTTCTCTATGAATCAACTTTTTGAGGATGATAAAGTCACCCTCGCATCTTTGAATATGTTGAATTCTATGCACTGTGGGTGGGAAAATTGGTCAACACAATCTAGTGAAGACGAAAGCCCCATTGACACATGGGAAAAATTTGTCGAACATGTCCGAAAGGAATTTTACCCACCCAAACATATGGAACAGTAGTACAAGAATTGGCAGCAGTTAAGACAATGGAAGGATTAGACTGTATAGATTTATACTGATGAATTCCACTAACTAATGGCTCGACTTGGTGTTAGGGAAGAAGAAAAGTTACTTGTTCTAAAGTATATTAGCGGCTTAGCTCCTTATATCCAACAAGAGATGGAATTTCTCAATATTGGAACTCTTGTAGATACATTCCATTATGATATCAATCTTGAGATGAAACTAAAAGCGAAAGGATATTTCCCGACCAAACAGTCTAGTCAACCTTTTGACAAGAAACCTCAGTCGATTACTGGCGCCGACTCGTCTAAACGTTCTTACATTTTTAATTTCCAAAAGAATAGGGGTAAATGTGGGATGTTACATCAACAATGGTCAATGATGGTTAAACATGGTAAACCATAGTCAACCATTTTAAAAATAGGGTCAACCATAGTAATAGATGGTTAACCATGGTCAAACTTGGTAAATGATGACTAACAATAGTCATCCTTACCTAGAACCAAAGTCAACCATATTCAAATATGGTTCAAAAAAGTCAACAATGGCCAACTAAAGCCAACCATAGTTAACCAAAGTCATCCATGGTCCATTAAAGTCAACCATGGTCAAATAATATTTAACATGGTAAACTAACTAAATTTAACCATAGTTAACCAAAGTCATCCATGGTTCATTAAAGTCAACCATGGTCAAACAATATTTAATCATCGTAAACGATGGTCAAACTTATTCAACCATGGTCAAACAATATTTAACCATCGTAAACGATGGTCAAACAATATTTAACCATCGTAAACGATGGTCAAACTTATTCAACCATGGTAAATTATGGCCAAACTTATTCAACAATAATTTCTCACCCATCGTCTACAAGAATTAATGATTACGACGATAGGAATTTATATCTTAGAATTTGGAGGTGGACTACCATCTATGCTTTTCCGAGATTGGAGGAGGTCGAGACAAGTGTTTTTGTGCAAATTGATTCGATTGGCATCATTCAAAATTCCAAATAAACAATTATATATATATATATAAGAAATAACTGGTAGTTGATGCATGGATGCATGGATAACTCGGGCGATTCAAGGCATATATTTGAAAGAAGTTGGGTGATAACATGTCTAGGCATGGATAACTCATAGATGAATCATTTATAATATATATATATATATATATATATATATACAAAGTAACTCGTATTTAATGCATCAATTCATGGATACCTCCGGCAGTTCATGGCAAATAACAGGAAGAAGTTGGGTGATAACATGTAGCTAGGCATGGATAACTCGTAGCTCAACAATTATAAAAGAAAGAAGGCAGATAACGAGAAGAAGGTTGGTGATAACATGTATCTAATAATAGTATGCAAAGTATATATATATTGATTTTTTTTGTTTTTAGTTTTTATTTGCATTGGATTTTGATTAATAATTGGACATTTAATCCCCAACTACCTATCACCTATACGCATTCACCAGACACAAATTATGTGACTATGCTAGTATATATAATATCCATGCTCATAGAATTCATTAGTACTTTCCTGTAGCACGAGATTATAGATTGTCTCCTAGAAGGCATTTTGTTTGCTTGATTTGTTGGAAAAGTTACATTAGTTTAGGTAAAATTGGGATAAAATATTATGACTAAAATGAAAATGAAGTTTCGTTTCTAGATCTGAAGTACGGTGTTGAAGTATTTAGGTTTACATTCAGAAACCAATAATCTATGTTAAAAATTATGATCAACCTTGAAAATATACTAAAATTCAAATAAAAAGTATCATGCTTACTGTTTTTTTAATTTTTCTATAAAATATCATATTTATCAATCTTTTTAAATTTTCATTCAATAGTGGGAAAAAAAGACACTGTAAATCCTCTATTGAGATGATAAAAAACTGTAAATCAAGAATAAGTTGAGATCCCGGGCCTATGAATTCACAACCTAATAGATCAAATTAAATTTTTGAACTTGCATTTTAGAAGGATTAATTATATAGAATAATTTTGAAATTATATAAACCGTATAGTGAAATAAACTCGATCTGTAAGAAAGGGCCCATAACCTGTCAAAATCTTAAAGACAAGAAAATAAGTATTTTTATGCTTAAAGAAAAAAAAGTATCCCGAGTCGTATAGAAGGCTAAGAGATTTGATTAACCCTCTCTTATGGGCTTCCCTGCTAATATAGGTTGAACTAAGGGCAAATACACTGGAGGCGATTTTTACAAACAATTACTCGTTTTTTTTCTTTTCTTTTTTCACATGAAAAAAACTATACTTTATATTAGAAGTATAACTGAGTTACAAAAAATTCCATACCAGAACCCAAAGCACAAGCCATTCCAACTATACATCGAGGAATCTAGAACCCATGGCCAAACCACATATCAAGAAACCCAGAAGATCCAAAGCAAGACCCAGCGGGATATACCAATACCAAATAGAACCAAACATGTCTAGGAAGTAGAGAACCAAACAGAAAAGAGAAGAACCAAATGAAAATAAACTGGAAAAAAGAAAAATATAGATGTCGTAGGCATACTAAGATGCCTAAAAGTAAGGTAATTGCAAAAATAGATAGAAGAAAAGATCTAGTAGGAAAAAATGTTCCAGTAACCGAACGAAGGAGGTTCAGAACCTTCCAAAATATAAAACAAATACGCCCATCCACAACCGAAAGACCCCTATGCGAGAGATCATCCACAACAACATTGTGCTCCCTAAAAATGTGAATGATAGAAGTCTGAGTACAATGACCCAAGAGGAGCTTGGTCTATTCCATCCAAGAGGTGAGTGATAGAGCATTAATGGAAGAAACCAAATTTTCCCAGTTAACTATGGTCAGTGCATCCCCCGCCACCTGTTACAAGTTGATGCATGCCTTAGTTGAAAAGAATAAAACTAGCCACAATACCCGTAGTTCACCTTTTGTATTGGTACACTGGCCGCAGGACATCCAAAACTTGATATGATCACCATTATCCAATTCAATAAAATCCCCAACACCACATCTTCCTGAAGATTCCTGTACAACACTGTCAAAACGAGCTCTCTTACCAGACCGAAGAATAAGTGGTGGCCAGCTAGCCCGATCAGTAGTCAAATTCCCCACATTTTGTGATCCCACAAATTCCCAGAAAAGAGTTTGAATAGAACAAGCAATCCTACTGGTATCTGAGGCAATATGATCAAATATCTGACGGTTCCGAGACTTTCAGATCTCCCAAGCAAGAAAATAGACCAGCTCCCCAGAATTGTGGTTTAATGCAAACCAGTTTTTGAAAAAGTCCTGAATAGTATCTCCTAACCAACCCTGCATATTTGTAAATTGAGATCCAAAATTAGACCAAACTTTTACAGTGAAAGGAAAACAAATGAAGAGATGTACAAATTTTTATGCATCTTGTCGACATAGTGAGCATATATTTGGGCCCGAAAAGCCCCTTTTGAAGGTTTTCCCAGATTAGTATCTTTCCTTCCAACAATAACCATACAAAAATCTTAACTTTAAGAGGTAATCGCCATTTCCAGCAACAACTGTGCCACCACTTCTTCACACATTTCGAATTTGAATAAATCGCCTCATATGCCAGACGAGCAGAAATTGTACCATCCTGTGTATTCCAGGACCAAAGAATACTATCCTCACCATCCGATATTCTAATATTAGCACGACGCAGGTCCAGTATGTAGCACTTCCATTCTGTGTCCATCACACCAACAAGTCCCAACTGTGAGGTGTTCATCCAACTATGGAAGGTATGTGCCAGATTGTTGTCAATGAGTATATGATTAAGGTAATAGTAACCTCGGATTCTGAGGTAATATACCAATGCATTCGAAATCCTAAATGTTAGAGGGCCACCCATGATTGGATCTTCACCGATCAAAATGTGCCCACCATTCCCAGGATACCAGGCCAACCATTCATCCATAACCATGAAGGATGAGAGTAATATTGCCCAAATATTAAAGATACCTTTAGTTTTATTCCCATTGGAACGTATCCACTGGATAGTCAAAAATTTACCAAAGTATTTATCTTTTAAGATATTGCCCCACACATAGTCCACAGATAGTGCTCTCCATAGAATTTTGGCCAATAATGCATATGTGAAGGATAATATATTATTTATAGCCCAACCTCCCTATGCAAAAGCTCGTTCCAACTTGACCCAATCAACTAAATGGATTTTTTGACTACCATTACTCGACCATAAAAAGTGATGAATCTTCTGGCGAATACTGGACAAAATGGATTTTGGGATTCTGCACAGTGAGAACCAACATACCCCCACTAGATAACCAAATCCATTGCCACTGATGTATCCGTTGATCATTTTTTTGTAGGAGCCACTGCCAATCCACTATCCGATATCCATTTGGTTTTAAATAAAACCTAAGGTATTTGGTGCCATACGTCAATTTTCCAACTCTGTATGAGAGAAGATTTATAAATTCTAAAAGTGGAAATCCCTCCATATTATGATTTAATAATTTCGATTTCCTTTCATTAATGATCATTCTTGAGGAGTGACAAAAGAGTTGTAGAAGACTACTGATATGAATCCATTCCTGAAAATATGCAAGCCCAAATAACATCACATCGTCAACAAAAAATTGATGAGTGATGGAAATATGTGGCGATACCTCGATCCCTGATAGCAGGGAGTCTTCCTTGGATTTATGGATCATCCTACTGAGTCCCTCAATCACAATCAAGAATAGTAAAGGAGAAAGGGGTCAGCCCTGGTGGAGTCCCCTCGAACAGGTGATAAAATTAGTGCAACATGCATTAATAAGTATAGAATAATTTACAGACGTAATGCAGGCCATGATCCATTTGATGGAACACCAAGGAATACCGATTTGGACAAGTGCCAATCTGAGAAAGGACCAATCCACATTGTCATATGCTCTGGTAAGATCTAGTTGTAGTATTATTGCTTGAATGTACTTTGATTTAATTCTATGAAAATCTTCTTGAGCCACCCCCACTGCGCCAAGGATCTGTTGATTGTCCAAAAAACCATATTGTTCCAGGGAGAGGCCCCTAGAGAGAACCAGCTTGATCCTATAGGAAATGATCTTAGATATCACTTTGTAAATTAGGTTACATAGGGAAATAGGCCTAAAATCCGCAAAGGATTGTGGATTTGACACCTTTGGTATTAGTGCAAGGAAGGTGGCATTTAGAGCACCCGACACTTCCCATTTCATCCTGGTTTCTTCCACCATGTCCAAAATATCTTGACCCATGATATCGAAGAATTCCAAAAAATGTTATGTGGTCCAGCCATCTAGACCCGGACTTTTGTCTTTTGCAAAACCATAAAGTACAGTATGAATCACCTTCAAGGAAATAGGGAGAAATATATCATTACCTTCCAATTCAGAGAATAGACGAGGGTATTCCTTTATAACCTTGATTTGTTCCCCAACAGTATTTGAGTCAGGATCACACAAATATTCTTTAAAAAAATCATTTGCCTCCCCTTGAAGATCCTTCAGCTCTGAGATTGTGTCACTTGTCCGACTCTTCAATTTCCAAATAGTGTTAATGATCCATCTTCTATCGAAGAAACGGTGGAAAAATTTTGTATTGTTGTCCCCCAATGTGATCCATAAGGCCCTGCTCTTCAGACTCCAAGATGCCTCTGCTCTATTTAAAATCTGTAATATCCTACCCTCCAGATCCACAAGTAATGATTGTGCCCCATCTGGAAGAGGACCCCCCAAATGTGCACTATGTAAAGTACCAATCTGTGATTCTATATCAATAATGTCCTGCTTCTCACCTTTCTTACGTGCCAACTTCCAATCTTTGATAGTGAGTTTTAGGAGACCCAATTTTTGAATCAGTTTTTGGGTCGACGAGGAAATCCCCACAACCTGAAAACGACTCCATTCAGAGCGAACAAAAGCCACGAAATATGCAATCTGGAGTAAGGTATGATTGAATTTAAAAGGGAGAGGGATCTTTGACCCACCAAAATCCAACTCCAGTAGTATTGGAAGGTGGTCCGAAATCGATGATAAGGCTGACCAGGAGATTCTGTATTTGTGCATTTTTTGAACCAATTTATCTGCTATCATAAACCTTTCCAAACTCTTCGATATCCGCCAGTCATCCCTTCTACCATTACACCAAGTAGGACCAAAGGGAATCGGAAAAATATCGTTCATTCCCAAATCTGCAAAGAAATCAAAGAATAAAGGGCACAAATTATCACCTCTAGCATTTTTACCCCAAGTTTCAGAGGGAGAGAGTGTAAGATTAAAGTCACCCGCCAATAAGACACAATAGTCCCACAAATTTTGTTGAGTCCCAAAATGTCCGCCTCTCAGAGTATGGACCATCGATATTTAGTAGGTTAACCACACCAACAAAACCAAGAATGTACCCTTCCAATAGGATCCCAAGATGTGTACAAAATGCAGATAATTGGAAAATTTTAGGATCCCAGGCCGACAGAAGACCTCCAGATTGACCATCTACATCCGTCGAGCATATAACCCAATATTTTATAATGTTTTGGAAATAATCCCCAGCCCGATCCTCCGAAACCATAGTCTCCTGAAGAAAAATAATATCCGGTTTCAAAGAATCTAGTATACCTTTGAGGGGCAATTTTTTCTGAGGGCCCCCAATCCCTCTAATATTTAGTGAGAATAAAATAATCTTTTAACCCTGGCGAGGGATGTGAAATTCTACAGGAGAGATCACTCAGCTTGAACAAACCTCACAAATTTCACTCAAGAATTGCATAGAAGAAGAAGAAGAATTGAATCAATATTCACACATGAAACTCAAAGTATTATAAAAACTGTTGTAATGTCATTCATCTACTGTAAGATGGAAAAAATACAAGAGTACAATAGAATGAATTCGATTACCCCAAAGGTGATTCAAATTCTACTCAAGGTGTGGCTTGGACTGCATTGGAGACATCACCCAATCAGAAGTAGTGGCCACCGATAGTCAAAGGTCAGTAAAATATGAGTCTAACTGATGTATGTGAACACTAATCAAGGGAAGGAGACTTCAAGGGTGCATGACAGACTGTCAGTAGTCAAGTGGCACTCCGATACAGACAACTGGAAGCTACAGGCAGTTAAACTGAGCAATAAATGCATAAATTGATCAATTAATGCATGAACTGACTGATGGGATCCTATAAGTTTGTAGTAGGGCGCATTAGTATCTAGATGATGAAAACAAGGTGCACTAGGTAGGTAGGAGGGCTATTAATGGATAAAAATAGACTCGAGGGGGCTGAAAATAACCACTAGAAGCTGGGAGACTACCATACTGATGACTCGATGCATGCATGCATGCAATGCATGAAAATACAAATGATGATAATGAGAATACTCCAACACCCCCCCACAAGCCAGACTATGAGAAAACACATAACTGAAAACTAGTAGGGCCTTGGTAACTGATACCAAAGGTCACCCCAGACAAGAATCCAAAAAATAAAGTGAGGAAAGAGGGAAAACCCAGTGGGAAGAAATCCCCCCCTCAAGATAGACTGTGGTAAGCTAATCAATCATGTACGTCACTCACCCCAAAAGGTAAGTGAACTTATTTACCAAGAAAGGATCTATCGACAAGAAATGGATCAGTGTGAGAAGAATGAAACCTTCCATTCTAAAAATCAGATCTGGTTCTCCTTTGATCAAGTGGATCTCCAACAAGATCTCCGACAGATCTAAGAGTTGTGGCTGCCCATATTGGAAGAGGAGGATCTTCAGGTTGTAGATCATCAGGTTCTTGTGGATCTGGATCTTCCATTCGCTCATCTTCACTGTCCGGTTCTAGATATTTAGGTTCTTGTGGATCTGGATCTAACATTCGCTCTTCATCACTTTCGCTTTCAGACTCTGAATATGAACCTTCTTGAGATGGAGATTCGCTCTCTTGCTCATCAAGCAGTGGTGGTGTGGTATGCAAGTTGTCTTTCTCAATAGGATGAGCATCTTGCAATGGCCATTCCTAAAATGGAACACTCCTTTCAAGGAATGTTTGCATAGTAGAAGGAACAAAAAGTTTGTAGGCCTTTGCACTCAGTGCATAACCCACCAATATACACTCTCTGCTCTGTGGATCTATGGCTCTCCTTTTCTCTGTTAGAATCATTGCCAAAGATATGGATCCAAACACTCTGAGATGGAATACATAAGGTTTGTAACCCATCCATGCTTCAAAATGAGTCATACCTTTTAGTCCTTTGTGAGGGAATTTGTTCTGAAGGTAAGAAACACAATTAACAGCTTCTACCCAAAGACTTGGATGCAACCCTTTCGACTCTAACATGAAAGTTGTCATCTCTTTCAAGGTTATGTTCTTTCGCTCTGCAACACCATTTTTATTTGGTTTGTAGGGAACAGTATGATGCATCTCTATGCCTTCATTAGCACAAAAGGATTGGAATTCACTTTTAACATACTCTCCTCCATTATCAGTGCAGAGGGCCTTGATCTTTCTGTCAGAGAACATCTCTATAGAAGACTTGAAAAACTTAAAGTATCCAAAAACTTCTGATTTCAATATGAGAAAGTATACCCAACTAAATCTAGAATAGTCATCAATGAAAGTTAAGATATACCTTGCCCTGTTTAAAAACAGATATGGAAGTGGCCCTGAAACATCACTATGAATCAGTTCAAGAGGTTTAGAGGCTCTCCTCGCCTTCCCTTTCTCAAAATTCTTTTATGGATGCTTTCCCATCAAGCAACCTTTACAGTTTCCTTTAGCAAAAACGATATTAGGTAGACCTTCAACCATCTTTTGAGTGTGCCTGTCTTGCAAGTACTTGTAGTTGAGATGCCCAAATATTGTTGATGTATTTGTAACTTCGGAATGTATTTCACATATGTATATTGTACTCCTATAGAGATGGTATTATTCCTCTATACGGAAGTGTCGTCATTTGTATTGACAAGTGTTGCAACTTGTTGTGATGGGTTATTAGACCACCAAGTGTGGGGTCGGCCCTGATTAGAGTTACCATGGGTTATTAGACTGAGTTAGACAAGTTGACCTTATTAGTTTATTAGGCAAGTCAAGTAATGTATAAATAGAGTGCGGGAGACACTCTATTTGATCATTCACTTATTCATCTATCTCTCTCATTGAGTGATGAGCACTAGTGGAGGAGGAGAAGCTGCTAGGTGTCTATCTCTTATGCTTGGGTTATTGTATCATTGCTCTATCTATCTCTGAGGAAGTTATTGGGTTTTTTCACCTTCTTGGTTTTCCCCAAGGAAACTCTATGTCTATTGTCTCTTGTGATTGCTTCTTGTGATTGATATGTTGTACATGTTATTCTCTTAGATAATATCCTAGATCATATTGAATTGATGCTTAAAATCTAACATGGGATCAGAGCTAACCTGAGAACAAGACACTGTGCAGTTGCGGAAGCTAGGGCTTCTTGTTTTTTTTTGGGTTTCTCTCCATGGATATTGAGAGGTAGGAGGCTATATTGATTCTCCTCAGAAAGGTGCATATTTCTGTCGAAACATAATTCAATTATGAGCATTTTTCATATTTTGACCTAAAAATTAGGGTTTCCACAAAAAGTGGAATTTCTGAAATTTGAGACTACAACTGGAATCTCCTTGGAAAAATTGAAGTTTAGAGCTTTGGATCGAACTTTTTGGCTAGGTGAAACTTTGGGAAACTCAAACCCTAATTCAGGGTCCTCCCCAGTGAATCCAGAAATCTAAAAGGCAATTTTGAGGAGTGAAACTTTGCAGTTTTCAAATTCTGAGTATACCAGCTTGATCAGCTCATCAAGGCGCATCTTTCTATCCTTTCAGAAGTTTGAAATTCAAAGTTTGAATTTTTAGGGCTTCTCTGACAAACCCTAATCCGACACCAGATCCAGTCTTCAGCAAATCAAGTGGTAAGATCTAAATCTTTTCTATTTCCATTTGAAGTACTCTTTAAGATGTCTCACCACACCAAGCTTGAGGATAAGCTTGAAGGGGATGATAACTTCCGTGCCTGGAAGTATAGGATTGGGTTAATCCCGGAAGAAAATGAGTTGGACACTTACATAAGTGAAGAGGTCCCTATCCGAGAGGGAGAAGAGGCTAAGGCCTTACACAAAAGGAATTTGGTCAAGGATAAGAGGATCATTGCTGATTCTATCAAAGACCATTTCATACCACATGTGTCATCTCTGAAGACACCCAAGGAGATGTTTGATTCCTTGACCAAGCTATTTGAAGGGAAGAACATAAATCGGAAGATGACCTTGAGGAATCAATTGAAGAATATCAAGATCCAGAATGCAGAGACTATGTAGTCTTATATCTCAAGGGTCTGCCAGATAAAAGAACAACTTGAAGCTGTGGGAGAAGATATAGAGAATGGAGAAGTGGTAATGACCACTCTTAATGGCCTTCCTAGGTCATGGGATTCCTTCATCCAAGGAATTTGTGCTAGGAAGAAACTTATCTCTTTCAGTAGCCTGTGGGAAGAATGCTCACAGGAAGAAGCTCGGATTGTAGCTTGAGAAGAGAAGATGGGGAAAGAAGACCAAGCTCTCACATCACACTCCAAGAAGTATGATAATAAGAAGGGACATCACCATAGTAAGAAAGAAAAGAACCACCATCAGAATCAAAGGGGTAGCTTCAGATCTCGAAGAAACACATCACATGACTGATGCTTCATATGTGATGAAAAAGGGCACTATGCCAAGGATTTTCCCATAAACAATAAAGATAGCTACCACAAGAAAAAGAAGAACATCAAAAGAAAACATCATGCTCATGCTGCAGAGGATGATGAACCTCCCAGGAAGAGGGCCAGAGAAGAAAGTGAAGATTCTTCAAGTGATGAAGAGTATGTTTTGATTTCTGCCCTCACTGGAACCATTACTCATGGAAGTAATGATTGGCTTATAGATAGTGGGGCTTCCAAACACATGATAGGATTCAAGGAATCCTTCATGAACCTATCTGAACATGAATCACCCCACAAGGTGAAACTTGGGGATGACTACCAGTATCCAATAAAAGGAAGTGGTGAAGCCTCCTATAAGCTAGACTCTGGAAAGTCTATGAAGATGAAGGATGTACTATATGTTTCAGGTCTCAAGAAGAACCTTCTCTCCATATCTGCATTGGATGCAAAAGGCATGAGGGTTGCATTTATATATGGCCAAGTTCTTATGTGGCCAAAGGGTAAAACTATAGATGATGCAGTGGTGATTGGAGAGAAAGAGGGAGGATTATACAAGTTGAAGGGCCAACCAGAACAAGCCTTGGTATATGACTTAGTAGAGCCAAGTGAACTTTGGCATAGAAGACTTGCATACATGCACTATAGGGCACTACCAATTGCAAGCAAAGCAGTAGAAGGTATTCCTAAAATCCAGACAAAACATGAAGGCATTTGCAAAGGTTGTGCAAAGGGAAAGAACACAAAGAAGACATTTCCAAGCAGTGAAAGCAAGGAAAAATGAATCTTGGAAATCATCCACTCCGATGACATCCAGTTCTCTGAGTGGGTATGTATACTATGTTTCCTTCATTGATAATTTCTCTAGGAAGACTTGGGTTTACTTCTTGAAGAACAAAGATGAAGTGTTTGACAAATTCAAGGAATTCAAAGCCTTGATAGAAAATCAAACTGATAAGAAGATCAAGATCTTCAGATCCGACAATGGCGGAGAATTTACCTTAGGTGAATTAAAGAAGCTATGCAGTGATTCAGGGATTAAGAGGGAGTTGACCACTCCTTACAATCCACAACAAAATGGGGTTGCCGAAAGGAAGAATAGAACAATTATGGAAGCATCTAGGGAAATGCTTCATGACCAAGATCTACCCATGCACTTATGGGCAGAAGTAGCAAGAACAACTGTATATGTGTAGAACAGAACACCTCATAAGATACTTGACAACAAAACACCAGAAAAAGTGTTCACTGGTAAGAAAATATAAGTTGGCCATCTTAGAATATTTGGCTGTCCAGTATACACTCACATCCCAAAAGAAAAGAGGACAAAGCTAGATCCTTCAGGAAATAAGGGCATATTCGTGGGTTACAGTGAAAGCTCGGAGGCTTACAGAATCTACTTCCCAGCATTCAAAAAGATTGACATCAGCAAGGATGCAACATTTGATGAAGGCTCAGCATACATCAAATCAAGAAAGACACCTGTTGAAGACAATGAAGAACCCAGAATATCCAAAACACAAGACACCACAATGAATGAAGCAATTCCTAAAGAAGATCGTGAGATGGAAGATCCACAACAACCTGTAGATCCACCTCGTGAGAAGAACTCTCATAAGAGGAAACCAACATGGGTTAGAGAGCTCATCCAAGATGCATAAAGGTATGGAAATCCAGAAGAGGAACACAAATAAAGGAAAAGGACAAGATCAAATACTAGCTATGTTTCCTTACTTTGTGATATCATGAACAGAGAACCTTCCAGTTATGAAGAAGTAGTGGAAAAGAAAGAATGGAAGGATTCCATGATCGAGGAATACCAATCGATCATGAAGAATGATGTCTGGGATGTGGTCCCAAGACCAGATGGGAAGTATGTTGTGACTTCCAAGTGGATCTATAAGATCAAGCATGCTGCAGATGGTAGCATAGAGAAATACAAAGCAAGGTTTGTAGCTCGTGGCTTCTCCCAGAAAGAAGGGATTGATTATGAAGAGACTTTTGCTCCTGTAGCCAGATACACTTCCATTAGATCAGTACTTGCTTTGGTTGCAGTGATGAAATGGAAGGTACAACAGATGGATGTCAAGACAGCTTTCTTGAATGGTGTAGTTGAAGAGGAAGTGTATGTGGAGCAGCCACTCGGATTTGAGACACATGACAGAGGGACTCATGTGTGCAAACTGAAGAAAGACCTGTATGGTTTGAAAAAGGAACCCAGGACCTGGTATGGTAGGATAGATGGCTTCCTATCCAGTTTGGGATTTACTAAGAGTAAAGTGGATTCAAACCTTTACTACAAGGTTGAGGAAGGAAATCCAGTGATACTGCTATTGTATGTGGATGACCTGTTTATGACAGGTGAGGATGGATTGATTGCCGACACGAAGAGGAAGCTTGCTGTCGAGTTCAAGATGAAGGACTTGGGTATGATGGACTACTTTCTAGGCATGGAGGTGTGGCAGAGTGTCGATGGAATCTTCCTTGGACAAGGGAGGTATGTAGTAGAGATCCTGAAGAGGTTCGGGATGATGGACTGCAAGGACATGGCCACACCTATGGCATCTAACCTGAAGCTTCTATGTGATGCTTCATCTGAGCCGGTTGATGCCACGATGTATCGTCAGATGATTGGGTCCTTTATGTACATGACGAATACAAGACCAAACATCTTCTTTGCGGTGAACACCTTGAGCTAGTATCTGACAGATCCAAGACATGTTCACCTGATAGCTGCAAAGCATATTTTGAGGTACCTGAAGGGTACAGTTGACTATGGGCTCAAGTATGATGCGAATCAGAAGTTTAACCTGGAGGGTTATGTTGATTTGGATTGGGCAGGTAGTGCCATTGATCGGAAGAGCACTTCGGGGTGCTGCTTCAGTATGGGATCCAGTATGATCTCTTGGTTTAGCAGGAAACAGTCCTGTGTGGCACTGAGTACAGCCAAAGCAAAGTATGTTGCAACTTGTTCGGCTAGTTGTGAGGCAATATGGCTTAGGAAGCTACTGTCTGATTTGTTTGATCTCCAGTTGAGTGCTACTTGTATATATTGCGACAAACAGAGTTGTGTGAAGTTGTCGGAGAACCCAGTGTTCCATGACAAGTCGAAGCACATTGAGATCAAGTTCCACTATATCAGGGATATGGTGCAGAGAGGAGCAGTGAAGCTCTTATATGTTGCAACGGACGAGCAGATAGCCGATGTGTTGACCAAGCCGCTAGCCAGAGTGAAGTTTGAATACTTCAGAGAGAGACTTGGTGTACTTCAGATCGAGATTCCCTCCAAAGGGAAGTGATGAGTCCGAAGACACAGATGCACATGAGCCATTCCGACATGGTTGAAGTTTGTCTTGCCATGGTTGTTGATGTAAGTGTTGGGGCCTTTCGAGCATGGTTTAAGTTTGTCTAGCCATGGCTGCGATATAAGTGTTGGGGCCATTCTCACATGGTGGTAGGTAGGTCCTCCCATGGTGAGATGTAAGGGTCGGGGAGGATTTTCCGACATGATGGTAGGTAGTTCCTCCGATGGTGACATGGTGGTAGGAGAGTCCTCTCATGGTCATTGATGTAATTGTCGGGCTATTCCGACATGATGGTAGGTAGTTCCTCCCATGGTGACATGGTGGTAGGAGAGTCCTCTCATGGTCGTTGATGTAATTTCCGTGCCTTTCCGATATGGTGGCAAGTAGTTCCTCCCATGGTGACATGGTGGTAAGAGAGTCCTCCCATGGTCATGATGTAAGTGTTGTGCCTTTTCGACATGGTGGCAGGTAGTTCCTCCCAAGGTGACATGGTGGTAGGAGAGTCCTCCCATGGTCGTGATGTAAGTGCTGAGCAATTCCCGGATGGTGGTAGGTAGGTCCTCCCATGCTGGTGTATATAAGTGTTGTGTGTGTGCATCTGGGTTGTGCTCCGTGTACGTGGACGATGACAATGATCTGAAGATGATGATGTGATAGTATGGTACAGAGGTTTTGCAGAGGCATATAATTGGTCCTGAGATGCTCTTGCAGGTTTTGTAGAAGCAGTGTAATCAGTCCTGGGAGATCTTGCAGGTTTTGCAGAGGCAGTGTAATTAGTCCCGAGGTGTACCTACTTGATGGCTTGCTCGCAGAGATGATGAAGACCTACATGGAGGCTAGGCCTACATCCAGCATGAAAAAAGGTTGGCTATGTAGAATTCCTCTGATGAGTAGATGAGAGATTGATTGAGATAGCAGCAGTAGAGACGAGGACGATGACGATGACGATGATACAGTGACGATGATCCAGAGAAGAAGACTTGTGCTAACAGATCTGTGTCAAGAAATACCTTCCTAGTTAAGAGGGAGTGTTGATGTATTTGTAACTTCCGAATGTATTTCACATATGTATATTGTACTCCTATAGAGATGGTATTATTCCTCTATACGGAAGTGTTGTCATTTGTATTGACAAGTGTCGCAACTTGCTATGATGGGTTATTAGACCACCAAGTGTGGGGTCGACCCTGATTAGAGTTACCATGGGTTATTAGACTGAGTTACAAGTCGGCCCTGTTAGTTTATTAGGCAAGTCAAGTCATGTATAAATAGAGTGTGGGAGACACTCTATTTGATCATTCACTTATTCATCTATCTCTCTCATTGAGTGATGCGCACTAGTGGAGGAGGAGAAGTTGCTAGGAGTCTATCTCTTATGCATGGGTTATAATATCATTGCTCTATCTATCTCTGAGGAAGTTATTGGGGTTTTTCACCTTCTTGGTTTTCCCCAAGGAAACTCTGCATCTATTGTCTCTTATGATTGCTTCTTTTGATTGATATGCTGTACATGTTATTCTCTTAGATAAGATCCTAGATCATATTGAATTGATGCTTAAAATCTAACAACTATTTCATGCCAGAGTCTACTCTCTTCATTTGCATGTGTGTGAAGAGTGGACTGTTTGGAGTAAGGTAGGAAGTGAGAAAAGTCATAGAGTTTCGAATTGTGATAAAAAACACCTTTTGCTATGATACTTCCAGTTGACATCTCTTGGATTTCGACCTCATTTGGAGTGAAGATCACCTTCTTGGGTACTTCAGTATGGGTCATCTGGTAGACTGAAAGTAGGTTGGAAGTAAGTGTAGGGACATAGAGCACATATGAGAAGTAACCATGCTCAAGGTTAATCCTTCCAATCCCCTCAGAGGAGACCTCAAAATCATTCCCCAACAAGATTGAAGGGTCAACTGTGGATTCGAAACCAGAGAAGATATTTTTGGAGGAAGACATGTGTCTTGATGCTCCTGAATCAATGATGAAGGAGGAATATTTTGAAGCACTTTCCATGAGTGCATGACACCTCTCCTTGTCCTCAGATCTTGAAGATTCAACTTCTTTCCTCCTAGCACCTGTAGGTACTGTAAGGTTGTTCTTTTCAAGAATTTGATCCATTAGATCTATTGTCTTCTTTATACAGGCACTCTCAGGATGGAATCCTTTGTTGCAATAAGTACATTTGGATTTATCCTTGTGAGATTGCTTGCCTTTCTTGGAATTCGAAGCCCCTTCTGACTGATAGGGAGCCTCCGTTGTCTTCTACTCATTTGACTTTTTGTCTTTATGTTTTTTATTGCCTTAACCATTCACTCTCTTCACTTCAACAACTGCAAGTGATGAATCCACCCTTGGTTTGATCAGTCCCATTTGCACAAGCTTATCCTACTCTTGAGAGAGAAACATAATGAATGTAGAAAGAGTGGGAATCTTCTAATTGGAATGGATAGCTTTAGTGACTGGAAGGTAGAGACAAAAACTGAGTAATCGGGGCCCAATTTTGACAGAATGGCTAGGATTAGCTGCTTCTCTTCTTTTTCTATTCCATAAGATTTTAGCTGTGAAACCAAATTTTAAAATCCAGTGAAGAACTCATTGATTGAGACAAAACTGCTGGGGCTCAGAGAGATAAGCTCATTTTCCAATTGGTGACCCTTCAAATCATCTTTCTGCCCAAACAGATATTCGAACTTGTCCCAAACTTCTTTAGGAGTCTTGAGATCAATGATATGAAAAGGTAGATCATCGGAAACACTGAGGAGTAGCAGGCCAACTGCTTCATCAAGTCTATCAAGATACTTTGATTTCTCAACAACACCTGTAGGTTCAACTGCAACTCCATTCAACACTCTAGAAATAATTTTGGACTTCATGAAGATGTTCATCTTGGCTTTCCATTCGAAATAGTTCAAGGAGTTCAGTTTTAGATCCATGGTAGCTGTTGAATTCGAATATGTAGATGGAATAACCTACAAAACAAATGAAATTTTGGCTGGCGATTTGTTGCAGATCTAAAGAACATTTCTTTAGGACAGTGAGCACATGTGACTGGATCCTTCACACCTGGCTAGACCTCACTGGATTGCTCCAGTGAATTCAAGACAATAACACCAGGATTTGTTGTGAAAATCCAGAGGCTTCTAGTGCTCTACTGAAAAAACAACTGCTCAATAAACTGTTGCAACTACTGCTACTGCTGCAAATTGAAAAGATGTATCAATCTATGATACCATGTGAAATTATACAGGAGAGATCACTGAACTTGAACAAACGTCACAAATTTCACTCAAGAATTGTAGAGAAGAAGAAGAAGAATTGAATCAATATTCACACATGAAACTCAAAGAATGATAAAAAACTGTTGTAATGTCATTCATCAGTTGTAAGATGGAAAATATATGAGAGTACAATAGAATTAATTTGATTACCCCAAAGATGATTCAAATTATCCTCAAGGTGTGGCTTGGACTGCATTGGATACATCACCCAATCAGTATTAGTGGCCACCGATAGTCAAAGGTCAGTCAAATATGAGTCTAACTGAGTCTAACTAATGTATGTGAGCACTAATCAAGGGAAGGAGACTCCAAGGGCGCATGACAGACTGTCAGTAGTCAAGTGGCACTTTGATACAGACAACTGGAAGCTACAGGTAGTCAAACTGAGCAATCAATGCATAAAATGAGCAATCAATGCATGAACTGATTGATGGAGTCCTAGAAGTGTGTAGTAGGGCACATTAGTATCCAGATGATGAAAACAAGGCACACTAGGTAGGTAGGAGGGATATTGATGGCTAAAAACAAGCTCCAGAGGGATGAAAATAAGCACTAGGTGCTGGGAGACTACCATATTGATGACTGGATGCATGCATGCATGCATTCCATTTAGGAGGGATATTGATGGCTAAAAACAAGCTCCAGAGGGATGAAAATAAGCACTAGGTGCTGGGAGACTACCATATTGATGACTGGATGCATGCATGCATGCATAATGAATGGAATGCATGCAAATACAAATGATGATGGTGAGAATATTCCAACAAGGGATTTCATGTCTCTAAGCGTCCGTTTGGTATCAAGTGAACAATTTGATGTGGATGTGGCAAGGGAATCCTCCAAAGGAGAAGCATCTATATTTAGGATTTTACCTTTCCTGGCACTGCGAGTTTTGATGAGAGAGAATTGAGTAATGCCCCCTTTCCTAACACCTTTAGTCATCATGTTAACTGGATCGTCATCTCCAGGAAGTACCTGGGCTAATTCTTGGAGACCCCCTGTAGTTGGTATATTTGCTATATATGTAGCGAGAGGGGATTTCATTTTGAAAATATCCACAAAAGAAGGGGCCTCCAACCCCGACAAGGAAACCCTCAAATCATTCCCAACCTTAGATGAAGAAACATGAGCTGTAAGACAACACCCAACAACAGGATCAACCTGGACAATGCCCGAAGGAGATAATAGATGTGGGGGAATTTGAGGAGGAGAGGTGTGGATACCCTCATATGAAGTCCCAATAACCTGTGAAGTATACCCATTAGTAGAGCATGAAGGAACTTTTACCCCAAAATGTCCAGGGTTCAACACTCGAATGTTTGGAGATGTATCCGAGGAGGGAGGGACAATAGGATTTTGTGTAACCAGTACAGTAGGGGTCGACTGAATACCCAAATAGAAGGTAGGAGTGCCGCCAATAATACTTTCCCCAATCCTATCCCCTTTAAACCACTTATACTATGAAACGAGAACTCGACACAGTTCTCGTTTTTCTCTCTCCTAATTTTAGTAGGTATTTTTAGCTTCGTTTCAAAAAGGGGTGATGCCAGTATCACACATTTTCATTTCGAGGCATTTTTTGGGACCTTTGAATTATCTTTATCTAAAAAAAAATTAGTTTCTATTTTCAGGTGCATTTTTAGAAATTTAGCAAAATAGCATACATTTTTAAGCAATTTAGAATGAAAAACATATACATTTTGCAATTTTTTCTATAAAATAAGACATTTTTATGGACAAAATAAGACACTTTTATTGACAAAATTGTAAAAAATTCCAGAAAATATAGACATTTAAAACCATTTTCAATCAATTTTCAGATATGTTTTGTATAAAAATGATACTATTTCATATTATTTTCCGAAAAGTGTTGATTCACATAAATTCAAGAAAAACTATACAAATTATTTGTAAAAAACATATTTCAAACATTATATATAGAAATTTTATTTCTAAAATTAAGTCTGAAAGTCAAAACATTACTAATATATCTTATCAAAATATTGTCAAACTTAGCATTTTTTTCAAAACATGAAACTAATCAACAATATCATGCAGGCCAAATTCATGTCCTCTTCTGCTGCATGTTTCCCCCCTCTAACATTATAATAAAATAAATTAAAAAACAAATTAAACTAACCCCTAACAACATTATAATAAAAAATTCCTAACAACATTATAATAAAAAATTTAAAGAAAAATTAAAAACAAATCAAACTAACCCCTAACAACATTATAATAAAAAATTTAAAAAAGAATTAAAAACAACTTAAACTAACCTAACAACATTATAACTAACATTTAAAAAAAAATAAAAAAAAATTAAACTAACATTAAAACTAATAGATTTAAACTAATATTCTTATAATTAAAAATTAAAAATAAAAATAAAAACCCAATAAACTAACCTAACATTATAATTAAAAAATAAAACTAATTAACTATATACTAACATTACACAAAATTTAAGAAAACTTAAAAACAAAATAAAAAATTAAAAATTAAAAAAAAAAACAAACTATCCAAAATTTTAAAATAAATTAAAAACAAAAATAAAAACAGACTTAACATTATAAAAAATTAAAAATTAAAAAAAAACAAACTATATATAATAACAAATCAAACTATATAACATTTAAAAACAAATTTAAAAATAAAAATTAAAAACAATAAAAAAATCAAAATATAAAACATTAAAACAAAATTTTAAAAACAATTAAAAAACCAAACTATACAAAATCTAAAAAAAAATTAAAAACAAAATAATTAAAAAAAAAATTATTCTATACAAAAAAATTAAAAATAAAAAAACTTAAACACAATTTAAAAAAGCAAAACAAAACCATGCAATGGTCGGGGAGGTGGGTTGCGGCGAGGGAGGGGGGAGGTGGACGACGGCGGTGGTGGGGGAAGGGGAGGGCGGCGGAGTGGGAAGGGGAGGAGGTGGTGGAGCTGGGCGGGGGAAGGGAGGAGGAGGTGGAAGGGAGGGGCGGGCATCGAGCCACTCGCTTGGGTGCCAAAGGGCGGCCCTCAAGGCCCCCGTCGATGCTCAGCATCGACGGGGGCCTTGAGGGCCGCCCTTTGGCACCCAAGCGAAAGGGAGGGCGCGGGGGGAGGGGGAAGTGGAGGGGAGCGGGGAGGAGGAAGGAGGGGGAGGGAACCACCCGCTTGGGTGCCAAAGGGCGGCCCTCACAGCCCCCGTCGAGGAGGAAGGAGGGGGAGGGCACCGCCCGCTTGGGCGCCAAAGGGCAGGCATCGACGGGGGCCTTGAGGGCCGCCCTTTGGCACCCAAGCGAGCGACCTCCCTCGCTTGGGCACCAAAGGGTGGCCCTCACGGCCCCCGTCGATGCCTGCCCTTTGGCGCCCAAGCGGGCGGTGCCCTCCCCCTCCTTCCTCCTCGACGGGGGCTGTGAGGGCCGCCCTTTGGCACCTAAGCGGGTGGTTCCCTCCCCCTCCTTCCTCCTCCCCGCTCCCATCCACTTCCCCCTCCCCCCGCGCCCTCCCTTCCACCTCCCCCCCGCCGCCCTCCCTTCCACCGCCGCTGGCATCGACAGGGGCCGTGAGGGCCGCCCTTTGGCGCCCAAGCAGGCGGTGTCCTCCCCCTCCTTCCTCCTCCCCGCTCCCCTCCACTTCTCCCTCCCCCCGCGCCCTCCCTTCCACCTTCCCCCGCCGCCCTCCCTTCCACCGCCGCCACCCACCACCTCCTCCTCCTCCCTTATCCCTCCGTCGCCCTCCCCTTCCCCCTCCTCGCTCCTCCCCCGCCTCCCTCCCTTCCACCGCCACCTCCCACCTCCCCGCCATTGCACTGTTTCAATTTTTTTAAAATTTTGTTTAATTTTTTTTTTTTTTAATTTTGCTTAATTTTGTATAGTTTATGTTTTTTTAAATTTTGTTTAATTTTTTGTTTAAATTTTGTTTAATTTTTTTAAAATTTTGTTTAAAGTTTGTTTAATTTTGTATAGTTTAATTTTTTTTTAATTATTTTGTTTTCTAATTTTTTTAAAATTTTGTATAGTTTGATTTTTTTATTGTTTTTAAATTTTTGTTTTAATTGTTTTTAAGTTTTTGTATAGTTTTTAAAATTTTTTTTATAATGTTAGTTTGGTTAGTATATAGATACTTAGTTTTTTTTTTTAATGTATTTTTAAATTTTTAATTATAATGTTATCTTAGTTTAGTTTGTTTTTAGTTTTTAAAATTTTTTTAATTATAACATTAGTTAAAATTTGTTAGTTTAATTTGTTTTTAATTTGTTTTTTAAAACCTAAAGCTAATATTTGTGGAATAGGGAGCATTCGTGCAAGATGGGAGTGTGTTAAACCAAGCCGTAGATCCCGAAGGAATATGACATTTGAAATGATGGGTATAGATGTAGACTCAGATTGTGCGCCCATTGATAATAGAGAAGAGTATGGGTCATCTACATCTTCATCAAGTCCTTTATCTGCAGAAAATGTAGATTCTGATGGGGTGTCAGAATCCATAGATGAATTTGAAGAAGCAGTGTAGATGCTTTTTATTAGTATGATTTTTGTAATTTAAACTCTAGAGGAGTTTTTGATGATGGGGTGTCAGAATCCATGGATGAATTTGAAGAAGCAGTTTAGATGCTTTTTACTAGTATGATTTTTGTAATTGAAACTCTAGAGGAGTTTTTGAATATTTATATGAACCATTTGTTCTTGTATGGTCTAATATATTATCTCATTATGAATCGCATCATAATTCCTTTGTTTTTATATGGTTATAATGGTGAAATTATTAGAGAAATTTGTTTTTTTGTTTAATATGCAATTTTCCTGAAAGTTGTAATTTATCTCTTCAATATTTTTTTTTTTCCAATTTAAGGTTGATTTTAAAGTTTTGTTAAACAACAATATGGGATGTTTAGGCCATGGCTCTATTTTTTACCCTAAAAAAAAATACGTGTATACTGGTATCAACACTTTTCTATTTGGGGGGTGTTTTTGGTGTTTTTTTTGCAAAAATCATCGTTTTTATGGGTAGAGTTCTCGTTCATAGTATATAGTTCGTTTCATAGTATAAGTGATTTTTACCCTCCAATCCCGAAAAAAATCTAAATCGGCTTTAGATAATGTTCAAGAAAAGGATGGATCAAGGCAATTTAGCTTACCTATTAGAGATGAAGGGTCCAGATATTCCGCAGCCAAACCCTGGTTCAAGATGTTCATAAGATTTGGACATGTAACATCACCTTCCGACGCCGAGTTGCTATCCGAGGTCCAAGCCTGAATATCTTCTGGTGAGTCCCGCTCCGAGCTCGAGCTATTATCCAAACAATCACGCCAAAGGTGTGCCACACCTTTGCATCTGGAGCACCTAAAGGGAAGCCCCCAATAGTATAGAGTCTGCGTGTATTTCCTATGTCACCAGTTGATTTCCAAAGTCTCAAATAGTCCCAGGGACATATCAATTTCCACCAGAACCCTACCCACCCAATGATCCATCCCATTGAGGGTTTCTTCGTTAATGTGAAGAAATCGCCCCAAATGGTTAGTCACCACCTCAAACACCACTCGGTGCCACAACTCTAATGGAAACCCTGGTAAGAGTACCCATAGGTGTCAAAATCTCGTCTTCTCCGATAATGGGTCAAAACCCATATGCTAGCGTTTGAGCATAAGGCTACCATTACCTTTAATCCATGTGTCCTCCATAATTTTTGATGTATATTCCTCCATACGAAAAATAAAAAACATGCCATCCCTTACTCAAGATATAAATTTCAGGTCTGCACCCAATAATCTTTTCCCAATTTGTCGAAACCCACTGGTCGATATCCTTTGGGTTCATCGCACCATAGTTAAATTTACCAACTAAGGCTTTAATGGATAATGCAACTATACCCTCTAGACCAGACAAACGGTCCATCATCAGTTCCGCACCCTGACCCCTCATCCGACACTTTTTATTTTTTTTGTTTGATACAACCCTACTATGCTGTTGGTATGTCTGAGAGATGGTATTTGTTGTAGGTACCACAGTTGGTCTATTACGAGGAATAGTAGAACCCTCCTTAGAAACCCTAGTTTCTTTTGGGTCTCGAATATGATGAGATATAGTATTTTGTCCATCATCCCTCCTAGGAAAAGTAGTTGTCCCTTTCCCAGTGTCCTGGCCCACTTGTGAGGCATGCGCTCTCCACATGCGCCAATACTCCTCATCTGGCTTAAGAACCCCAACCTCTACCCACCACTCATCGAATATTCCCTCCCCCCCCCTCGTAGTATCTGCCACCAATTGGTCAGAGCGAGGTTCCATCCCAAACGAAAAAGTTAAATCTCCCAGATAATAGTTAATTTCCCCAAGTAAAATATTGTTTTAAAACCCTAGAGAATGAATATACCTTCGGACGTGCCAGATAAAGTCCGTGAGCTTCAAGTCCACTAACTTACAAAAAACCAATCACTCTGTGATGACCCATCACAATCAACCCGCAAACCATCATATCCCATCATTCACATGCCCAAGTTACCACATCTCGTTACCTTTCACCTACGAACCCCTACAAGTGCCCCATAAATTCAGGTGCCCCTGGTTTTTCAAGCCTTCAACACCAAGTGCCCCTGGATTCCACCCTGACGACCGCCATCACCCAAACTTAACTCTATCGAAGTGTCTTCAAACAAACAATTACTCTATCATCAAACACAAGAATAGCTCATAATTTTATTAATAATCGAGTTATGGTCACAACCTTTCGATCTTACAAGTTCACCCTACATTCTATGCTCGTGGGCAACTACTAGATAAATATAATTTAATGGTTTAATAAAAATAAAGCTTACTCTAAAACAACTATTATTAGTAAGAAACCAAAGATATGAAAAAGAAAAAGGCTTAAGATATATTGTCTAAGAAAGAGAAAGTTTAATAATGAAAAACAAAGTTGACATATGGTTACTTAATGCTTGTACTTTCATGCCATAACTTAAAAAATGTTTTTAACTATTTATTACAAGCCATAATGAAATTCTTTTATAATGACATTATATTCGTTGGAATGAAATTCTTTTATAATGACATTATATTCGTTGGTTGGTAATTAGATTGAGTTATTCTAACAAAAAAAAATTATATTAGATTACTCATACTAACAAAGTAGGTTTCCAAGTAGGTTTCCAGATTTCCTAAACTAATAATTAACCATACAAAAATATATTTTAAAATGTCAATATAATAGATTTCTCAAACTAATAATTAACTATACAAAAATATATTTTAAACTTTAATATTTTATTTGAAATAAGAGATTTTTTCATATTACTTAATACATTAGGTATATTATATTTTAAAATATCAACATTTTATTTGAAACAAAAGTTTTTTCCATATTATCTAATGACATTTGATTTGAAATACAAGAATTTTTCATATTATTTAATACCATAGATATGTTATATTTTAAAATGTCAACAAATATTTTTCATATTATTTAATAACATTTTATTTGAAATAAAGATTTTTTCATAATGACATTTTATTTGAAATAAAAGATTTTTTCATATTATTTAATACATTATATATTATATTATATTTTAAAATGTCAACATTTTTTTTCCATATCATCTAATATGTTAGGTATATTATATTTTAATATATCAATATTTTATTTGAAATAATTTGTTTGCATATTATCTAATATAATAATGATAATGATGATTATTAACGTCCACAGAATCTATTCCTATGATTAAAAAGCTTAGAAAGAAGCATTCCTAAGTTACCATAGTTTTGATAAGTTAAAACATTACATAGGTTAGAATTGTAACAAAGATTGGGAAAGTGTAATCAAATTTGGGTATACACAAGGCACTCTAAAAGAAAATGAAATTCGTTCTCAATGCTCATAGACTCATAGAGTTGGCAAATTATTTCCACCCATGGTATTTTAGGAATTGCCGAGCACCCTCTTTCACTATGAAGCTCATGGGAATCCGTTCTTATCTTGGCTATATTAATTTTTTTCTTTGAATTGGTTAAGAGAGAGAGATAATTTTGATATTTCAAATTATGATTAATGACATCCTTGTAATAACTTAATTTTCTTTTAAACTCTAACTCTTTCTTGTCCTACATTCTCGCTTTGAACTTAGATGTGATAGTATTTTTGAGGTTGTTGATATTTTGCAAAGCAACACTATTATCAATCCCCCAACAATTTAACCAAGACATGGCATCTTTATACCAACCTCTCTTAAGCTGAAGATGGTCCTAGAATTTAAAGCAATTTTAGGGAGTCTCCACTCTTCCATGTTATTTATCTTATTCTTGTACAACAGGTATCGAGTCATAGTGATGCTTTTGATGGGGGGAAGACCCACTCTTCTATAAGGAGAATAGGATAAGGCGTATTGATTTTCAATTTTGAGGTTATATGTGATACTAAACGTTTTTGAATTTGTTTGATATTCCTCTAGGATTCACAAGAGATGTTGCATCCCCAAACTTCACAACCGTACAAGATAAAGGGAGTGATTAGAGTTTCAAAAAATAATTTATTTTTATCCCACATGACCAAATTTGCTGACTTACAATTGTTTTTTAGGCCAAAATAAATTTCCACCCTCTGTTAAGCCTTTTCTCAATGCTGTAGTTATAATTGAGCTTGTGATGGATATCAATTTTCCAAGATATTTGTAATAGGACACTTCCTCCAAGTTGTTATTGTCATATTCAAAATTAACATAAGTTTCTTTCTTGGACTTGATAATCATAAGTTTATTTTTTTTGGTGTTAACAGGTATACCCATGTTAGAGCAGAAATCCTTGAGAGTCCTTAATTGTTTATTAAGGCCAGATGGGCACCTTGGCATAGGAACAATGTCATCAACATAGAGAAGGAGGATGACAACTATTCCAACTAAGGTCATTCCAGCGCAACTTGCTTCTTCTAAACAACTTTCTATCTTATCGATGTATATGCCAAAAAGTGTAGGGGAGAGGGGGAATCCTTGTTTAACTCCATTATTACAATTAATATATTTCAACCATCCCTCAATGCTTTTAAATTTGACAATGGGTTTCTCATACAACTTTATCACAGTAGATCTCAAATCTAAAGGAACCTTTAGCTCTTCTAATCTATTCCACAAGTTATTTCTAGGAATTGTATCAAAAGCTTTCCTAAAGTCCACAAATCAAGAAAAGAGATTGGATTTAATATTATGACATCCCTCTGCAATTATCCTAAGCATAATGAGGTGGTTCGTGGTAGAGTGATATCACAATGATGTCTTCTAAACCCCGCCTGGCCTTTAGCCCTCTTATCTTCACTTTCAAGCCATACGCTAATTTTATTTTCTAAAATGATACCATATAGCTTGGCTAAGAGAGGGCTAATCATAATGGTCCAATAATTAGAAGGGTTATTTTTATCACCGCTTTTAAAGATAGGAATAATGAGGCTGTGAGTCCAAGGAATAGGAAATCCTTGCATGACCGCTAGGTTGAAAAGCTTGTGGATGTGAGGAATGAGAACAATCCCTCCATTTTTCAAGACTTTCGCTTGATATCCTTCAATGTCTTTAGCTTTCCCATTTGCTAGGCGCATGACCCCAAGTCAATGTCTTCTAACGAGAAAACTTCTTTCATTGTAAAAAGGATTTTAGTGTTATTAATGACATTCAGGGATTCATAGAGATTTTTAAAATATGAATCCCAATCTTTCAAGGCAATCTTATTATTTTTTTAGTTTTACTGTTAGGATTTTTCTCCAGTATTTCTTAGGGGCTACCATAGAAAGGTGTAAAAGGTTTTCCTTGTTTTTATTTATATATTGTATCTTTTTCCTTTTAATTAGAGCTTTGTAATAATTTATCTTGTCAATTTTTAAATACTCTCTAATCATTTACTTGATTCTAGCACTTTTGCAATACACTCTATATATTATTTGAAAATTTTCATATTAAAACCATATAATTTAATAATTTTTTTAAAAACTCTAATATTTATTTAAAAAAAAAACAATATTCATAAGCATATTTAAAAAGAGCTCACACAAAAACATAAACAAGCTGATAACAAATCAATACCTTGATAAACATATTTGCAAGACTACTAAGAAACATTTTTGCACTATACACTCAAATTTAACGAGTTTATAAATTTACTAGGGATTCGACTGTTACACAACTTTATATTGTTTAATAAAATGACCACAGTAAATTAAATAACAACCTATCCGTTCCCCTGGGGTGAGAATTTAACACCAAAAGGCCAATTATAGTACTCTTCAAATAATACGTATAGCTAAGTGCCTACACATTAATGGCCATGTATATGGAAATGGTACGTACCTGTAAGTGACTACAACTTAATTTCCTGGGTAGAAACAGAAAAAGGAGGCAATTCTTGTATGCGATCTCCATATTCGCTACTATTGGCGTTCAAGAAGTTGAGGAAGAAATTGGGCCGAGGAGGTTGGGAAACTTCGAGCGTTCCTTGCAGCATTTTAGCAACATTTCCCATGGAAGGCCTGTCATCTGGTCGGCTCTGAATACACCAAAACGCTGTCTTCACCATTCTTTCAATCGCCTCCAACTGAAAGCGATCATCTCTTACTCCACTCACAATAGTTTTGTCCACAACCTTCTCCACATTCCTCCCTAAAACCGCCCACTCATAAGCAATCTTTGGAAAAAACCATTCATCGCCCTGCACGGCGGATTGACTACTGAAGCATAGATTATTCCTTCCGCTTACAATCTGAAGAAGCACAATTCCAAAGCTGTATACATCTACTTTTGCAGTAATAGGCTGGTTTTCCTGTATCCAGTATTCTGGTGCCAGATACCCAGGAGTCCCCCTGATGTTGGACACACTCAGACTGCGCTCCCTCTCAACTAACTTTGCCAGGCCAAAATCAGAGACCTTGGGACAAAAGGCCTCATCCAGCAGTATGTTCTCTGGTTTGATATCTCGATGGAGAACCCATTCCAAGCACTCTTCGTGCAGGTAGGCTATGGCTCTTGCTATTCCAACAGCTATTCGATATCGTCTGCTCCACTCCAACGCAACTCTTTCGCCTCCGCCCTGGTTACTAAACAAATATTTGTCCAGTGACCCGTTGGGTATGTACTCGTACACAAGTAATCTGTGTTCACCCTCTGTGCAGAAACCCCACATACGAACAAGGTTTAGATGATGGATTCTCCCTATAATTGTTACCTCTGCCCAGAATTGCTCTTCACCTTGAGATACCCCCTTGAGCTTCTTCACTGCAATCTGTCTCTGATCAGGCAGAACACCTCTGTACACCGTCCCGAATCCTCCTCTGCCCAATTCATCACTGAAATTATTAGTCGCGGCTTTCAGCTCTGCGTATGTGAATTTCTTTGGTCCCCCGCCTGAATGATTAAGTAGAATAATATCTGAACTGAATATTTCGGCTATGTGTCTATATTTGGAGTACTTCTTCAGAAAGACCCAGAAAGCCAAAACTCCGTAGAAAAGCTCGATGCCAAATACAGAGCAAATTATGATAAGATCACGCTTTAGCTCGGAATTGTTTGGCGGAAACGGCAGAACCAAAGCAGCTTCGCATACATTTTCTTGGACAGAGAGCATACCCGTGTATGGATTTGAGGCATTCTTCTCTTTTGCAAAAAGCTTCAAGTACATGCGCGTTTGCGATTCTGGAGACCAAAATCCATTCAGCAATCTGCCGAAAAGGTGGACGCAGTATCCAGTGCCGTCCAATTTGTGTAAGAAACCCAGACATTCGCAGTTGTTCAAACAAGCCAACCTACAATCTTCGAATCTCGAAACATTCCTATTTGTCTGATTCCATTCTCCAGTGAAATTTACATAATCCAACGGGATAAATTTATAGTCGACACTCTGATGATTAGACCTGCATGACAGTTGGGGAGATTGAATAAGTCTCTGCTGGCAGCTGCGAGAACCAGTAATATTTATATGGAAACCGGGTGGACATTGGCATTCTGGCGTACTGTCATTCAATTCTGGGGTCTTGCAGATAGCGTTTTCTCCACAAGTGCCGTGAATTGTACAACGCTGTTGTACTGCTTCCCACACTACTTCCCAAGAAGAATAAGAGTCTCGCTTCCAACTGTAAATTCGGAGATTTCCATCAGGGTCTAAGGTTAATCTTCTTAAGGGACCGGCCGGATCCCCACTATCTGTTGCCATCAGAATCTGTGAGTTGCTTGAATTTATAAGATTCCCATCATCGCCTAACCTTAGATACCCATCAACGCCCAGACTAACTGCAGTATTATCAATTGCCCAAACCCAATGCATAGCCCAATACGAATCAAGTTGATCTGATCCTAATTCGCTCCTGTTATAATACAAGGTTGGCGTTTGCGTGTTGGACTGAAAGGCAGAGAAGATGTAGAGACCAGAGGCGTAGGTGTTATCATTTCTTCTCGACACCAATGTACTGTTCTTCGAGAAATTCTGTGTTGGAAGAAGGGTGAACGTAGGAAAGTCAAAGCTCTGCCAGACAATATGGTTCTCGTTGCTTGTATTGAAGATCAAATTCCCGGATTCCAGCAAAACCATGTCCATTCCAGCATCGGAAGCAGCAAGGATCGTCGCACTCCATACTTCTTTGGCATCCGAGTCAGATATAACGAGATTTCCATCCTTTAGGGTTAAGGAAGAATTGTAGCCTACGAGATGATCTCTGTTAGCCATCCATGCCACAGTTCGCTGAGGATCGTTGGCATACCAGACAGCAAAAGCATAATTATTTGGACAAATATTATAAAAACCGGCACAGAATGTCCCGTTTGGAGAAACCAGGTATGTGTTATTCCCAGGCTTCCAACCAGAATTTTTCAGCCAAGTAGAGGAGATAACTAATTCACCTCTCTGCCCTTGGCCTCCTTGCCCACAACCCACCAAAATGACTCCTTGCCCACAACCCACCAAAATGAATAACTGCAGTAGAAAAAATGGAAAGAAAATCTGGGGCGCAGTGTCCATGGCGTTTGCGTTTGACTTACCACAACCCTGCAAGTCTTCTCTTCTGATGGAGGTAGAGATGCCTCGTGCAGCAAGGGACAGAGATTAAATAATCTACAATGCAAAATCAATCCATCCCGGGCAGAATAGAGGAGAACTCAGCTCCAGCATGCATTCAGTTAGCCTCCTATCTGAAATTTGAACATTTGGGGAATAAATAAACAAAACTGCGAAAAGTTCAGCGTTATTTGGGAAAAGAAAAGTCATGTAAATTTTATTTTGATTTGATTGATGATAGATGTTGGGAAAAGAAAAGTCATGTAAATTTTATTTTGATTTGATTGTAAAAGTATAATTATATTTTATTTTAATTTGATTTGATTGTAAAAGTATCATTATAATGATAGATGTTTTAAAATTTAGAATAAAGTATATTTTTCTTAAATTACATGAAAATAAACAAATATTCTGTTCAAATTGATTTTAATGCATAAAACCCTTTAACTATAATAAATAACTACAATTTAGAATAAAGTATATTTTTCTTCAATTACATGAAAATAAACAAATATTATGTTCAAATTGATTTAAATGCAGAAAACCGTTTAACTATAATAAATAAGGGGTTGAAAATACAGACACAGGGAGTCAAAATTTACAAAGAAAATGTTCAATGCATCCGTTTGATTTGATTTTTTAATATTTACATGTAATTTGTCAAAATCTTTAAATTTACTAGAAACATTGTTGTCTATTCTTTCATACTATTATTTATGTTTTTTTCTAGATTTAAGAAAGATGGTATAAGTGTATTCTGGATGCATATGGATAACAAGATAGTGACAACAACCCATTTAATAACAAGATAAATCACATAACTTGTCCATGACACTCAACTTATTAACTAGCCACAAGTTAAGTGGCTATGCTAGTAATAATTTAAAATGATCTACAATAATTAAAAGAATAAAAAATATTAATAAAAATTGTTATCAATTATAAATAGGTTATGGGCATGGAAAATAGGTTATGAATGTAACTCTCACTTCAATTTTCCTGATCGGTAGAAGTCAAAAGAGCTCCTAGAAACTGCTATTTCTAAAAATTGTGGGTAAGTGGGAGCTAATATTTTATTCATTAAAAATAAATAAATAAAATATTGGCTAGTAAATTTAATCTTTATAAACCAACACAGTGAATTTGAATTTTAGATTTTATGTTAACAATCAAATAAATATGCAAATATACAAATAGATATAAACCAACACAATGAATTTGAATTTCAGATTTTATGTCAAAAATCAAATAAATATGCAAATATACACAAAGATAAAGAAACCGAAAATATAAAGAGACAAGAAAAGAAATGTATTCATAGTCATAAATGATAAGAGATATGTGAAAATATAATAAGTAGAGAGACATAAGAAAATATATTTGGCTTACTTTTCAAATGGATTTGGTATTGCATCTTTGACCTGGCAAAAGTGAGACGCGTGAGACATGTGCTTTGAGAAATATTAAAGAGCCAAAGAAATGGAATACTTTCTAAATGTATTGATGTTCAAAATCTATAAAAGATTTGTGAAAATATAATTACTTGAGAGAAAAGAAATTGTTATTTGGTTTGCTTTTCTAATGGATTTGGTATTGCATCTTTGACCGGGCAAAAGTGAGATGCGTGAGACATGTGCTTTGAGAAATATTAAAGAGCCAAAGAAATGGAATACTTTCTAAATGTATTGATATTTCAAAAACTATAAAATATTTGTGAAAATATAATTAGTTGAGAGAAAAGAAAATGACATTTGGTTTACTTTTCAAATGAATTTGGTACTGCGTCTTTATTGATCCAGCACAAGCGAGACGGTGTGTTTTGAAAAATAATAAAGATCAAATAAATGGACTACTTTCCTAATGTATTGACAAACTATAAAATATTCGTGAAAATAAAATTAGTTGCTTGAGATAAAAGAAAATGACATTGGTTTACTTTTCAAAGGAGTTTGGTACTACATTTTTGTTGACCTAGCATAAGTGAGAAGTGTGTTTTGAGAAATATTTAAATGTGAGGTTTCAATTCTCGAACCCTAACTTGTGATTTTTGATGTCACATGGCTATGGTTGGGTAGTGGTTTTGACCATCCACATGGTTTTTCTTCCCCTTTTTTAAATACCTTTGTTTTGCGGCATTCAAAGGTTTCTATCTCGGATGCTTGCAGTTGATTTCTTGCTATGGCGGCCCCCTCTCCGGGGGGCATGCAACGTCTAGATATTGTTTCAGTTGGTCAGGTTGAGGAACTTTCCAGATCGATGGAAGACATTAGGGAAAAGGTTACATAGAAGGATAACTTGGTGATATCCCCACGCAATGACATTAAACTTTGTGGTTCGAAGGCTCAGTTGTGAAAGAAGTTGAAGACTTACAAGGCCAGTGGGATTTTACATAGGTTTGTGGTTGGTGAAGATATTACCCTATAGGGTTGGGATTTTCGCTAGCAGGGAAGTGGTCGGTTGGCTAGAATTTTCCCACGTTAACTGCATGGACTCGCTGTTGGAATAGATTGTGGCAAATTGGCAGAAATATTTTGATTTCTCTCCTCGCATCAGTTTGCTAGCAAATGGGTGGTGGTTCTTCATATTCCCTAAAGTTGAGGATGTACCTAAATTCCTCAATAGGGTTTGGATTATTAAAGATGGCTCCTTAAATTTTAAGCGGTGGCATGTTGGTTTTGATCCTGAACGAAAAAGGATGGTTTTGCGAAATCTTTGGTTACTTTTTCATGGGTTTCTGATTGAGTTATGGATGGAGAACATTATGATTACGCTTTCCAATAGCTTGAGTCATTTCATCCGGCTTGATAAGAAAGTGTTGCATGGTGTTGACAAAAGAGTTGTGAAGATTATGGTGGAAATTGACATTTCCAAGGGTTTGCCGACAAACTTGGAAATTAATTGGGGTTCTTGGGTGATTAGGAAATGGATTGATTATCTGCATATTCCTTTTCGGTGCCATTTCTTTCATGGTATGGGACACCTTAAGGAAAAAATGCCCTTATCTATTGGAAGGTTTTAAAGATGAATCGTCATATGCAAAATCGATGCGGGAAGAAGTTCTATGGCTTCCTTCTCTGGAAGACCATGAAAATATGTTGTATATTGGGGGCTCTCATTAGGATGATTTGAATTCTTTTGATCCCAAAGGTATGAAAAATTATAATCCCCCCACTCTCTATGAAGCTGTTTCTAAAGCCAAACTAAAATACATTCTTGAAGTTGAACAAGATTTGGATAAAATATCCTTAAATAATGAACTTGGGGTTATTGATGTGGGGTTTATTGATGATTCTATTTATGAACCAATTTGACCTTCGGTTCCATCTATTATTGAGGATTTGAATCTTAGTTTGGAGGTGGAGATTGTTCCTTACATTCCCCCTTCCTTCCTTCCTCCTCTTACCAATACCATTTGCAACCCTTCTGTATTGAAGACTGATTCTCTGTCTGAAATTTTCAAGGATATTTTGGCCCCTTTTTCTGAGACTTAGAATTCAAACCCTAACTTGTTGTCTTTTTATGAGTTTCCTAATCTGTCTCTTCCCCCTAGTACCGAGGACTATTCTATTGAATTGGAGTCACCATCATAAGCCCACCTTGGGGTTTCTTCATCCTATAAAGAGGCCTTGATCAAAACCCCTCTTAAGGTATTTGCAAATAATTCTATCTTGAATCCAGATGTTTCCCCCATCCCTTCCATTTTTCAGTAAAATGTAACCTTCAAGAAGAAAAAGAAGAAGGGGAAATCCATTGTTAAACCATTTTGTCTTGATTCCCCTGCCTCTCTTTCACAACATTTTTTAGAAGCTGGTTCTTAAATGAGAACGGATTTGGACTTTAACCTCTCTTGGGCCCTTAGAGTGAAGCAACCTAGTTAGGGCAGTGTATAATGTATGTTATGTCATTCAATATTCATGGGTTCGAGGGGGGGGGGGCTGATAAGGCTAGGTATTTTTCTCGACTCTTCAAATCTACTAGCCATGATATCCTTCTTTTTCAGGTGACTATGTGTTCTTGCTCTCAGGCGGTGGAAGCTTTTTCCAAATTCCTTTCTGGTTGGGATTTTTTTTGCAGTCAACTCTAATGGTATGTATGGTGGTTTATTGTTGCGTTGGAACCCCAAAGTTGTTGATTTCAATGCTTACAATACCCATGGTGGAATTCTTATTGAAGGAAAATTTAAAGGGCACGATTAGTTTATTTCTATCCTTAATTGCTATGGTCCCTATAGAGATAGGGATTTTTTTGGAATTTACCGGAAGCCTCAGGTCTATTAATTTATCTCAATGCCATTATTGTTGGTTATCTAAATTTTACTCTGGCTTCTACTGAAATTTGGGGGTAGTCTTCTAGGATTGATCCACTTTCATATTTTTTAAAGACCTGTTATTTAGATCTAGGTTGGTTGGTGTTCTTCCTGTGAAATTGGGCCCTACTTGGTCTAATGGTCCAATCTTCTCTGCCTTTCAATCCAATCTTCCTGATTAGCAAGAGATTGGATAGATTCCTCTTAGGCGAAGGGTTGGCTAGATCTCTTCTGAGGTTTAGAACTTGGTTTGTTTGCTCTACTATCTTTGATCATGTTCCTATTATATTACAGATCAATGGTTTGAAATTTCCACGCAATTATCCTTTCAAGTTTAATAACATGTGGTTGAAGAATGAGGACTTATGCCTTTTGGTTAAAAATAATTGCAACACCTTCAATGTTGATATGGAGACTAGTCCGATGGATAAATTTGTTCTCAAGCTCATACTTCTTAAAATCCTCGTTGTCAAGTGGGAGGTCAAAAAAGAAGGATTATGAGGAGTTATGAAGATTGAAAATTAGATTGCTGATATTTTTAACAACAATCCTATCGGTATTTTTCCAAAGGAGGATAAGGAATCTTTAATTGATATGGAAAAAAATAATTTTGACCTTCTGAAACAAAAAGAAATGACCTAGGGATTAAAGAGTAGAGCTACTTGGGTGGCCTTGGGGGGTAGTCGCACCAGTTTCTTTCATTATTATGCTTCTTATAGAAGGAATATTAAATCCACTTGGGATTTGAAGGATGAGGAGGGGGTTTCTGTACATACGCAAGTTGTTCTGGACATTTCAACTAGAAGACACTTCAAAGATCAAGGGAATAATGATATATTTTCTTAGCTTAAGGTGATTGAGCATTTTCCTGCCTACTTTACTGCTAATGAAGGACTTTCCATTGGGGCTTATGTTTCTTTACATGAAATTGAAGATGTTTTAAAGCAATTTGACAAGGATAAAAGTCCTGGGCCGGATGGTTGGACTGTATAATTTTTTCTTGTTTTTTTACCTTATGGGAAATGAGATCCTTCAGATGGTGGAATTATCTAAGGTGAAAGGATATATGTCTGGAGCTATGAAATCTAGCTTTCTTCACTTATTCCTAAAAGGAATAAGCCAAAATATTTCAGTGATTATAGGCCTATTACACTTTGTAATCTTGCCTACAAAATTGTCACTGAAATCATATCCAACAGACTGAAACCGAAGCTGGATGAGATGATGAAAAAGGATTAGTTTGGATTTCTGGCCAATAGGAGAATTATGGATTTTGTTGGAGTTACACATGAATGGACCTTCATTTGATTAAATCTAAGAACCTAGATGCCTTAATTTTGAAGATGGACCTTGTGAAAGCATATGATAAGGTCAATTGGAAATTTCTTAGACTTCTTCTTCTTTAGATTGGATTTCCTATTTCTGCGACCAACTAGATTTTAGCTTATGTGAACTCTTCTCATTTTTCTCTACTTATAAATTTCTCTCCCACTGCCTTCTTCAAAAGCTCCAGGGGTATCAGAGAAGGATGCCCCCTATCTCCCCTTTTATTTGTTCAAATTTGGTGTTGTCATTGATGTCAAAGTTGTTGGATGATGTCAAGAGGACTTAGTGTCTATGTGCCAGTTTCAAGAAGTATATAAAAGTATGTGTGCAATTCCTTACTCTCACCTATTCATGATACTCCAGTGTGAAAGTCCCACTAAGCCAATGAACTAGTGTGTGCAATACCCACAAAGGCATGGTACCTCATTCCCGCGGGTTAATACAATTTGCATATGATTCGATAAGCTTGACCGTAAATAAAGGAAGAAAGGGTGTTACTGTTTGGAGAAACCCCAAATTGTGGACACATCATTTGAACAAGTTGAGTATAAATAAGAGTGATGTTGATGAATGAGAAGTAAGCTTGGTAGAACACATGGAGTAATATATATTCTAAATTGGAAAGCTTCGAACAGATGAAATGATTAAGGGAATAAGAGGAAATATGATTTGAAGATGTGCGCAAGGTAACAAGAAATGTATACACACAAGGAACAGACACGCGTATATGAACATTTGTGACATGCGCAACAAACATGTCATGGATGTATATAAGCACAGAATTTGTATTGTAGAATGGAACTGTGGCAGAATACATTGTAAGAGAAACAGTGGTCATAGTTGAACCAGTGGAAGTGTGCACAGTCAGTGAACCAGAGTGCAAATATTTATGCACATAGACCTAAAGTCAACAATACGCAATATATATATCTCAAGGCAGTTGTATGGGGCAAGGAAAGGAGATTGGTGTTTGCACTCAGTGTCATTGAAAATTCCAACAATTGGTATCAGAGTGGGTTGCTTCAGTAACAGTTTAACAGTTGGAAGATAAAATATCTTTGCGCAAAGATGGATATGTAGGAGGGGCTGTCCATGAACAGAGCACCAATATTCGATGGGTCTAACTACACCTTTTGGAGCATAAGGATGTAATTATATTTACAATCACTTGGAGTTGATTTGTGGCAATTTGTCATAAGTGGTTACAAAGTTCCCAATATTCCTCTAGTTGATACAGTGAACAAGAGACAGTATGAATGCAATGTGAGGGCCATAAATGCAATACCGTGTGGCTTAAAAAAATCATAATTTACCAAGGTTATGTAGTGCACATTAGCCAAAGAATTAGGGGACAAACTCAAGAAAATCTATGAAGTGTTGATGTATATGTAACTTCGGAATGTATTTCATATATATTTATTGTACCCTTATAAGAGATGTGTTATTCCTCTATAAGGAAGTGTAGTCATGTGGATTGACAAGTGTCGCAAGTGTGTGTACTTACCGATGGGTTATTAGACCACCATGTGTGGGGTCGGCCCTAAAATATATATTATATTTTGGATGTATCTAGATAGACAAGTCGGCCCCATAAGGTCACTGGGCAAACATGTTAAGTATAAATAGAGATCGGGAGATCTCTATTTGGATAATTCGGAAAGACACACTTCTCTCACTCAGAAAGTGGCGCACTAGTGAGGAGGAGGATCATCTGCTCTAGGAGACTATCTCAAGTGTATTTTGGTTGTACTTTGGTTGAGCCATTGCTCTCTCTATCTGTGAGGAAGTTGTGGAGTTTTTCACCTTAGGTTTTTCCCCACGAAAACTCTGTGTGTCTTGTCTCTCATGCTTTTGATTCTTGTGATGCTTGTCATGCTTATTGTGATTGTTATACATTGATATACTGTATATGTTATTCTCTCAGTAAAGATCCAAGAGTATTATGAATTAATTCTCAAAATTTAACATGGTATCAGAGCTAACCTGAGAAGAAGACATTTTGCAGTGACGAAAACTTGAGTTTCTTGTTTATTGGGTTTCTCTCCACAGTTTTTGGAAAAGCAGTATATCAGATTGAATCTACTCATCAAGGAGAATCTATATGTCCCATCAGAATTCAATTCTGAGCATTTTCAGATTTGGCCCTAAAAATTAGGGTTTCCACAAAAATAGGAATTTCTAAAATCTGAAGACATAGCTAGAAGCTCCTTGCAAAAATCGAAGTTTAGAGCTTTGGATCGAGATTTTTGGCTGGGTAGATCTTCAGGAAACTCAAACCCTAATTCAGGGCTCTTCCCAGTGAACCCGGGAGGACAAAAAGGAAAATCTTAAGGGTAAAGCTTTGTTGATCTCAAATTTTGAATACACCAGGCTGATCATCTCATCAAGGCGCATCTTTCTATCCTTTCAAAAAGTTGAAATTCACATTTTGAATTTTTAGGGTTTTTTCGACAAACCCTAATTCGAGACCAGATCCAGTTTTCAGCATTTCAAGTGGTAAGACCTAAATATTTTCTATTTCCATTTTAAGTACTCTTTAAGATGTCTCACCACACCAAGCTTGAGGATAAGCTTGAAGGGGCTGATAACTTCCGAGTTTGGAAGTATAGGATTGGGTTAATCGTGGAAGAGAATGAGTTGGACTCATATATAAAAGAAGGAATCCCTATCCCAGAGGATGAAGAGGCTAAGGTATTGCATAAGAAGAACTTGGTCAAGGCAAAGAGAATCATTGCTGATTCTATCAAAGACCATCTCATACCCCATGTGTCTTCTCTAAAGACACCCAAGGCTATGTTTGACTCTTTGACCAAGCTATTTGAAGGAAAGAACATAAATCGGAAGATGACCCCGTGGAATCAATTGAAAGGGGTCAAGATGTCAAATGGAGAAACCATTCAATCCTATTTCTCCAAGGTTTCTTAGATCAAGGAACAACTTGAAGCTGTAGATGAAATGGTGGAGAATGGTGAAATTGTTATGACTACTTTGAATGGCCTACCTAGGTCATGGGACTCTTTTATCCAGGGGATCTGTGCCAGGAAGAAGTTAATCTCCTTCAGCAGATTATGGGAGGAATGTTCTCAAGAAGAAGAAAGGCTTGTGGCAAGAGAAGAGAAGATGGGAAATGAAGATCAAGCTCTCACAGCTCACACTAAGAAGGGCAAGTTCAAGAGGGAGCCATCCCATCACAAGAAGAAATCTTCTGATCATTTTCACAAAGACAAGAAAGATATAAGGTGTTTCACTTGTAATGAGAAGGGTCACTTTGCTTCAGAATGTCCCAAGAACAAAAGGGACAACCACAAAAACAACAACTCCAGCAAGAAGAACAAGGGTAACAAAAGAAGGTACCATGCTCACGCTGCCGAAGATGATGAACCTCCAAAGAAGAAGGCTAGGGAAGAAAGTGATGATAGTAATGATGACTCATCAAGTGAAGAAGAGTATGTTCTAATCTCTGCTCTCACAGGTACTATCTCCCATGGTTGTAATGATTGGTTAATTGACAGTGGCGCTTCCAAACACATGACTGGGTTTAAACAATCCTTTGTAAATATGTCTGAACATGAATCACCCCATAAAGTGAAACTTGGGGATGATTATCAATATCCCATCAAAGGAACTGGTGAAGCCTCCTACAACCCAGATTCTGGAAAATCTTTGAAGATGAAAGAAGTCCTTTATCTACCCGAGCTCAAGAAGAACTTACTCTCCATCTCTGCATTGGATACAAAAGGTATGAGGGTTGCATTTGTGGATGGACAAGTCCTAATGTGGCCAAAGGGAAAGACCATAGATGATGCAGTTGTGATTGGAGAGCAAGAGGGAGGTTTGTAAAAATTAAAAGGACAACCTGAACATGCCATGGTGCATGAATCCATGGAGCCAAGTGAACTTTGACATAGAATACTTGCTCATCTGCACTATAGGGCACTTCCAATTGCAAGCAAGGCTGTAGAGGGTCTTCCTGAAATCAAGACCAAACATGAAGGTGTTTGCAAAAGATGTGCAAAAGGTAAGAATATTAAGAAGGCTTTCCCAAGCAGTGAAAGCAAGGTAAAATTTATCCTGGAAATCATCCACTCAAATGTATGTGGTCCTATGTCATCCAGTTCTCTAAGTGGGTGTGTTTACTATGTCTCATTTATTGATGACTTCTCCAAGAAGACTTGGGTATACTTCTTGAAAAACAAAGATGAGGTGTTTGATAAGTTCAAGGAATTCAAAACCTTGATGGAGAATCAAACTGACAAAAAGATCAAAACATTCAGATCCGACAATGGTGGAGAATTCACCTCAGGTGACTTCAAGAAGCTTTGCAGTGATTCAGGGATTAAGAGGGAGTTGACTGCTCCTTATAATCCTCAACAGAATGGAGTTGCAGAAAGGAAGAACAAAACAATCATGGAAGCAGTAAGGGAAATGCTGCATGACCAGGATCTACCTATGCATCTATGGGCAGAAGCAGCTAGAACAGCTGTATATGTGCAGAATATAACACCCCACAAGATATTGGACAACAAGACACCAGAAGAGGTCTTTTCTAGTAAGAAACCTGAAGTTAGCCATCTCAGAATATTTGGTTGTCCAGTATACACTCATGTCCCAAAGGAAAAGAGGACCAAACTAGATCCTTCAGGAAAGAAGGGTATCTTTGTGGGTTACAGTGAAATCTCGAAGGGCTACAGAATATACTTTCCAGGGTTCAAGAAGATTGATGTCAGCAGGGATGTAACATTTGATGAAAACTCAGCTTTCATCAAATCAAGGAAGGCACCTATCGAAGTTTATGAAGAACCTAAGGAAACTAGATTTCAAGACACTACCATGACTAAAGCAATTCCAGAAGTTGTTCGCGAGTTTGAAGATCCGCAAGAACCTGTAGATCCACCCCGTGAGGATAACTCTCACAAGAGGAAACCTGCATGGGCTAGAGAGCTCATTCAAGATGCAGAAATATTTGGCATTCCAGAAGAAGAACACAAAGTAAATAAGAGAACCAGATCACATACCAGCTATGTTGCTTTACTCTGTGACATTATGAACAAAGAACCTTCCAGTTATGAAGAAGCAACGGAAAAGAAAGAATGGAAGGATGCCATGGTTGAGGAATACCAATCAATAATGAAGAATGATGTTTGGGATGTTGTCCCAAGACCTAAAGAGAAGTCTTTTGTGACTTCCAAATGGATCTACAAAATCAAGCATGCTGTAGATGGCAGTGTAGAGAAATACAAAGCAAGATTCGTAGCTCGTGGCTTCTCTCAAAAAGAGGGAATAGATTATGAAGAAACTTTTGCACCTATAGCCAGGTATACTTCCATCAGAACAATACTTTCCCTAGCTGCAACAATGAAATGGAAAATACACCAGATGGATGTCAAGACTGCTTTCTTGAATGGTGTAGTTGAAGAGGAAGTATATGTGGACCAGCCACTCGACTTTGAAATACATGACAGGGAGTCATATGTGTGCATATTGAAGAAATCCTTGTATGGCTTGAAGCAATCCCCCAGAACTTGGTATGGTAGGATGGACAGTTTCCTATCTAGCTTGGGCTTTACCAAGAGTAAAGCGGATTCCAACCTTTACTACAAGGTTGAGGAAGGGAATCCTGTGATTCTACTTCTGTACGTGGATGACTTATTTGTAACAAGAGATGACAGACTGATTGCAGATACTAAGAGGAAGCTTGTTGCTGAGTTCGATATGAAAGATTTGGGAATGATGCATTATTTCCTAGGTATGGAGGTGTGGCAGAATTTAGGTGGGATCTTCCTTGGTCAAGGGAAGTACACAGTAGATATCCTGAAGAGATTTGGGATGATGGATTGCAAGGCCATGGCCACACCCATGGCATCGAATCTAAATCTTCTATGTGATGCTTCATCTGAGCCGGTTGATGTCTCTATGTATCGTCAGATGATTGGGTCCTTGATGTACCTGACGAACACGAGACCATATATTTGCTTTGCAGTGAACACATTGAGCCAGTTCCTGACGAATCCAAGGAGTGTTCACCTGGTTGCTGTAAAGCATGTTCTGAGGTACTTGAAGGGTACAGTGGATTATGGGCTCAAGTATGAAGCGAATCAAAAGTTTAACCTGCAGGGTTATGTTGATTCAGATTGGGCTGTTAGTGTTGCAGATAGGAATATCACATCTGGGTGCTGCTTTAGTATGGGATCAGGTGTGATCTCTTGGTTCAGCAAGAAGTAGTCCTGTGTAGCACTGAGTACAGCTGAGGCAGAGTATGTTGCAGCCTGTTCAGATAGTTGTGAGGCAGTATGGTTATGGAAGCTACTGTTTGAGTTATTTGATCTCCCATTGGATGCTATTGGTATATTTTGCGATAACCAGAGTTGTGTGAAGCTGTCTGAGAACCCAGTGTTTCATGACAGGTCAAAACACATATAGATCAAATATCACTATATCAGGGATATGGTGCAGAGAGGAGCCGTGAAGCTCCTGTATGTTGTGACGGACGAGCAGATTGCAGATTTGCTGATGAAGCCACTAGCCAGGGTGAAGTTCGAGTACTTCAGGGAGAGGCTTGGTGTTCTTCAGATCGACGACACTTCGAGGAAGAAGTGATGGACACATTTGCTGAAGCCATTCTAAGCATGTTGGAAGGAGGATCCTTCACATGACTGTGGATGTAAGTGCTGGATGATGAGTATCAGGACGATGCTCCAATTACTGCTCTGTATATGCATCATGTTGGATGCTGGATATGATTAGTTGGATCATTTATATTTGTATGTATGTACGCATCGTGTTGATGCTGGATATGATTAGTTGGATCATTTATATTTGTATGTATGTACTCATCATGTTGATGCTAGATATGATCAGTCGGATCATTTATATGATGTACGCATCATTTTGGATGCTGGATATGATCGGTTGGATCATTTGTATGTATTTGTATATGCATCATGTTGGATGCTTGGACCATGTATCTGTATCAGGTGGATACATTGTATGATCAGGTAGATCATGTATGTTGATATGTATCATTAATTTGTATTTGTATCAGGTGGATACACTGTATGATTAGGTGGATCATGTATGATGATATGTATCAAGTAGATACTTGGTGTGCATCAAGTGGAAGCATTGTATGATCAGGTTGATCATGATGATGAGCTTCAGGATGTTGCTCCAAATGATATGTACCAGGATGGTACAAGTGATGATGATCAGTATGATCATGGGCATCATGATGATGCCTCGTGCGATGATGATCCGTTGGGTCATGAGTATCAGATTGATACTTGGAGGTCAGAGATGATATGTGGCAGGTTGTGCAAATAACATGTAATTAGTCCTGGGAGATCTTTCTGGTCGTTCTGCGGCACATAAATGTTCCTGGGGTACTCTTTTCGGTATTGCTATGTAGTATGTAATTAGTCCTTAGATATCCGATAGGTTGAGCTGTGTGCTCGTAATCAGTCCTGGGATGAGGTATTACTATGGAGACATGTAATTAGTCCTGGAGATCCGAGAGGTTGAGCTGTGTGCTTGTACTTAGTCCTGGGATGCTCTTTAGAGATCTTGCTGGTCGTGCTGCGGAACATAAATGTTCCTGGGATGCTCTTTAAAGGTTTTGTCTATCCACATGTAATAAGTCCTGGAGATCCGAGAGGTTGAGCTGTATGCTCATAATAAGTCCTGGGATGCTCTTTAGAGATCTTGCTGGTCGTGTTTCTCTTTAAAGGTATTGTGGAGGAGATGCATGTAATCAGTCCTGGGAGATCTTGCCGGTCGTGCTTAGGCACATAAATGTTCCTGGGATACTCTTTCCGGTATTGCATCCGCACATAAAATTAGTCCTGAAAGGCCACCTCTATCAGACCATTCGCATAGATGATGAAGACCTACAGGTGGTGGGCCTACATCCAGTATGAAAAAGGACTGGCTCTGTAGAACTTCCTATGACGAGTAGAGTCATATATTGGTTGAGATAGCAGTAGCAGTGACGATGATGATGATGATGCATCGATGACGATGATCCCGAGAAGAAGACTTGTCTAGCAGAACTGTGTTGAGAAATACCTTCCTAGTTAAGAGGGAGTGTTGATGTATATGTAACTTCGGAATGTATTTCATCTATGTATTTCATCTATGTATTTCATCTATGTATTTCATATATATTTATTGTACCCTTATAAGAGATGTGTTATTCCTCTATAAGGAAGTGTCGTCATGTGGATTGACAAGTGTCGCAAGTGTGTGTACTTGCCGATGGGTTATTAGACCGCCATGTGTGGGGTCGGCCCTAAAATATATATTATATTGTGGATGTATCTAGATAGACAATTCGACCCCATAAGGTCACTGGGAAAACAGGTTAAGTATAAATAGAGATCGGGAGATCTCTATTTGGATCATTCGGAAAGACACACTTCTCTCACTCAGAAAGTGGCGCACTAGTGAGGAGGAGGATCATCTGCTCTATGAGACTATCTCAAGTGTATTTTGGTTGTACTTTGATTGAGCCATTGCTCTCTCTATCTCTGAGGAAGTTGTGGGGTTTTTCAGCTTAGGGTTTTCCCCATGAAAACTCTGTGTGTCTTGTCTCTCATGCTTTTGATTCTTGTGATGATTATTGTGATTGTTATACATTGATATACTGTATATGTTATTCTCTTAGTAAAGATCCAAGAGTATTGTGAATTAATGCTCAAAATTTAACATGAAGTATATGAGAAAGTAAAGAAAGAAAACCTGCAAACTTTCTTAGCACAGTTTGAAACCCTGAAAATGAAATAAGAAAATAACATTGCATCTCTCCTTTGAGTTTATGAAATTGTCAATTCAATTAGAGGATTTGTAGTACAAATCGTTGAGGAATCAATTGTGCAGAAGGTACTAAGGTCCCTTCCAACAAGATTTGATCCCAAGGTATCAATTATAGAGGATATAAGTGATTTGGATAAATTAAAGATGGATGAGCTTCATGGAATTCTTACAACATATGAGATGAGTACTGAAAGGAAAATCCTACAAGAAAAGAAGAAGCTTTGAAGACCTCTAAGAAGACAAGAAGAAGCAAGGAGGATTCTAGCAAAAATATCTCTGATGCACTAGATGATGAAGAAGAAAATTTTGTCAAGAATATCAAAAGAGGTCATGGAAAATACAAACGTAAGTTACCCTTCAAGTGTTTTGAATGTGGCAGAGTAGGTCACTTTGATTCTAAGTGTCCTTACAAGGAAATCAAGGATAATGACAGTGAAGAGGAGCTTGACTATAGAGAAAGAAGAAAGACACACAAACAATCCAGGACTGAACATAAAAATAAGAAGAGTATCACTGATTCAAAAGAGAACAACAACTCGTCTAATGAAGATGATGATGATGACAATTCAAGAGAGGCACTCTTCATGGCAATGATAGAATATCTTGAATGTAAAGGCACAAAAGCGAAGGATAACTGTTTCTCTTCATTAACAAATTAATCATACAACAAGTAAGTAGTCTCAAGTAAGTATTATGAAATAAGAATAGATCATACTGTAACAACACTATGTCAATATGTATACAATGGAATTTTATTTTCACCTCTAGAATCTTGTGCTAATTCCTATATATTTTGAGAGAAAAGAAGAAATACATGATTTTGAGAATGAAGAAAATGCATAAGTTTACTGGTAAGGTGAACTGATCAGTGATTTGGATGTGTTATCTCCCTAAATAATTTTGTCGAGTTGATCAATTTTAGATGATGGGAGGTCATTTGAAAATTCATTTCTAAATTTTTAAGGCTCATTTTTTATATCTTTATGCATGTAATAAAGTGTGAAAAACATTAGATTGGGTTTTCATTTCAAAAATTTCAAAAGACAGGTTTCGGTAGCTAAGCGCTTATTTAAAACGGTCCCTTTCAGCAGCTTAAACGAAATTTTCGAGGCTCTCGTAGCTACTGAAAGTGAAAGGACATACAACGTGAGTTAGGGGGTAGTTTTCGGTGGCTTGGGCGAATACGATGGTGTTCATTAGCCACCGAAAGGTAAGTTTTGGAAGCTTACAAGTCAGAAGCAAAATTGCTCGAAGCTACTGAAAGCGGAGGCATTCTCAACACTATTTTGGCAGCTTACAAGTCAAAAGCAAAATTGTCCACAGCTACTGAAAGCAGAGGCATTTTCAACACTTTTCGTGTCTTATATAGTTCATACTTTTTTTGGGCTTGAAGAAATAGAAGCACGAATGACAGACTTAGGTTGGTAGATCTACTTCAGAAGTTTGACAATACTAGAACTCTTTCAGATCACTTATTTGAATACAGGTGTTCCAAAAGCCTACACTAGTGATATGTAAACTAAGAATAGATACATAGTACGAATGCTGAGTAGTATTATAGTATATAAACATATATTCATAAGTCTAGAATAAGAAGAAGATCCCAAGCTATAAATAAGGTTTTAGTTTTATAGATTTCGAAAGCTATTTTTCAAGCAGAGCTTTCGGTAGCTTAGGCGTACATTTCAATTGTTCATTAGCCATCGAAAACAGAGCTTTTGGCAGCTTACAGGTTAGAATTTTGACTCTTTAGCCACCGAAAGTGTAGAATAGGGCAGAGAGGCATTATTTTCGACTAGGTCACGTTTTTTTTTGCATCCAAATGGCAAGAAGATGGTTTTTATTTAAAGATAATAATTAAAGGCATATGTATCATCTTTCTGGTTCAGCTTTGAGGAGACAGAGAAGGGAAATGATCAAATGGATTTTCTTTTTTGGTCAAGATATTGTCCAGTTGTCAAAATAAGAGTTTAAGAGCCTTGTCATCACCTTGAAGGATGTTGATCTTGTCAAAGTTTGCTACAGCTATCGAAAACCTTAAAACTATTAAGATGTAGGTGAGAAGTTTTTACTGCAAAATTGGCGTTTTTACTGTGAAAGGTCATCATCTTCAAATGCCGATTTTGAGCAACTAGAGAATCATTTTGAAACACGCTCGAAGGTTTTTGTTCCTGACATGTTAGAGAACAATAACCTCTCTCCGTTTTCCTATAGGTGTTGCATATTGAGAGAATTGAATCCGTCACTGAGCCCAAATTTTCGGATCCCAGAATCTGCCTGTTTAACACATGTTTTTGAAATGAAGGTCTCGGGTACACGCAAATGAATTTCAATAATATGAGGGAGGTTTTTGCTCAAAACGAGTCAATGGAAAATAACCTATTTTGGTTTATACACAGGTGTCACAGATTTGGAGAGATGAACCCATCTCCGTGCCCAATTTTTCAGCAGTTTCAGCAATTAATGGCGTTTTACTGTGCAGAGTCATCATTTTCAAATGATGATTATGAGCGACTGGAGAATCATTCTGCAAAACGCTCGGATTTTTGTATTCCTAACACATCATAGAACAATAACCTCTCTCAGTTTTCCTACATGTATCACATATTGGGAGAATCGAATCCATCTCTGATCTCCATTTTTCAGCAGTTTGGCCAAGTTAAAAAATGATTTTTCCTGGTTTGTTAAAAAATGGTTTCCATCTTCTATCTTTAGGGTTTCGAATCCAGCTTCTTAGGATCTGGGGGAAGGTGTTGTAAAGGCTATAAAATCCTAGAGCTTGAGAGCAAGAAAGGTTGTATTTTGGAGAGACTGAGCTTAACTTGTATTATCAAACTTCTCGTTACATATCATTTATATAAGCTTCTTTTGCCATATGTGTGTTCAATTTTCCTTCTTTTATCTTTTCATATTTGCAGTGAAATGCCTATTTCATGAGTTTCCATTTGGCTATGCCAGATAGCTGTAATCCTATCTTCGTATTTAGAACTGGATATCAAGTGCCTGTTGTTTATTGTGATTAGCCATTTATATGTATGTGCTGTATGTATGAGTCTGCTAGCATGATAATAATTATTCTATCTATCTTTTATAAACTTCTTGAACACCAGTGGCTAAAAGCCTTGTCTTCTTGAAATGTGTCCATGTATGTTTTGAGTATGTGAGTTTCAATCTCAGTTGTCCAACTTGATCCAAATATACCCCATCCTTCAAGATAAGTTTAAGTTACTAGGCTTTTTCGAGTGCAACCTAGGAAGACTCCTGGAGGGATAACAGGATGAATTAAGGAAAGTAAGAAAATAAAATCAGTCTCTAAAGGTTAGCATGTAGGAATAACAATAGTGTTTAGACCTATAGAAGGATCAATTACTCAAAGTTGAAAGGTGGTTGAAAGAGCAATCGAGTCCAAAAGAACCAAAGAAACACTTATAGACAAAGCACTTGAAGAGGCAGAAAATGGGAACAGGGAACTTAAGAAATAGCTAGCCTATGCACATAATGCAATTGAGAAGCTTGAAGAAAATATTTTCTTGTTGGAAGCATCACTAGAAGAAATAAAATAGGAAAATGAGGTGTCGAAAAAACAGTTGTATGAATCAAGAACAGATAAACAACCTCTAAATAATACATGGAACCTTCATCCTAAAATGAATGGGTTTAAGAACAAAATTCCAAACTGCGCAAATCCAAAGGACAACAAATATTTTTCTAACATGAAAAATGAATCTAAGTTTGAAAACAACTCATTAATTTTGGATGAGATACTGAATAGCTGAATATCATGTGATGCACCTGCAACAATTAATTAACAAGAATACGCGAAATAGCAGAAATGACAGAACTCAGAATCACTTTTATATTGATCACAGGCCACTTCGAGGGGGCAACCTCCTTTGAGCAAGCTCAATACAAATGACTTCACGGTACCTTCATAGGTCTTGGCACACACTTATATACTAATTCTAGGCGCCAATACTATGGGTCAAAACCATGGGCCGTTACAAACTATGGATCAACAATACTACGGGCGACTTACAAAGCATATGCGCTAACAACAATAACACAAACTATTGATCAACAAATACTACGGGACGACTTACAAAGTATATGCGTCCAACAACAACATACTAACAAAGTAAAGACATGGGTTCCTAACATCCCCTCCCCCTTAAAAAAACCTTTGTCCTCAAAGCTTTAGATGTGGAAATTGTTGTTGAATCTGAAGGAGTGGTTTCCATGTAGTATCCTCTGGTTGCATGCCGTGCCACTGAATTAAGACCTCTGTGATAGAGCGAGAGCGAAGCTGACGCGTGCACCAATTGAGGATGGCCTCTGGCTCCAAAAGGATGGATCCTTCATTATCCAGTTTAGGTAAAATCGTTTGTCCACTGATGTTGGTGCCAAGAACTTTCTTCAGACAAGAGACATGAAAGACTGGATGAATGCAAGAAGAAGGAGGAAGTTCCAATTTATAAGCACCAGACCCAATATTTTGAAGAATCCGATATGGCCCATAGAACTTTGGAGCGACCTTATGATGCCCTTTGAGTTTCAAGGATGATTGTTTGTACGGATGGAGATGAAGAAAAACCATATCGCCGACTTGAAAAGTGCGCTCAGAACGGTGCTGATCAGCTTGTTGCTTCATGCGATTTCTTGCCATGTGAAGATTGTCCCGCAAAATGCGAAGAATCTGATCGCGGTTTCGAAGGACCGTGTCAACTTCCTGAATTGGTGAACTGGTGGGGGTGTATGGAAGAAGAGCTGGAGGTGCCTGACCATAGACTGCTTCATATGGGGTCATTTTAGAGGCAGTGTGGTAAGAGGTATTGTACCACCATTCAGCGAGAGGGAGCCATTTTGCCAACTGATGTTGGTGTTCCGAGGTGAAGCAACGAGGATAAGTTTCCAAGCATTTATTGACAATTTCAGTCCGACCATCTGTTTGTGGGTGATACCCTGAACTCATCTTCAGTTTGGTGCCAGTGTGGCGAAATAGTTCTGTCCAAAAATGACTGGTGAAAGTCGCATCACGATCCGAGACAATGGAAGAAGGGATGCCATGAAGACGAAAGATCTGGTCCAAAATAATTTGAGCGACGGAGGAGGCTGTATAGGGATGGCTGAGAGCACAAAAATGACTATATTTGGAGAGGCGATCAACCACAACGAGAATCACTGTCTTCCCACCAGATTTAGGGAGCCCTTCAATGAAATCCATAGAAATATATATCCAAATCCGTGTAGGTATGGGCAAGGGTTCAAGCAATCCTGGAAGGAGTGTTGTTTCACCCTTATTGCGCTGGTAGGTATCACATTCAGCCACCATCTGTTGAATTGTCCTTTTCATGCCCTGCCAAAAGAAGTTACGCCGTGCTCATTCATACGTTTTGAGGAACCCAAAGTGCCCTGCTGATGGAGAAGCATGGAGTTCATAGAAGACAGCCTGTTGAAGATCTGTGCTATGGGGAAGCACCAGACGACCCTTGTATCGCAGAGAAGCACCATCCCAAGAGTAATGTGGTACAGCAGAAGGGTTGTTGGTCAAGTGTTGGATGATTTGAGATAAGGAGGAGTCATTGACATAACCCTGTTGAACAGATTGCAACCAATTTGGAACAGGCATAGAAATAGCTGAAAGAGAACCTTGGGCATCAAATGTGCGAGAAAGAGCATCTGCCACAATATTGTCTTTACCCTTCTTGTAAGTGATCTCATAGTCATAACCCATGAGTTTGCTAACCCGTTTCTATTGTGCCGGGGAGGAGACACGCTAGTCTAAGAAATATTTCAGACTCTGGTGATCAGTCTTGATGCATAAATGATTACCTAATAGGTATGGGCGCCACTTCTAAACTGCATGCAAAATAGACATCATTTCCTTCTCATAGGTAGAGGCAGCTAAATTCTTACCTGAAAAGGCTTTGCTGGTGAACGCAATGGGGTGTTCATCTTGAAGTAGAACAACACCAAGTCCATTGCCGCAAGCATCACTCTCAATAGTGAAGGGCTTGGAAAAATTGGGCATAGCTAGCACAGGTGTAGTACACATAGCTTGTTTTAGTTTGTCAAATGCACACTGAGCAGCAGGTGTCCATGTGAAGGAATATTTTTTCAATAGAGCAGTTAATGGAGTTGCAATCTTCCCATAATCCTTGACAAACTTGCGGTAGTAGCCAGTTAACCCCAAAAAACCACGAAGGATCTTGAGTGTTTGAGGATGCGGCCAATTGTTCATGGCATCAATTTTGGCAGGATCCACGCGAACCCCTTGTGCTGAGATAATGTGCCCAAGATACTCAACTTCCTTCTGTCCAAAAACACATTTAGACTACTTGGCATGGAGATGATGGTCAGAGAAAAGTTGCATGACAAGATCCAAATGCTGGAGATGTTCATCCCATGTTTTACTGTAGATGAGGATATCATCAAAGAATACCAGAATGAATTTCCGCAAGTAGGGTCGAAATATTTTATTCATTAAGGCTTGGAATGTGGACGGAGCATTAGTGAGGCCAAAGGGCATGACCAAAAACTCATAATGGCCATCATGTGTGCGGAAAGCTGTTTTAGGGATATCATCCTCATGAACCCGAATTTGATGATACCCAGAACGAAGATCCAACTTGGAGAAAAAGTGAGCCCCATGAAGCTCATCAACAATAGGAATTGGAAACTTATCCTTGATGGTGAGGTGATTAAGTGCTCGGAAGTCAATGTAGAGGCGCCATGACCCATCTTTTTTGCGGACAAGAATAACTGGAGAAGAAAAGAAACTAGTGCTTGGGCGAATAATACCTTGCTTCAATAAGTCCCGAACGAGCATTTCAATCTCCGTTTTTTGGTGAAATGGGTAGAGATAGGGCCTGATGTTGGGAGGAACGCTGCTAGGAAGGAGATGATTACGATGGTATTCTGGCCTGGAAGGTGGAAATCCCACTGGTTCAGCAAAGACACCTGTATATCGATCCAGAATTTGTTGTAGATCCAAAGGAGTAGTGGAGACTACTGATGGTTGCATCTGGATGGAATGGATCTGAGCGATGACACCATGTGAATTCTTCTTGAGGAGTTTTTCCATGCGATGTGAAATGATGATGCTAAGAGAACCTGGTTGTAATCCTGTCAATGTGTGTTTTTGTCCATTGAGGGAAAACTGCATCCAAAGTTCAGCAAAATCCCATAAGATAGGGCCAAGTGTGCATAGCCATTGAGCACCCAAAACCACATCACATCCGCCTAAGGGCAAGGCAACATGTCAGAGCGCAAGGTATAATCTCCCATAGAGATACGCACATTTCGACACTTCCCTTTGCAAGGTAAGGTGCCCCCATTGGCAATCATGACTTCAAAGTTGGAGCAAGGATGGATAAAACAATCAGCTTGTTTGGCGATCCGAGGGTCAATGAAATTATGAGTGCTCCCAGAATCAATGAGTATTGTAAGAGGAAGCTTCTTGAAGTAACCCCTGACCCGCATTGTTTGGGGCATGGTGATTCCAGCTAAAGCATGGAGAGATATCTCTGGCTGGTCATCCTGAGACGGAGGGTCAATAGACGGTTCCTGAATGTCGACCGGAGCATCCAGTGTTTCTGGATCTTCGTCACCAATTTCAGAGGCAGGTGGAGACTCCACATCCAAGAGATAGAGCTTTTGCTGAACACATCTATGTCCCCGAGTGAATTTCTCATCACAATTATAGCAAAGCCCCTTTTCTCTGTGTGCTTGCATCTCTGTTTCAGACAAACGCTTGATAGGAGTCGGTCGAGGAGCCTGCGGTATAGGTGGTCGCTGAGAACCCATATTTCGGAAGGGAACAAAAGTGGGCTCGGAGCGTTGTTGGGATGCAATCTTGTCTTCTGCCAACTTAGCCAACCCTAGTGCTTCCATCATTGTGTTGGGACAGAACATTTTGACCTCAGAGCGGATGGCATCCTTTAGACCATTGATAAAACAACTCCGGTAAAAGTCATCAGACAATCCTTCGGTGTGGTTGGATAGATTCTCAAATTCAGTTTGATACTCTCTCACAGTGCCAGTTTGGCGAATTTTAGTGAGGGCTCCTGTGAAGTCATCAAAAGCACTAGGATCAAATCGTTCCAAAAGGAGCTGGCAAAAGTCTGGCCATTGGGGCTCTAGATGAGCCTTGATGTACCAACGGTACCTTTGAAGAGCTTCCTGTTCCAAATGAAAGGATGCCAACGAAACTTTGTTGACATCAAAAGTATTATGCAGACTGAAATACTGTTCTGCACGATAGATCCATCCAGTTGGATCAGTACCATTGAAGCGAGGAAAATCAAGCTTCGGACCACAGAAATTGATGGAAGAAGAGAACCCATTGTCTGTTGAAGACTCGGACTGCCGTTTGTTGTTCATAGATGAATGTTCAAGATGGAGACCAAGAATTTTTTCATCCAGATCCTGGAGTTTGGCTTGGATGGCTGCAAGTGCGTCCTCCATGGTTTTTGCTCCTGCATGGGTGACAACCATAACCAGGAATTTTTTTTATTTTTAATTTTTTTATTATTTATTTATTTATTTTTTTCGGTTGACTGGGTAGGAAAACAAAAACAGAAGCTACTTTAGTAAAGGAAAATCTGGACTTGGGAAAAAATCAGAAGGGTAATTGGGGTTTGACTAGGTTTTGGACATTGTTGGATAGACAAGGAAGCAAAAATGAGGATTTTTGAAGCGGGGTGCAAGAATGGAAAAATTTGGCAGAGGGGAACAAAGAAGCAGAATTCAGAAAGGAACTCTGTGGTAAAATTTGAAGGTGATTGGGTGAAATCTGAGGAAGTTATGGCAAACCCTAAAAATAGACAAATGTGGGATTTCGGGCTTTGGGAAGGGGAATTGGGGCTAGGGTCCTCAGGACTGAAATGTGCAGAATGGGATGACAGGGGTTCCCCGAAAGGGATCTGGAACAACGCCGAATGGATTGAAAACGGCTGAATCTGGAACGACTTGCAAAATGGATCTGAAACGGCGTAGCAGTGATCGACAATAGTTCAGCTGAAAGTAGATATGGACCCCAGGTATGTGCGGCTTCCTAACAGTTCAGGGGTTTCACTCGACCACCAATGCTGTTTGACGGCTTGTGTATTGGGGCAGTACCCCTCACTCCACGGCTCAAGTAAAACTGATAACCGCTTTGCCACAAACGACAACTCTTGGTTTACCTCACGGGTGGGAACTAGTCAATCAAGTAGGGGTCGTTGCCCTTTTTGTTGGCAGGTCCTCTCAATGGGCCAGCTACTTCGGGGTTCCTGTGGTACTCCTCACAATGCGTTTTAGGGATTATGCCCAAGTACTTCCCACAGTTAAGCGGATAGGGATTATTCCCGAATCCGAACCTGCAACAGATGCGAAAAAAAATTTGGCAGAAATTTCACCCAGCGAGCCCAAGAAAGTGCTCTGATACCAGATGTGATGCACCTGCAACAATTAATTAACAAGAAGACGCGAAATAGTAGAAATGACAGAACTCAGAATCACTTTTATATTGATCACAGGCCACTTCGAGGGGGCAACCTCCTTTGAGCAAGCTCAATACAAATAACTTCACGGTGCCTTCATAGGTCTCGACACACACTTATATACTAATTCTAGGCGCCAATACTATGGGTCAAAACCATGGGCCGTTACAAACTATGGATCAACAATACTACGGGCGACTTACAAAGCATATGCGCCAACAACAATAACACAAACTATTGATCAACAAATACTACGAGACGAATTACAAAGCACATGCGTCCAACAACAACATACTAACAAAGTAAAGACATGGGTTCCTAACATATCACCAGAAGACAAGTCTGGTCTTGGCTACAATAAGATAGAAAACTTTCGCGATAGCAAGCATGCTCGAGTTGCAAATCAACATGTTGGGTCATCTAAGCAAAAAAAACTTAGGTATGATAATGATTACAATGTTCCTTGTTATAAGAGAAGGCTTAATTTACAAAGATGACTAAGAAGCAAGTATCATGGTCACACTATGAAGCATTGTTATGCTATAATATGGTATGCTTGTGATGGGTGTTGGAATCGATTTAATAATGAGAAAGGGGGTGAATTAGTATTAGCACAATTATCAACAATTTTTACCTTCTTTAACATATTAGTCTTAACTTAATCTTGATTTTAGTTATGCATACAATGTAAACAAAATAATTCATCCATATATGCACCAAGACAAAGAACACAGAACACACATGATTTTGAAGTGGAAACCCAATTGGGAGAAAAACACAGAATGCTCTTTTGTAATGAAAAGAATACATTCAAGGAAGCACCAACTTCCTATATTTACCAGAAGCAACTGGAAGGAGGCTACAACCTCCTGCTCCTTTCCTTGTCTTTTCGCCCATATATTTAATATACGATTTTGACTTACTGAATTTCCAACTCATGCACACTTCTGATCTTCTAATATTAGTTCTATTGTGCACTACCTTCGTATGTAGACGATTCACTGTCACTATGCTGCATACATCACTTGACTTCTCATTCCACTCAATTCTACACTTCTCCCAATGTCTTATTTCATGTACTGTGTGTTTTTGATCCTGCAGTATGTGCTAAGGTATACTCTTCTGATCTACTACTGCACAACTGCACACACCAACTATTAATGTGCTTTCAATTGATAGCTTGTTGTTATGAGATAATACACCAGTAACATATGGAACTATGCACTTACCTTGACGTGTTCATTCCTTTTAAGTGCCACAGTATTTTAGACAATCTATGACATACCAAGTGATTTGTCCTTTTTATTCAACGCACTTGTCTCATATCATACTCATCATGACATGCTTATTGGATCATGATTCTTTTCAATTGTTTCACATCAGATGGACTTCTCAACTCCGCACACTTCACTTCAACTTTTTTGCATCAGCTAAACATCGACTCATCATCTGATATACTTTGGTTTTGTCTCTGCACTTCTGACATACAACATCTGTGACTGTCTGCGTGCTATCTGCAATACTATCAGTTAGTCCTCATGTACTTGCACATACTTTTGTGTTTCTTCTGCATCCATCACAGATCTACATCATCATTCTACGCACCATCAATATTTCATTATGTTGCATGTGTGCACTAGGATCCTTGCTAGATCATGTTGTTCTGTCCTCGATCCCTTGATGCCCCAAATATAAATCAGTATCTTCTACTTGAAGCTCTACAATCTCTCCATCGAGCTTAATTCAAATATCCAACTTGTATCTCTCTTTATACATGTCCTCCATAGATTGTATATCCACAAGTTGGTTGTGGCATCCCTTCTTCCACATTTCACGGATTATGCTTTTGCCACATGTCATCTTCTACACTGTTGTTTTATCATCCTTTGTGGGTCTTGTGCATCCATGGTCCTTGGATTAGTGGGACTTACACCTTAGTGGTGTGCTATTTCGCTCTCAATGTACCATTTCTTTGAGGTATGTGTGCATCCTTACTCTTTGACTTGATAACTCTTTGATCCTTGTTGTACCATCTTTTACAGGTATTGTGCATTTGATGTATTAATGCTTTGCGGAATCTGCGCATACACTAACTTCTAATTGGTCGGACTTTGGCCTTTGTTGTATCATCACATGTGGGAATTTCACATTTGTTATATCATTGACTCGTGGGATTTGTGCATAAAAAATTTCAACTGCTTCACCCTTCTTCGAACTTGTTGTAATGTCCCCATTCAAATAAATATCAAGTAGGGAAAATTCCACCAACCTACTAATTTCCTAGGTTGGGGTGGAGACATTAAAATGGAATAAGGAGACTAATAAACCCAAAAGGACTTTGGTTTGGGCATAAATATATTAATAGGAGAAAAATAAATATTTATGGTGAGAAAGTAAGATGGCACTTGGTCATGGAGACACATTGGTGGTGTGGGACCCCCAAAAAGCTAGATTCCCCATGCCACATGGAATTCCACTCTCACCCATTTGAATCCAAGGTGGAGTCCACTATTCTTGGGGTAGTTGGAAGGGCATATTACTTGGCATGACTCAATGAGGTCGAAATTTAGAGGAAGAGTAACTCCCATGGGAGAGGAAGAGGCATTTTGGAGCTAGTGGGACACATGGGCTAGATTCCCTAGATTCTATGACACCAATGATGAAGATGCCTATGAAATTTATGAAAACTCAGACCTGATGGATGACATATGACATACATGACATGTCAAGGCTAAAAATAGCCTCCAATAAGGCACCCAAGTGAGTTAGGGAAGCCAAAGAGACACCAATTCAAATTTGGTGAAGGAGGAGGCTAGAATTGGAAGGACAAGTGGCATACTTGGGAATCTCTTCCCAAATTGAGTTGACATGAAGCTCATGGATGGAATTTGAATTGGGGAAGCCTTAGGAAGTTTACAAAAGTCAGGAACAAAGAATAAGACTAGATTTTGATCATTTTACATTTTTCATTTTGCATTTGGAGAGAAGAGCTAGTAGAGAGCTAGTCTACTTGCATTAGCACTAATTTCGAGGGTGAAAGATTCCCATCCTAATTGGAAATTGGAGAGGCCATTAAAACATTTCATTTGGAGCTACAATGGATTCTTTAGTTACAGGTTGAAGCTAACGTGCATCTTGTGGTTCATTCATCTTCAACTTGTTCTTGCATCTCTTTCACATTTTCTTGCATATTTGGGCACCTGGAGGAATTGTGCCTTTGGTGAGATGCTGATATCTTTGTGAGAGTAAAATAATATCCACTTATTTGTATTCTGATATATATACTCTTTATCTATTGCTTAGAAGACTCTCAGGTCGAAATACCAAGTGAAACTATGTAGAAATACCAAACAATGCATAAATGATTCGATTTTCCCTAGATCTTGTTGTTGGAGATTGAAGATACATTATTTCGAATTGTATCAGTAATTATATGTGATTTTATTTATGTATGGAGTTTCATTAATGTTTTGAAGAAGTTTCATTAACATTGCACAAGTCATTGTCACCTAAATTCTGAATTTCATAACATATGGTGAAAATTACTAGCTTTCCCCACTATGTGAAGTCTTGCATATAAACATCTGATTTAAGGGAGTTGAAGAAGGCCATAGGAACTAATTGATGATACATTGGGGATATAATTAAAGTAATTTATTATTACCATACCTCTTTTCTGAAATTTGGAAGGGATTAACAGCATTTGGAGAGCCATCCTTGTCCACTACCCATGGGGGTTTTGAAGCTCGATCTGACTAGTACATTTCCCTACTTTGTCCAGATTGTAAATGAATGTTGCAGAAGTGTTTTAAGGGTTTTTAAGCATCACTTAGAATCAATTATATGTATGAATACCTTCCAAACTCATTCACACCCCATTCGGAATAATTTGGAGCCATTCAAAAGCAGTTGGGTCAATACTAGTCCAAGGGTCGAATTGGCTAAAAATTGCAATTTTTCCTAGTTTGTGCAAAATATTAAAAAGGGACACTACAAGTGGTATCAGAGCATGGTCCTTGCACCTGATGTGGATGACCATTCATGATGACAGTAAGTCAAACAAATAATTCTCCACCCTTAGAAACTGAAACTGAAGGTGTTGTTGTTGAAGAGGAAGAAATAGGAAAAAAAGTGCATTTGGATGAAACTATGGCTAGGGATAAGAAGGAAACCTCAGAGGATAGGGAAGAATTTACTAAAATCATGAAACCATTATTTTAAGACATGAAAAAAAAGATCATGAAAGGGTTCGAATTGTTGTCTAGTCAACTTGGGAGCAAAGGAGTAATAGGAGGTAAGAGTAGTTCTCATTCAGAGGAAAGAAGGCAATGGGTGAGCATATTTTCTCAAGCACAGGACCCCATAATAGACCTAATTAATTTCAGAGCACACCAAGGCCTACTAATCCTAAATTTCTTGAGGTCAAAGAAGATCCTAACACCCAATTTGATACGCAGGAAGTGGTGACAAATTGGGAAAAGTTGAGTGAAGATTGTAGAAGAACTATACCATTTGACCAATTCTTTAATGTATCAAGCAAACTCAAAATGAGGGAAGGTAATAAGACTCCATTTCAGAATAAATAATTGAATTGTGCCATTGGTAAAATGCCCCTTCCCAGTTTTGATGGCTCACCCCAAAGTTCTACAAATACTTGGGTACACAAACTAGATGTTTATTTTCAACTTAATCCAATGGTAGAAAATGATGCTTTAAAAATGGATATTTTGCATCTAGAAGGAGATTCCAATGATTGGTGGTTCCATGGTATGAAAAATTTGGGACATGATTAGGTTACAACCTATGGAGAATTTGTTGACAGAATATTAGAAAAATTTGAGCAAAAAGACCCAGAATTTCCTTTCAAAGAACTAGCCCAATTGAAGCAAGTTGGAACCCGTATTGAATATATGATGGAATTCCAAAAATTATCAGTTAAGGTGGATGATATATCTATGGTAAGATTATTAATACTATTTACTGAAGGTTTTTATGAACCCTTAAAAGGTTTAGTTAAGTCCCACAAACCCAATTCATTGAAGGATGCTATGAGCTTGACAAGAGATCTACAAAATGTGCTACCTAGTACAAGGTTTCCTCCCAAGCCCAACTTCCCTTCCCAATTCAGATCTGGAAAGAAGCCATGGAAAGAAGATGAATGTGTAAAGGATAAGAAAGAGGAACTAAGCAGGGAAGAACTTAGAAGGAAGAAACTATGTTAGTCATGCTTCCAACCATGGGTACCAGGACATAAATGTGATAAGGGAAAGGCCCAATTCATTGAAGTATTTTGTGATGATGAGTATGAAGGGGGCATGGAGGAAGGAGGACATATTTCAGCCCAAGAAGACGGATATGCCACATCAGAAGAAGAAGAGAAAAAAGAAGAGGATCATCCATTACTTGACAAAGGGATACTAACAATGCTTTCAGGAGTGCCTCGTTTCCACTCTATTCGATGCCAAGGAGCTGTACAAGGACAAAGGGTTTCAGTATTGGTATATTGAGGAGCCACACATAACTTCATTTATGCAGCCATGGTGGAGAGGAGAAATATACTTGCTAAACCATTTGAGGGCTTCACAGTCATCATTCTAGGTCACCATACTATGGAGTGCAAAACATGGATTCCAAAGCTACAACTCACCATAGGTAATTACACATTTTTTGATAGATTTTAAGTGGTTGATGTTGCTGATACTAATGTGGTCTTGGGAGTGCAATGGATGTACTCTATAGGGGAACATAGAGTGAAATATCAAATCCCTGAAATGAGATTCAAATATTCGGAGGGAAAACAAATGATATTGAGGGGAATGCACACCTATATGAATAAGGTAGTGTCCTCCCACAATATCAAACACAAGAATGAAAAGGTTTTGGGAGACATTCCTCATGGAAGGTCACCTGATAGAGGAGGAAAATTTTTGCAGCATACTAAATTGAGATTGCTTGAGGGCAAGCAATATTGGGTGGGGAGCACTGTAATGTCCCCATTCAAATAAATATCAAGTAGGGAAAATTCCACCAACCTACTAGTTTCCTAGGTTGGGGTGGAGACATTAAAATTGGAATAAGGAGACTAATAAACCCAAATGGAATTTGGTTTGGGAATAAATATATTAAGAGGGGAAAAATAAATATTTATGGTGAGAAAATAAGATGGCACTTGGTCATGGAGACACATTGGTGGTGTGGGACCCCCAGAAAGCTAGATTCCCTATGCCACATGGCATTCCACTCTCACCCATTCGAATCCAAGGTGGAGTCCACTATTATTGGGGTAGTTGGAAGGGAATATTACTTGGCATGACTCAATGAGGTCGAAATGTAGAGGAAGAGTAACTCCCATGGGAGAGGAAGAGGCATTTTGGAGCTAGTGGGACACTTGGGCTAGATTCCCTAGCTTCTATGACACCAATGATGAAGATGCCTATGAAAGTTCTGAAAAATCAGACCTGATGGCTTAAATATGACATACATAAGATTTCAAGGCTAAAAATAGCCTCCAAGAAGGTGCCCAAGTGATTTAGGGCAGCCAAAGAGACACCAATTCAAATTTGGTGAAGGAGGAGGCTAGAAATGGAAGGACAAGTGGCATACTTGGGAATCTCTTCCCAAATTGAGTTGGAATGAAACTCATGGATGGAATTCGAATTGGTGAATCCTTAGGAAGTTTATAAAAGTCAGGAACAAATAAGAAGACCATATTTTGATCATTTTACATTTTTCATTTTGCATTTGGAGAGAAGAGCTAATAGAGAGCTAGTCTACTTGCCTTAGCACCAATTTCAAGGTGAAAGATTCCGATCCTAATTGGAAATTGGAGAGGTCATTCAGACCTTTCATTTGGATCTACAATGGAGTCTTTAGTTACAGGTTGAATCTAACGTGCATCTCGTGGTTCATTCATCTACAACTTGTTCTTGCATCTCTTTCACATTTTCTTGCATATTTGGGCCCCTGGAGGAATTGCGCATTTGGTGAGATGCTGATCTATTTTTGAGAGTCAAATAATATCCACTTATTTGTATTCTGATATATATAATCTGTATTTACTTCTTAGAATACTCTCAGGTCGAAATACCAAGTGAAACTATGTAAAAATATCAAACAATGCATAAATGATGCCATTTTCCCTAGATCTTGTTGTTAGAGATTGAAGAGACATTATTTCAAATTGTATCAGTCATTATATGTGATTTTATTGATGTATGGGGTGTCATTAATGTTCTGAAGAAGTTTCATTAACATTGCACAGGTCATTTTCAACTAAATTATGAATTTCATAACATATGGTGAAAATTACTAGCTTTTCCCCCTATGTGAGGTCTTGCATATAAACATCTGATTTAAGGGAGTTGAAGAAGGCCATAGGAACTAATTGATGATACATTGGGGATATCATTAAAGTAATTTATCAATAACATACCTCTTTTATGCAATTTGGAAGGGCTTAACAACATTTGGAGAGCCATCCTTGTCCACTACCCTTGGGGGTTTTGAAGCTCGATTTGACTAGTACATTTCCCTACTTTGTCCACATTGTAAATGAATGTTGAAGAAGTGTTTTAAGGGTTTTTATGAATCCATTATAATCAATTATATGTATAAATACCTTCCAAACTCATTTAGGCCTCATTCGGAATAATTTGGATCCATTCAGAAGCAGTTGGGTCAATATTAGTCCAAGGGTCAAATTGGTTAAAAATTGGAATTTTTCCTAGTTAGTGAAAAATATTAAAAAGGGACACTAAACTTGTGTGCCCTTTACTAATTGAAATCATCTTTTGATTGGTAAAACTTGCGCACTTTCAAGGCCGTCCAACCATAAGTTGTTTCTTACTATTTTCACACTCTCGATCTTTGACCAAACAATGCTTGTGCATTCCATAGTCTTCTCATGACATGCTTGCAAAATTGTACCTTTAATTAACCAACTCCTTAGATGCTTGTACACATGTACCTTTTTCCAACCATTTCTTTGATTGCTACCATGAGAGAGTATGACTTGGTGGACTTGATATTTGCGCAGTTACCACATGTAGTAGGATGCATTACTTATGTACCTCTTTGAACTGGATCTACATGATGTAACTTCCTTATGTGCTTATTCAAACTTATCATACATGATGTATCCTTGGACACACATCTTCATACTTGATGCAACTTTCAGATATACTTCTTCAAACTGGCATCCATGTCCTTCACCATATTGCACATATACTTCTTCAAAGTGGCTTCCATATACTTCTTTAAGCTGGCATAGGAATGTTGTATCCACTTTGACATCAATGATTCAAACTGAATCAATCGAAATCCTCTTTTACATTAGTTCACATCAATGACAACCAAATTTCAACAATCCCCCACTTTGGCATTGATGTCAACACCTTATGAAGCTGTGTATGATCTTCTTTGAACTGTATGCTTCATATGTACTTGTTGCATTGCTCCCCCTATGTATATGCTTCCCTTGAGTTATTTAGTCTCTTGAATTTTATTCTTTCTGTTGTTAGTACTTCTTCAACTTTCTGTTACTTCTGTGCAGACCATATGTACAGTCATGTCCAATTCCATTTCTCCAAGAGATCTACTTCACGCTCTTTCATGTTTGATGAATCTCTATGTTATTTCTTCAATGATCTGCTTCATGCTCTTCCATGCATGCTGCATATTTATGTTGTTTCTTCAATGATATGCTTCATTCTCTTTCACGTCTGTTGGAGCTTCATGCTATCTCTTCAATTATCTTCATGATGGTTCTTCTCTGCTACATTCATCTTTATGTGTAATCAATGTACAACCAGATTCATGCTTTTCTCCCCCTTTGACATCAATGGAAAAGAGGTGCGATTACTTGCGCAATGTAGTTTCTTCTTTTGATTTATTTTGCACTACTCTCTGCCTCAATTGTTTTTAGGGATGACTCCCCCTATCTTCATGCTTCATTTATTTGCTATAATGATGCATATCACTTTCATAATTATCATTGATTTCCTTTTTGTTACATTATTCCTTCATCTTGATCTCTTGTTCCTGTCATAACACTTCATCATTCTTTGCGTAGTGATTCATGCAGACATCTTTTCATGCAAACTTCGTACTGCCAATTCTTTTCAGATTTATGCCTCTTTATTTGTGTTCTCATAATGTTATGGAATGAGAACCATGCCTAGTTTTTCCTTGAGATATTCAAATGTACTTCATGGAATATGTTTCATAAATATATCCACATTTTTTTCCTTAGTATCAAAATATTCTAGTTTGACAACATTATCAGCTACTTGCTCTCTCACAAAATGATACTTGATGGGAATGTGCTTAGTTTTGCAGTACATAACATGATTCTTGGAGATACTGACTGCGCTTGTGTTGTCGCATAGTATTTGTATCGGCTGATTTATATTTACTTGCAGATATTTCAAGGTCTGTTTCATCCATAACAATTGTGAACAACAAGCAACTGCTGCAATATATTCAGCTTCTGATGTGGATAATGCAACTGATGGTTATTTTTTGTGGATCCACGACACAAGACATTTTCCTAAAAAGAACGCAACTCCACTAGTACTTCTCCTATCATCTATAATTTCTTCTTAGTCTACATCAATGTATGCTACTAATTCTAGCGTTTTTTTCAGTGGATACCATAGGCTAAGGTTCATCGTCCCTTTCAAACACCTGAAAATTCTTTTGACTGGTTGAATATGTGTTTCCTGAAATCTTGCGACAAGTCCAAGGGCTTGCATGATATCCAATATTGAGGTAGTTACATATAGCAGATTGTCGATCATGGATCTATAAATCCTTTGATCAACATCCTTAGCCTCATCTTCTTTAATCAATTTGCACCTTGCAACCATAGGGGTACAAATTGGCTTGCAATATTCCATTTTGAATTTCTTTAGCATCTCCTTTACATATTTAGATTGAGAGATGAAAATACCATCAATTAATTGAGATATATGTAATCCAAGGGGAAAGGATAATTCCCTCAACATGGACATTTCAAACTCTTTTTTCATATCTATGGAAAATTGATGACTCATTTTTCCATCATTGCTTCCAAAAATTTTGTCATTAGCGTATACCTCCACAACGATGATCTTTCCATCCCCAATTTTTATGTAGAGATTTTTGTCTACACTACCCCTTCTGAAACCTTGATGTTGCAAGTACTTGTCCAACCTTGAACACCAGGTCCTAAGAGTTGGTTTAAGTCCATATAGAGCTTTCTTTAGTTTGCAAACATAATATTTGTTTCCTGAGAGTGAAAAACCATATGGTTGTTCAATGTATACTTATTCTTCAATATCTCCATTCAGAAATGCTGATTTTACATCCATCTGATATGCTTTGACATCTTCTGCACAAGCATAGGCCAAGGATATCATGATTGATTCTATTCGTGCCACAGGGGAAAAGGTTTCTTCAAAGTCTATTAATTCGATCTGTGCATATCCTTTGCATACCAGTCTCACCTTATTTTTGACAACTTGTCCTTCTTTGTTTAGCTTGTTTCTGAATACCCACTTTGTTCCAATAACATTCTTATTCTTAGGTCTTGGAACAAGTTCCCAGGTTTCATTCTTTTCAATTTGATATAATTCCTCATTCATGGCCTTTATCCAACCTTCATCAGATTTGGCTTCTTCAATTCCTTCTGGTTCTATTTGAGTCAGTAATGAGAAATGCACTTCCTTAATTGGATTTCTCAGACTCCAAGTTCTTACACCAACATCTTTGTCTTTGATAATCAATTTTTTTTAATGATTCTTTTGGAAATATCTGGAAGGGGCCTTTGTGTTTTCTCTTCCTTCTTCTAATCTGTGCTAATATACTTCCTCTTATGGAACTTTTCTTTCTTGATTTTTTGGTATCTCTTCATATGGATGTTCTAGCAAGGGTAAATCATCATCATATTCTATTCTCCTATGAGTCAGTACTTTATCAACTTCCACTTCAGGACTTTCAACCATCTTTCTGAGTCACAAATTATAGCACTTATAGGATTTTATTTTGGAGGAGTAACCAAGGAAAATTGATTCATTTGATATGGAATCAAATTTTTCAAGGTTTTCATCATTTCTTTTGATGTAGCATTTGCTTCCAAATATTCTGAAATGCTTAATTGTAGTTGGTCTTCCTTTCTAGAGTTCATACGATGTTGAACAATTGTTTGTTCTGATCAAATATCCGTTGAGAATGTGGACAGTTGTATGAATGGCATGTGTCCAAAACATATATGACAAATTTTATTCGTTCAACATTGTCCTGTCCATCTCTTGAACAATTCATTTTTTCCTTTCTGCCACCCCATTTTGCTGTGGAGTTCTGGCTACTGAAAACTGTCTTCTTATTGTTAAGACCCAAAAAGTGCTCACTACCTCATCTCCCTCATTATATGACTCATTCGTCCATATTTCCTACCATATTTTCCTCCAAAACCTTAAAACACCATTAAAAATCCTCCAAAAGGCCAAAAAACCATTAAAAAAGCCTTCAAAAGGCCCCAAACCCCCCTTTTCCCCCAAAATAATTTAAATTTCCTCCAAAATAGCAAAAAACCTCTAAAAAGGGAATAAAAAATACAAAAAAGAGGAAAAAGAGGAAAAAAAGGAAGCAAAAACCCAATTGACCTAAACCATATGGTGCCGAAAACCATGGTCAACACTCCACCACCAAAAACCTATAAATAGGTGATGGAGGCTCCCCATTTCACATCCACAATCTTCTCTATCCTCACTCTGCCAAAATCACTCCTGGAACCCTAGCTCACCCTTTTGAGTTAGTTTCACATTTTAGTGCCCCTTTGGCCCATATCCAAAACACTTTGGAGAAGGAGAAGGAACAACACTGGAGCATTGGAGCAGCCCTTGGACTACTGCAAAGGCTCCACCAACCTCACATTTGAGGTAACTTAATACAAAACAAAATTTTATTATCTTGTCATTTCCTTTTCATGCACATGCTTAGAGTGGTTTACTATTTTCATTTACTGTCTTATTTCATCATTTTATCGAACTGCTACTAAGGAGTCCCCTCTCCTTAGTAGGTGCCCATTTGCACAAGCTAGGGTGAAAACCCTAGCTATAGTTTTAGCGACTCCCCTAGTGTTCCTTTGAGTTTCTGGTTATAATTTTTAGAAGTTTTTAGTTTTCTGCAAAAAAAATTTGTTTTCCCCTTTCGGCTGTCCCTTTCGGTAGCTGGGTTTGCTGCCGTAAATCGCGTATTTTTTCCCCACAGTTGTGATCCGACAGCGGCTTTTAGACTGTTACCTGTGATCTGACCGTGGCTCTCAGATTGTTTCCTACGATCTCCCCGCAGATTTCAGTCTGTTTCCTACGATCCGACCACAGCTCTCATCCTTTTTCCTGCGATACGCCCATGGCTTCTAGCCTGTTTCTTGCAATCTCCCCGTGGTTTTCAGCCTGTTTACTGCGATCTCCCCGCGGTTTTCATCTCGTTTCCTGCGATATCCCCGCGTCTTTCAGCCTGTTACCTGTGATCTCCCCGTGGCTTTCAACCTGTTTCTTGTGATTTCCCCATGACTATCAGCCTGTTCCTTGTGATCCTCTCGCTACTTTCCGTTGATTTCCTATGATCCCCCCGTGACTGTCAACCTATTTCCCACGATCCGACCGCGCAGTTTCGTAGTAGACTCGCGATCTGTTTTCTGTGCTTTTTCCCTGTTTGAACCTAGAACTTTGCTGCAATATTTTCTGCACCTGCACAACCACCTGTCCTATCTGCAGCCATACTTACCTACAACCTTTTTCTGCAGTTTGATTTCTATTCCATTTACAGATTTTTTTAAGTTTAAGCATTTCAATTGAAAAAAGAAAATTTTGCATTACAAGTTTAATTTCTGCATTATTATTGTTAGTTAGAAAGTTGCCCACCCTGTGGCACTTTTGATTGGGTTCATTACCTCACACGCACACACTCTGTCATCTAATTCAAGTGAGCCATAAAATACTACTTAACAAAACCAACATTCTAACCCCACTTGGGGAACACATAAGAATATTGTAGTTAGGTAGGACAGGGGGGATAGGCATCCAAATAACACCCCTCGGTTGCTTACACTTGAGACATAGTTGTTGTCTATTAGGGAACCAAAATCCCCTCGTATTTTTTGGCATGGTCACAACCAGTTTATCAGAGGGCCTCTCCCTTAGGTTGAAGTAGCCAGACTGGTTTCGGAGGCCTGAGTGGAATACCACAATCCATTCAGTAACTGAAGGATACCTACTCATTGGTCTGTGTGTGGTGTTCTCTTTAGGCCCACACAGTGATAGGACCGGAGCTGCAGATTCACCTTTTCTGGACATGTCATGAACGGGGTATCTTAGTTTCCTTTCTTCTAGGATTGTCTTACCCAGTGTCCCTCCCGGTAGGGGGATATCTTTAGCCACTTGGCTCTACTATCCATATTGTCTGACTTGGATTTCATCACCTTGTAGAGAATATGTCTGGTTGAGTCAAAATACTATTTAGCTAGGTGTTTGCATGCTTCCTTACCTCCTTTTGGTCTAGCGAGTCCACTATTTTTATTTTTTAGGAAACCTGCTGCTTGTTGGTATTTTGACCATTGTTGTTGACACTCCGCTTATTGTAGCACAGCTGTTACAGTGAGTGTTTTAAGCTGATTGTTGGCCTGAGTGCCATATTTTTTGCGCTCTCCTTTTGCACACTCAGCTGCATTAGGGTTTTTGAGCTGTTTTTCACTTGACACAACCCCCAGATACTTGACACCATTTGTCACCATTGAATCCCCGAGACATTCTCAGCGCCTCCAGGGCGAACACCCGCAGCACGGTTCACTTGACATCACCCATCATAGACGTAGAGCTTCATCACTTGACACCACTCGTCATAGACCTAGAGCTTCATCACTCGACTCCATTTGTCGGCACCATAGAGATTCGTCCCTCGGCCCTGACGCCCCTTATTTTACATTTGATTCCGAGGCAGAGTTTGAAAACTCCACTTACACTGCACCAACCAGCTCCATGGTTGGCATGACTTCCAACCCTTTCTTTGTAGGAACCACTGGTGGAGCGTCCACCACTACCCCAGCCACCACACTCGCTTTGGGTATGCCCTCGATGGGGCCCACACCCACCATTCCGGTCATTGTGCCCATTCCAGTGGCTGCCATACCCAACCCGCCCCCCATAGTGACTCACACTACCCTTGGTGGTGTAGGACCATCTCATACCACCTTCGTTCCTCCCCCTGGGGGCAAAATCCCCAACCTGAATCCAACCCTCACACTTGGGGGCAGAGGTCCCACCACGGCCACCCCCACCAACATGTCACATCCTTCTACTAGTTTTCCATTCATGGCTAGTCTCAACCTTCCTGACCTGGCCAGACTAAGTAACGATCCCATCAAACATGACCCTGTGTGGCCTCACATGCCCACCAAGCTCCCATCAGACATCCCTAAGTTTGAGGGTAAGGCAGGTGAAGACCCCCATAACCATATTATGTCCTTCCATCTATGGTGTTCCTCCAAATCCATAGTGGACGACTCTGTCCGAATCCATCTGTTACGATGAACCCTCACTGGATCTGCAGCCAAATGGTACATTGAGCAGCTCCATGGGACCCATGCCACTTTTACTTCCCTCACCTCGACCTTCCTGCAATTCTTCCAGTTACCTGTCCACTATGATGCGGGAGTTGAGATCCTGCTGTCTTGCAGACAGAATACGACCACTCACATCACTGACCACATTCATGAGTGGTGTCGACACTGAACCTCTGCAAAATCAAGTTAGATGACCGTATCTTCTTAGATTGGTTTCTAAAATCTCTCCTTCCTGTCATTGCCAAGGATGTGGCATCCAAGAAACCCCAGTCCGAGGAAGAGGCTATCCTCAAAGCCCATCAATTTGACCTTATTTATGCCCAGTCTAGTTATCTGTATACCATTATACCTGACACCCCTCGTGGCGATTCCTCCCGACATGATGCGTCGGGGTCATTCCATGCCGCAGATGGCATCATTGGCCGTATTGCCTCACATAACTAGCCCTTTTCCATAGCACGCACTAGCCAGGGCCCCGACCTTTCGTGGGCTACATCCCGCTCTGGAGCAACCAATTCATATGCTCCCATGGCACATAATCACCATTCCCATGGACCATCATGTCCACCTCAGTGCTTCGGCCATGCATCCCCCACTTACGTCCCACCAGTCGCACCTCAGCCATATTACCACCTGCAGGTTGTGCAAGCCCCTGTATCCTCTCAAGCCCCCCCTGCTTATTATCCGCCATAGGCAGCACCTGCGGCAAACCCACAACCCGTCGCACAGTAGCATCATCAACCCCCATAAGGTCCAGCACCTGCACCGCCTCCACCCACTTTTTATCCACCATAGCCTGCTCCCACACCTACACAACCCTAGAACCCACCTACTGCCCAAGGGAAAGTATGTGTGCAACAAAATCCGTAGCCCATCCAAAATAACCAATGCCAACAAGTCCAGCAAAACCGCAGTAAAGGACGTAACTGCGGGAACAACCCCCCTCTGGACCAAGGCGGCCAACCCCCTAATCCCCCAAACAATAATAACACGGCACCCGCCAACCAAAACCCCGACAGGACACCCAAGCAAGCCAGAAATCCTAATTTGTGAACAAACCATCCTTGTTCTATTTGCAGGGTCTATGGCCATTACACACATGCTTTCCCACATTTGGAGCGGGCTCGGCAACTCTGGATTGATGATGCCCGCCGCCAAGGGCACGCGGCTCCTCAGGCACCACCTAACCCCCCACCACCTCAGACTCAACCCTTGGTGTTACAAAACCCTTTACCAACCTAAGGCGTAGTGAACACTCAACCGTTGGCTCCCCCTCAAGGAAACGCGCCACCACAACAGCAAATCACTTATGCCACTCCTGATCAACCCATGATAGACTCAGGTACCCATCACTTGTTAATGATGTCATCCGTCGATGTCAACCTTCAAACCCGTCAGAACCAAAATGGCTCCACCCCTGAAGCCCCTCCCGCTGAAAAAAACACCAACGCTCATCCCGCTAATCAATCATTACGAATACCTCCGGCTCCACTAGATGGAGCTTCCAAAGCCCCTCGCTTCCCACTTCACCGCATCAACAATAACCCCAATGCTCGCGCTGCGTCTAATTACAACATTGTATATGACTTAGCTCAGTCCCTCGCAGCCATGTCTGCATTAGAGGTCTTAAAAAACTGTCCTGCATAGCACAAGACTTTGCTCTCAACCATTGGTGCTATTGACCAAAATGATTCATGAATGATGGCCTTCGATTTGGACCAATCCGAACCATGCCTGCCTTCCACTTTAGTGTTCCAAGTTTCTGTATCTGTTCGAATTCTTGTCATCCATTGGTGCATCATCGATGAGGGTGCCTCTACATGCGTTATGTCCACATTCGTTTGGAAGAAGTTGGGATCCCCTACTCTCCAACAGTCCACCACTGTATTGCGAGCCTACGACAGCCGTTCGGCTCAGCCGCAAGGTCTCTTAGCTAATGTCCCCGTCCAGTTGGCTGGTAAAATAGTGCTTATTGACATAGAGGTCATCAACGCCCAACTTGATTATAACATCTTACTTGGCTGCAGTTACATGTACGCCATGCGGGTGGTTTCCTCATCCGTTTTTCGTACCATGATGTTCCCCCATGATGGATGCGTGGTTAAGGTAGATCAACTCACCTATTATGATCCCAATGCCCCCGCTGCACCCGAAAATGTTCTTCCCATGGTTGAACAACCTGTTTGTGGTGCAACTACCTTGTTGGTTTCCTCAGTGGGTCCCGGAGTTTACTCAGAATGCCGATGACTTCAACATTCCAAGCCATTCCACCCCCGTCACCAGTGACCGAAATATCTGACTTATGTACCCTTTCCCACAATACACCAACACCCAACCATCAACTGCCCTTTCTACCTCAACCACCATTGGTACCTAGTCATGTTGGTGTTACACCCATCCATACAATCCCCTTCCTATTCCCCCTTCGGGAGTAGTTAGCGCCCCAGTTATGGCTACCCTCAGCCTCCCTAGTTTAACTTTAGGATTACCTGTATGGTACATCACGCCTCCCGTTTCCCCCCCGACACCAAATGTCGTCCTACAACCGGTGCAACCCATCACCACTACTAGTCAACCACCTCCTGGTGTCGCTACTCCTTCCTCATCCACTAACCCATCCCCTCTTATCAAGCACACTGGGGCAGAGGCCCATAGCCATACACTGCTTTACCCCCGCCCAAAACGATTAAACACCCCTATGTTTCGTGCTCCTCCCTAATTCTCGTTATGTGATGAATTGTGCCATCCTACCCATCAATGTCCACAATTACCCGCATTACAAGAGCACATGCAAATGCTTGACGACGATCCCAACGTCCCAGTTTTCCAACTTGAACCTACCCCTAAGCCTCATGATAAATCACTGCATACCAACAACCCTTGTGCAATATGTGGTATTTACATCCATTACTCACATCACTATCCATATCTCCCAGATTATAGAGTAGCTCTCTACGAGATGAATAACTTAGACCTCGAGATGGCTCCCCCCACCATTGAAGAGATCCACCCCCTAGCATCCCTGGCAACTGGAGAGATTAATACCATTTATATGATCTCTTCTACTAGCACTCCCTTGTTAGCTGATTTGACAACCCAAAGTTTCCACAATGATGAGGAGATTCTTGAGGCTCTTACTGCACCTGATTACCCCTGGGATGATATGCACCATCGTTCCTATTTCCTCCTGGAAGAGTCCTCCTCCACCACAACCACCCAATTTTCGGTTGAGTCCAAAGATTTCCTCCCCACCAAAGTTGACTGGTTTAAAGATCCCATTCCCGCCCCTAACGCCTTCGAGGAAGGTAACATGGCCAATATATCACCCATAGTCCACATTGATATCTCTGCCCTAGTTGGCGCTCCTAAAATCATTACGTCAGGAGCCTCCTGCAATGAGTATGAAATTGGAGAGTACAAACTTTTTTTCCAAGAGTTCCGCGATGTTTTTTCCTGGTCCTATACCGAAATCCCTGGTCTTGACCCTGCTATCATAGAACACCACATTGACACATGGCCCGATGTACCCCCATTCGCCAGAAACAATGCCTCATTCACCCATCAAAGCTCCCTACCGTTAAAGTAGAGATTGAGAAACTTCGCACAACAGGATTCATTTATCCTATTGCATACACCACTTGGGTTTCTATCCCCGTCCCTGTTAACAAGAAACAAGGCACCATCCGAGTATGTATTGACTTCCGCGATTTAAACCGAGCATGTCCCAAAGACAACTTCCCCACGCCATTTATTGACCAACTCATCGATGTGTGTGCGGGGCATGAAGTCATATCCTTCATGGACGGTTTCTCTGGATACAACCAGATTCAGATCCGCAAGGAAGATCAATACAAGACTGCCTTTACCACCCCATGGGGCACCTTTTCCTATTGTGTCATGCCTTTCGGCCTTAAAAATGCTGGTGCTACTTTCCAACGGGCCATGACCTATTATTTTCATGACTTGGTCCATATCCTGTTAGTCTATCTTGGCGATCTTACAACTTGTTCCCGGAAACGATCCGACCACCTTAACGACCTCCGACAAGTTTTTATGTGTTGTCGCAAGTATCAGATCTGCTTGAACCCACTCAAGTGCGTATTTTGCGTTCCGACAGGCCAGTTGTTGGGTTTCATTGTTTCCCATAAAGGAATCGCTATTGATCCCCTCAAAGTCCAAGCCACTATAGACCTTCCCGCACCACGCACACTTTGGCAACTCCAGAGTTTATAGGGGAAATCTAATTTCCTCCATCTTTTTGTTCCTGATTATGCCACCACAGTTCATGGTTTCTTACATCTACTTCGCACTCACATAACCTTTCTTTGGGATGACCAGGTGCAAGCTGCATTCGAAGCCCTTAAAAAATCTCTCACACAAGCCCCTTTGATCTCCCCTCTGGATTTCTCTCAGGACTTCATACTTTACGTCTCAGAATCCAAACACGCCATGTCAGGAGTCCTTGTCCAAGAAGACGCTGCTCACCAGGAGCATGTCATTTATTATGTCAGCCATACCTTATCTAGACCACCCCTACGTTACCCGTATGAAGAGAATCTGGCCCTTGCCATCGTCTTTTTTGTACAAAAATTGCGACATTACATTTTACTTAGTCATACCACAGTTGTTGCCGATTCCAACCCCATGGTCCATCTCTTGAACCGGCGACTTCTGCAAGGTCGCGTTGCTAAATGCTTAATTATCCTCCAAGAATATGACCTAACTTTTACAACCCCTAAGAGCACTAAAGTCCTTGCGCTTGCCCAGCTCATAACCGACCTCCCATCCCTTTTTCCGTCCCCACAAATCTCTGATGAGTTACCCGACAATCACTTGTTCATAATTTCATCCGATGACCCATGGTACGGTGATATTTTTCTCTACCTTCGCACACAGAAGTTTAGACCTGACATAAATCATGATGGACGTCGTCGTATCCGTCACTAGGCCTCTCGATATATCCTCTTGGGTGATGTCCTTTACCGGTAAGGGGTTGATACTATTCTCCGTCGTTGTCTTACACACGAGGAAGCAGAACAAGTCCTCAATGATTGTCATAGTGGCACCTACGGCAGGCACTTCTTTGGAATGGCCACCGCCCAAAAGGTCATCTGCGTCGGATACTTCTGGCCTACACTCTTTACCGACTGCATCATAGCATTCAAGCATTGCCATAATTGCCAAATTTTTGCCCCTAAGGCTTGGACACCACCCACTCTGCTACACCCAGTAATCACCGTTGGTGCCTTCTGCAAATGGGCCATCGACTTCATGGAATGTAAACCTTCATCTGCAAATGGCCATAAATACATCATTGTCGCCATCGACTACTCCACCAAATGGGATGAAGCCATGCCCACCTTCAATTGTAAAGCCGACACCGCTACCCATTTCTTTTTTAACCATGTTATCACATGATTCGGGGCCCCCAAATAGCTAGTCTTAGACCATGGTTCACATTTTGAAGATGCCATTTGGCGCAAGTTGTCCACTCTTCTGAAGTTCGAACATCAGTATTACTTTGCCTACTATCCTCAAGGGAACAACCAAGTGGAGGCCATTAACAAAATTTTAAAAACCATCCTCCAACGTGCTGTTGACCGACATAAGTCCAATTGGCATCACATGCTTTTCCCTGCATTATGGGCTTACCATACATCAACTAAGACCGCCACCGGTTTCACCCCGTTTCATTTTAGTTCACGGTGTAGAGTCTGTCCTCCCCATCGAGTGTTAGATTCCTACCTTACACATCGCCATCGAGCTTCTCCCAGACACCTCCCCACTCAAACAATGTATGCTATCATTGGAACAATTTGACGAAGACCATCGCGCCACCCTCCAAACCATTGAAGCCACCAAGAACCTCTCCAAAGCTGGTTACAACAAACATGTCCACCCTCGAACTTTTCGTGAAGGAGACCTAGTCGTCGCCTATGACCAAGCCCACGAAAAGACCGATAAAGGGAAGTTTGAATCCATGTGGCAAGGCCCTTACATCGTCCAGACCTGCCTCGGACATGGGGCATACATTTTAACTGAATCAGAAGGCCACCATTTGTGCAACCCCCGTAATGGGTTGTATCTTAAATGTTTTTATCCTTAACACAAAACCAAGGCCCCATCGGCCCACATTGTACAGTTTGCTTTCTTTTTGTTTTTCAATTTTTTACAACAACCTTACATTCATCATTTTTTGCATGATCACAGATGGACCATCTTCCACCTCATTACATTGGCTTCGCCGATGGAGCAAGCCGCTAGTCTCCAAACCTTACCTCTATAGCATGGGTCTTATATTCCCCTTCACATGAGTTGATTCACCTTGATGGAATGTGCATAGGTGCTGCTACCAATAACCAGGCAGAGTATGATGCTGTGACCGGTCTCCTGACTGCTACCCTTTAGATGGGCATATGTCACCTTCATGTGTTCCTTGACTCCTAGCTACTTGTCTCCCAACTCAACAACTGCTACCAGGTGCGCGATCCTTGCCTCTTTCGAAAGTTCCTGCGCACAAAACAACTAAGCCGATAGTTTGAATCCATAACATTAACCCATGTCCCAAGAGCTCAGAATAGTGTCGTAGATCAAATGGCTAACAACATCCTAGATTGGCATATAAATCACACCATGTAACCATCCATCATGCATCATCATACCATATCATCGCATCAAAAAACATATAAAAATCCCAAAAAGATTGCATCTACAACAAGGGGCATCCACGTGCCTATCATCACATAATATTTGCATTCATGTGCAATAACATAATCCACACTATACAAGGGGCATCCACGTGCCTATCATCATACACCATTTGCATCCACATGCAATACACACATACAAGAAAACACAAGCGCATCCACGTGTGTACAATAAATCACAATCGCAAAAGATGCATCCATGTGCATATATATATGAAAATAAACGTCAATGTTCTCCACATGTCCTGAGTACCTCAGCACTCAGCTATACAAAAAATATTTATACATCGACAAGCCTCATAGAATACATGTCGAAGCTACAAAAACCCCGAGTGTCCATAACACATCAGGGGGGAGTCCTCTATAATCCCTAATGCGAGTCGTAACCTCCATCACTACCTGTATCGGCTGCCTCCGACTCCTCACCCTGTGCCTCCTCTGGAAGGTCCCCATCCCATACGAGATCCTGTGCCCTACTCCTCTCCGCCAATATGGCCACCCGAATCGCGATTGATCGAAAATCCTGTGGATCCCCGAGACAATCCTGAATCACCTCCTGATCCAGGTCCCGCCACCCCTCATCAGTCACCTCAACCAATAAATGATCTAGGAGAACTCGTAGAGACTCCAAAGTCCCCTCAGCATCCCGTCGACACACCTCCCATCGGCCTGGAAGGGCTGGTACAACCACATGTCCCTTGCGGTCTATGTGTCGTGGTGGCGGCCTCGATCCAACATCTGTAGATCATACATCAGTTAGTACCATCATATCAATATAGCAAACCTACCATACACCAAAATCTGACATAAAAAAAATCAAGCAAGTAGATACATACCATCTGGTCCCCATGCCTTCCCTGGAGGCCGTGGTGCCTCCAGATCTCCTGTGTAATCCATATCCCTGTATGGATTGTCGTCCAACATCAGTGGCATCTGCAACCACTGTAGGTAGAGCTCCTGAGTGAAGTATCTCCCAACCTCACCACCACCCCGTCGGTGCATCATCTCTCCCCACCGCACCATGCGCATCTCCCTAAGCCCTCCTGCCCTGATCGGCACCCACGACCGCAGTGTAGGTACCCGCTCCATAAAGAAGGCACATAAAAAGGACCCATAGCAAAATCCCTTTCCAGTGTCCTTCACCTTGGTCAGCTCCCGTTGAACGTAGGTGAGGAACATCTGGCCCTAGGAAAAATATGTGCCCTGCAGCGCTTTCTCCACTAGCTGCATCTGGCCCCCAGACACCCATTCGGGTGCCTGCGACCCCAACACCCGAACCACACACGCAACATTCATTCGCACTGCTAGCTCCCGTAGATCCATAATACGAAGTGAATTCCTATGCACTTCCACCTCCGGAACACAGTAGCGATCCAACATATCCTCCATGTCCACGTCTGCAGACACTCGTGGCTGCGTGTCGGCCACCCTACCCAAACAGGGCAGCCCCGTCAAGAAATATACATCCGCGAGGGTGAGATCCACCCTCTCCCCCTGTACCCTGAAAGCCAGTATGTCGGGCTCCCAGAATCCCACCAACCTGTTGAGTAGTAGTCCTGCTGAACATATCATGGGAACCTGTGTGAACACCAGAAGCCCACACAACCCTAAAGATGACCGAACATGGCGATCCCTCCAGATGAAATCCATAATGTCATCAAGGATCTCCCGCTCCCACCATAGCACTACCGGCATCCTGTCCATTACACAATGCAAACTCTTTAGACCCATGTCAAATAAATAACCATTTCCCCCTGGGATAACCTGTCCAGATCGCGGCTCTTGGGCTTTGAGTTACGATCCAAGATCACAGTTGTCAGGGATACATTCACGGTCGTGGACCAGGGATTTCCTGATCCGAGTCCCAATCTCGGATCGTGACTGTAGGAGATGAAATTGCGATCCAGGATCGCGTGTTCAGCCTCCAAACTCACGATCCAGGACCGCGTATTCAGCCCCTGAACTTGTGATCCAGGATTGCGTGTTCAGCCTCCGAACTCGTGATCTAGGACCATGTATTCAGCCTCGAAACTCATGATCCCAGACTGCGATTCCACCCCGGAAACCCGCGATCCACGTCCTCATGGACCGTACAAGACCCCCCTGGGGACCCACCACCTCCCTGAACCCAACAAAAATTACAGGTATGAGTTTAACGGAATACCTGCAACTCATGGATCTGAAATCGGTTAGTCGGATCATCCATAAACATTACCTAAGCTCTGGTCCACTATGATCTCTTGTCAAAGTCAACAGTCCAACTGACACTTTTCATGTTGGGCCCACTTACTATTTATAGCCCGTTGACTTTTTCTTGTTTCGACCATTCTGAATCCATACGGAGTCCATTCTCCGAACCGTTTCCACCACTGGAATCAACTTGACGAGACCATCATGATGGTTGACTCGTTTTCTTATTTTTTTTGCACCATTTTTTGAGCATTTTTTCTAGATGTCCCTCGTCGCCTTGGTTTGCACGCCACATCGGTCATAGCCCGTTTTTGATATACTTTATATCATTGGATCCATTTTTCCGAGCCTGTGATGATGCTTGAGATCATTTCTCATTCTCACCCCCATATGTTTTGGGTATTTTTCCCAAAACACTCCCTATCGCCTCGGTTTGCGTGCCACCGCGATCGTTATCTAGTTTTGACACTTTTTATATCGCCAGATTCAGTTTTTCCGAGCTCATGATGATGCTTGAGATCATTTCTCGCTCTCACCTGGTACAATTTCAACATTGTGTCCTGACACCTTGTTGCCTCGGTTTGCGCACCACATCGGCTGCCATCGGATTGTTACATATTTTTTACATGAGCCATTCACTCCATTCATACTACAATTGTTTCGTTATTTTGCCACCATTTATCATCCCGTAAGGAGGCCCACCAGTGTTCCCCCCCACCCTCGTTCTTGTTTCTCATCGATGTTCCTTGATTGAGCACTTCCTCCTTGCGTGGCCATTCCTTTTGTTCGGTATAATTTTATCCCTTTTTCGGGCCAAACAAGTCCTTTACGAAAAAAGGCACTTAGGGAGTTTCTGTTAAGCTCTTTTCTAACTCCTAAAAGAATGAAAAGATCACCGAGCAATCTTGCTTCCTTTCATGCTTGTTAAAGTACCTGAAAGGGCCTCTATCTGGTATAAGTTTAACCCTTTTCCGGACCTTGTAGACTAATTATGAAAAAGGAATACTCTAGTCACACCGGCTAGAAGAGTTCTTCATTGCATCCTTTTATGCTTCTTCGGGCCTTGGAGACTAACACATGAAAAAGCACCCCCCTGGAATCTTCTTATTGCTTTCAGACTCTCTAAAATTGAAAGCAACCACGAGCATGCACCGTCCTGGGATCGTACAAATCCACATGACGGTACCATTGCATTATTTCAAAGTCTTCTTATCGCTTTCAGAATCCTTAAAATTGAAAGCAATCATGAGCATGAACTGTCCTGGGCTCGTATAAATCCACACGACAGTACAATTTTGAACACATTTCTTCTAGTTCCTTCACCCATGAAGAAGTCCCCCCGTGCCTCTCAGCACCATGATTGATCATCTCGGCAGCACCCCCAATAAGGTCTCCTTTGTTTAGAGTATTCTATAGTCTCCTGCCAACTTACACCAACTTGAGTATCACTCATCCCAGTCCCTCTCGTTGATCCATTACAGCTATGATCCCTTTCCCACCAGTCAGTTTCATATGTTGCCTGATCATCCCCTCCATCATACTCTGAACAAAGGAAGTTTGAGTCCACCCACTCTACTTGCCCCGTTATCCCCCACCCCCACAGTATGTCAGTCGTACCATCAGTACTCTCACACTTCGGTTCTCCACCTTGTGCTCCTATCAAGGAAACATTATTGCCTTGCTAGTTGCAAGTCTCCCTCTATCGATGACAGCCCATCTATTCCAGAGGATAGACCCAGAGGACCCTACGCCTTGGGCTCATCACCATCTGTGGTGAGTGCCTACAGACCATTTTGAGAGGAGTCATCAGTGCCTCTTCGCGTGGTTGTTTCTCACATGCTTGACTTCAACACCTTGATCGCATCATTGAGAATCGCACAGGGTATATATCCCTTCAGTTATTGGTCGAAGACCCCGTATTTCCCTCGACTCTAGCACATTGGTGAGTCACTTCAGAACACCCAATTATATGTTCCCATGGATGTCTGGGTTGCGTTGGCGATTCCATTCGGAAGCCATCCACTTATATGCTTCCTTGAGTACCCAGTTCATTTCCAGTTCAGTGTCCCATTGAGGGTATGACTCCCCGTCACTATGATCCAGCAGCTCATCAGTTCCTCCGGTACCACACTCAGCACCACTATTGATATTCCAGTGTATCAGTTCTTCAGCTCAGACATGGTCAACTCGACAGTATATCCCATATTTGTGTCCCCTCTGGACCCTTATGATGTACACAGTGGTTCTCCATGTATCTTTCAGGTCCCCATTTCTTGGGCCTCCTTGTTATTATATATATATATATATATCTTGATATGAGCATGGGAATTCCCGCCTCGTCCATATATTGAGATTCTTCCTCATTCATGATTTGAGGCCATGTATCTTTCAGGTCCCCATTTTTGGACCTCATTGTTATTATTATAGATCTTGATATGAGCACGGGAATGCCCGCCTCATACATATGTTGAGATTGTCCCTCATTCCTTATCGAGGTCATGTATTTTCAGTTTTTGCAGTTCGTTCGGGACCGTTGTTCCAAGCTCTAGTTCATTTCTTCTCCTTTCCCTATCCCAGGAAAACCATAAAAGACCTATGATGTCTATTGGCCATATGATGAGCTCCTTCCCTCACACATCAGGGGGCAATCTGTTAACACCCAAAAAGTGCTCACTACCTCATCTCCCTCATTACATGACTCATTCGTCCATATTTCCTACCATATTGCCTCCAAAACCTTAAAACACCATTAAAAAGCCTCCAAAAGGCCAAAAAAACCATTAAAAAAATCTTCAAAAGGCCAAAACCCCCCCTTTTCCCCAAAATAAATTAAATTTCCTCCAAAATAGCAAAAACCCTCTAAACAGGGAATAAAAAATACAAAAAAGAGGAAAAAAAGGGAAAAAGGAAGTAAAAACCCTATACAGTTGACCTAAACCACATGGTGCCCAAAACCATGGGTCAACACTCCACCACCAAAGACCTATACATAGGTGATGGAAGCTCCCCATTTCACATCCACAATCTTCCCTATCCTCACTCTGCCAAAATCACTCCTGAAACCCTAGCTCACCCTTTTGAGTTAATTTCACATTTGAGTGCTCCTTTGGACCATATACAAAACACTTTGGAGAAGGAGAAGGAACAACACTGGAGCATTGGAGCAGCCCCTGGACTACTGCAAAGGCTCCACCAACCTCACATTTGAGGTAACTTAATACAAAACAAATTTTTATTATCTTGTCATTTCCTTTTCATGCACATGCTTAGATTAGTTTACTGTTTTCATTTACTATCTTATTTCATCATTTTATTAAACTGCTACTAAGGAGTCCCTTCTCCTTAGAAGGTGCCCATTTGCACAAGCTAGGGTGAAAACCCTAGCTACACTTATTCCATGTTTGTCACATTAGTTATCAAAATTGTTTGAAGTATACTCTCCTCCATTGTCACATCTTAAACACTTTATTCTTAAGTCCATTTTCGTTTTCAACCACTTCTTTAAAAGTTTTGAAACATTCAAATGTTTCTGATTTTTCCTTAGGAAAGAATACCAACGTCATTCGAGTGTAATAATCAATGAAAATAAGGAAGTAAGACTCACCATTCATTCCTCTGGTTCTCATTGGACTGCAAATATCTGAATGAACCATTTCCAATGGTTTTAAGGTATTGTACTCTTTTTTTTGGTACTTAATTCTTGTTTGTTTCCCATGTACACAATGTTTACAGAATGAGTTTGATGGCTTAGTAATTCTTGGAATGTCCCTTACTACTTGTTTCCTACTAATTCTGGCAAGGTTTTCAAAATTGATGTGTCCCAGTATTCTATGTCAGAGCCAACTTTCATCGGTTTGTCCCATGTAGCATTTCTCTTCCTTTTCCTCATCTAGGATATAGACATTATTTGGAGTCCTGGAGGCTGTTGCTACAATTATTCCTGTATCCTTGTTTTTTATTTTTCATTTTTCTGAGTCAAAAGTGACAGTGTGTCCTTGGTTGCACATATGGATGACACTCAAAAAATTGTGTTTCATGTTTTCAACCAATAGAACATTTTCTTCCCTGGTCCTTTTGGTTCCTAGGATTTCTAAGCTCTTACCTAAGATTTTGGCCAAACCATTATCCCCAAAGTAAACACTGCCTCCCTTGTCTTCTCTAAAATTCATAAATGTGTTTTTATATCCTGTCATATGCTTGGAACATCTGTTTTCTATGGACCATTGCCCCCTTTTACTTTTTGCATGTAAGGATAAGCTGCAGGATTCCTGATGAACTTGATCCCTTTGATATTTAGTTGTTTCAGTGGATTGCGTAGATTGCTGCTGATTTCCGCAGTTCTGGCTGTCATGATCTGAATTATTACTGCACTCATCTTCTGGGCTTAACAAATAGAAGGGATTGGGGTCTTCTATCAAGATTTCAGTCGGTTTTCTGAGTTTTCTCTGTTTGGGATTTATTTGATTACGCAAACCACTCTTCCTGGCGTATGCAAATCACGAGCTCTACAATTTATTGATTTATCATCAAAATTATGACAGTAATAGCAATTTCCTAAGAAAATATTTTGGTACCTAATAGGATAAAATTCCCGGAGCCGCGCAGGCTCATTTTCTAGATGACTTGGATTTATGTGCTCTCTTTCAAATTACTAATATGTCCTCGAAAGTGGAGTCTTGAGAATGTATGCATAAATTTTAACGAAATACAATTCTTCATTAATGGTGTTTCTGCATTTTTGTTCTTTCTCTAGCTGGAAGCTTAATTTTTGAAGTTCGTTTCTCAGAGATACAATTTTAGCTTCTAGATTGTCACACTTGTCATCTTTCAACTTCAACTTCCTAGTGGTGTCTACATCCAATCTCAAAAGAGCTTCCCGCAGGAGCTTTCTTTTCTTCCTTGATTTCTTTAATTCATCCAAAGCACTAATTAGATCTCCTTCAAAATATACTTCAACCATCTGTTCATATTTTGAATCCATGCTTGTTGAGTTCTATATAGGGATATGTCTTCCAGATGTTAATATGTTACTGAATAAACTTGCTATGATACCAACGGTGATTGAGTTCTTTGAGATTCATGCAGTAGGTCTCAAGATTGATTCCTTGGGTTGTATACCTTTGTTGTTGTTGATGTATATGTAACTTCGGAATGTATTTCATCTATGTATTTCATATATATTTGTTGTACCCTTATTAGAGATGTGTTATTCCTCTATAAGGAAGTGTCGTCATGTGGATTGACAAGTGTCGCAAGTGTGTGTACTTGCCGATGGGTTATTAGACCACCATGTGTGGGATCGACCCTGAAATGTATATATTATAATGTGGATGTACCTAGCTAGACAATTCGGCCCCATAAGGTCACTGGGAAAACAAGTTAGTATAAATAGAGATCAGGAGATCTCTATTTAGATCATTCGGAAAGTTATATCTCTCTCACTCAGAAAGTGGCGCACTAGTGAGGAGGAGGATCATATGCTACTAGGAGACTATCTCAAGTGTATTTTGGTTGTACTTTGGTTGAGCCATTGCTCTCTCTATCTCTGAGGAAGTTGTGGGGTTTTTCACCTTAGGGTTTCCCCCACGAAAACTCTGTGTCTCTTGTCTCTCATGCTTTTGCTTCTTGTGATGCTTGTCATGGTTATTGTGATTGTTATGCATTGTTATACTGTATATTTTATTCTCTCAGTGAAGATCCTAGAGTATTGTGAATTAATGCTCAAAATTTAACATGGTATTAGAGCTAACCTGAGAAGAAGACATTTTGCAGTGACGAAAACTTGAGTTTCTTGTTTATTGGGTTTCTCTTTACAGATTTTGGAAAAGCAGTATAGTAGATTGACTCTACTCATCAAGGAGAATATATCTGTCCAATCCGAATTCAATTCTGAGCATTTTCAGATTTGGCCTAAAAGTTAGGGTTTTCCCAAACCCCCTTTTTCCCCCAAAATAATTTAAATTTCCTCCAAAATAGCAAAAAACCTCTAAAAAGGGAATAAAAAATACAAAAAAGAGGAAAAAGAGGAAAAAAAGGAAGCAAAAACCCAATTGACCTAAACCATATGGTGCCGAAAACCATGGTCAACACTCCACCACCAAAAACCTATAAATAGGTGATGGAGGCTCCCCATTTCACATCCACAATCTTCTCTATCCTCACTCTGCCAAAATCACTCCTGGAACCCTAGCTCACCCTTTTGAGTTAGTTTCACATTTTAGTGCCCCTTTGGCCCATATCCAAAACACTTTGGAGAAGGAGAAGGAACAACACTGGAGCATTGGAGCAGCCCTTGGACTACTGCAAAGGCTCCACCAACCTCACATTTGAGGTAACTTAATACAAAACAAAATTTTATTATCTTGTCATTTCCTTTTCATGCACATGCTTAGAGTGGTTTACTATTTTCATTTACTGTCTTATTTCATCATTTTATCGAACTGCTACTAAGGAGTCCCCTCTCCTTAGTAGGTGCCCATTTGCACAAGCTAGGGTGAAAACCCTAGCTATAGTTTTAGCGACTCCCCTAGTGTTCCTTTGAGTTTCTGGTTATAATTTTTAGAAGTTTTTAGTTTTCTGCAAAAAAAATTTGTTTTCCCCTTTCGGCTGTCCCTTTCGGTAGCTGGGTTTGCTGCCGTAAATCGCGTATTTTTTCCCCACAGTTGTGATCCGACAGCGGCTTTTAGACTGTTACCTGTGATCTGACCGTGGCTCTCAGATTGTTTCCTACGATCTCCCCGCAGATTTCAGTCTGTTTCCTACGATCCGACCACAGCTCTCATCCTTTTTCCTGCGATACGCCCATGGCTTCTAGCCTGTTTCTTGCAATCTCCCCGTGGTTTTCAGCCTGTTTACTGCGATCTCCCCGCGGTTTTCATCTCGTTTCCTGCGATATCCCCGCGTCTTTCAGCCTGTTACCTGTGATCTCCCCGTGGCTTTCAACCTGTTTCTTGTGATTTCCCCATGACTATCAGCCTGTTCCTTGTGATCCTCTCGCTACTTTCCGTTGATTTCCTATGATCCCCCCGCGACTGTCAACCTATTTCCCACGATCCGACCGCGCAGTTTCGTAGTAGACTCGCGATCTGTTTTCTGTGCTTTTTCCCTGTTTGAACCTAGAACTTTGCTGCAATATTTTCTGCACCTGCACAACCACCTGTCCTATCTGCATCCATACTTACCTACAACCTTTTTCTGCAGTTTGATTTCTATTCCATTTACAGATTTTTTTAAGTTTAAGCATTTCAATTGAAAAAAGAAAATTTTGCATTACAAGTTTAATTTCTGCATTATTATTGTTAGTTAGAAAGTTGCCCACCCTGTGGCACTTTTGATTGGGTTCATTACCTCACACGCACACACTCTGTCATCTAATTCAAGTGAGCCATAAAATACTACTTAACAAAACCAACATTCTAACCCCACTTGGGGAACACATAAGAATATTGTAGTTAGGTAGGACAGGGGGGATAGGCATCCAAATAACACCCCTCGGTTGCTTACACTTGAGACATAGTTGTTGTCTATTAGGGAACCAAAATCCCCTCGTATTTTTTGGCATGGTCACAACCAGTTTATCAGAGGGCCTCTCCCTTAGGTTGAAGTAGCCAGACTGGTTTCGGAGGCCTGAGTGGAATACCACAATCCATTCAGTAACTGAAGGATACCTACTCATTGGTCTGTGTGTGGTGTTCTCTTTAGGCCCACACAGTGATAGGACCGGAGCTGCAGATTCACCTTTTCTGGACATGTCATGAACGGGGTATCTTAGTTTCCTTTCTTCTAGGATTGTCTTACCCAGTGTCCCTCCCGGTAGGGGGATATCTTTAGCCACTTGGCTCTACTATCCATATTGTCTGACTTGGATTTCATCACCTTGTAGAGAATATGTCTGGTTGAGTCAAAATACTATTTAGCTAGGTGTTTGCATGCTTCCTTACCTCCTTTTGGTCTAGCGAGTCCACTATTTTTATTTTTTAGGAAACCTGCTGCTTGTTGGTATTTTGACCATTGTTGTTGACACTCCGCTTATTGTAGCACAGCTGTTACAGTGAGTGTTTTAAGCTGATTGTTGGCCTGAGTGCCATATTTTTTGCGCTCTCCTTTTGCACACTCAGCTGCATTAGGGTTTTTGAGCTGTTTTTCACTTGACACAACCCCCAGATACTTGACACCATTTGTCACCATTGAATCCCCGAGACATTCTCAGCGCCTCCAGGGCGAACACCCGCAGCACGGTTCACTTGACATCACCCATCATAGACGTAGAGCTTCATCACTTGACACCACTCGTCATAGACCTAGAGCTTCATCACTCGACTCCATTTTTCGGCACCATAGAGATTCGTCCCTCGGCCCTGACGCCCCTTATTTTACATTTGATTCCGAGGCAGAGTTTGAAAACTCCACTTACACTGCACCAACCAGCTCCATGGCTGGCATGACTTCCAACCCTTTCTTTGTAGGAACCACTGGTGGAGCGTCCACCACTACCCCAGCCACCACACTCGCTTTGGGTATGCCCTCGATGGGGCCCACACCCACCATTCCGGTCATTGTGCCCATTCCAGTGGCTGCCATACCCAACCCGCCCCCCATAGTGACTCACACTACCCTTGGTGGTGTAGGACCATCTCATACCACCTTCGTTCCTCCCCCTGGGGGCAAAATCCCCAACCTGAATCCAACCCTCACACTTGGGGGCAGAGGTCCCACCACGGCCACCCCCACCAACATGTCACATCCTTCTACTAGTTTTCCATTCATGGCTAGTCTCAACCTTCCTGACCTGGCCAGACTAAGTAACGATCCCATCAAACTGTAAAGTTAGTCACAGCAGATCTAATGAACAAATAAATCAGTTACAACAGATGAACATAGAAGAAATGGTGCAAAACTGTGCAAAACATGCAGCAGTGCTCTCTATCCCAGAAAGGGTGAATGAATTACAATACAAACTGTTACAATGAACAGAGCAATTCGAATTGCCTAAGGAGGTCATTCGAATCACTGAATGGAGTAGCTTGACTCAATCTAGGAGTCCTCATCAATCATCGGTGTTGCTCATCAATCACAACAACCAGTCATCCAGGTGTCAAGCTGAGTCTAACTGATCATAATAAATGTAACTGAAGTGTGTAGCACTGATATAGGATCTGGAGGCTCAGTGGGGGCGCATGGGAGGCTAACTGGAGTCAGAGCAAGTCACCTAATCGAACTGGAGGTCAATCGGAGGTGAAACAGTCAGTCAGGAGTGAAATCGGAGTGAAATCAATCAGAATCGGAGCTAACTGAATGTAACTGGAGTGAATCTGCAGTGGTAGGTGAACAAGTGCGCCCTTCTCTGTCAGTAGGTGAGAAGAGGGCGCCTTTCAGCTTAGGAGGGCTAAAACTCTGTGGAAAGTGGCTCCCGGGTGCTAGAAGAAGGTGGATAAGGTGCTGGAGGCATCAAACTGGTGACTGGACTGCATATCCTGAAATAGATCATGCAAGATCCTGAAGTAGATATGTATCCCGAAATAGATGATCCTGAAATAGATATGTATCCCGAAATAGATGATGGATATCCGAACACCCCCCCTCAAGCTAGACTATGATGTGCCAACTAAAATAATGTGGGGCCCTGGTAACTAAGACCAAAGGTCACCCCAATACAATAATCCAAAAAATGCTGAAAAATAAACTAAGTGAGGAAAGAGGGAAAACCCAGTGGGAAGAAAGCCCCCCCTCAAGTCTAAAGCATAATAATGAATCAATCTGTCTCCACCATGATGGAACTCACCCCCAACAGTGAACGGAGGTAAGAGAACTTCTTCTCAGTGAAGCTCTTGGTGAAGATGTCTGCAATTTGCTCATCGGTAGGGCAATATTGCAGAATGATGGTGCGGTCATGCACCAACTGTCGAATGTAATGCATATGAATCTCAATGTGCTTGGTCCTCTGCCGCTGAACTGGATCTGTGGAGATCTTGATAGCACTTTGATTGTCACAAAATAGGATAGTCGAAGTAGTGCCACCAAAACCAAACTCGGAAAGAATACCCTGCAACCAAACTGCCTGAATGCAGGCATTGACTGCCCCTCGATACTCTGCCTCTGCTGAAGAAAGTGCAATGGCTGCTTGCTTTTTGCTGGACCAGCAAATAGCACCATGACCAATCATGAAAACATAACCGGAAGTGGACTTCCGATCAATGCTATCACCTGCCCAATCTGAATCAGTAAAACCAATGAAATCTAGCTCAGAATCTGCAGCATAATGTATGCCAAACTGTCTCGTACCTTGCACATACTGCAAGATCCGCTTGGCTGCTCGCCAATGAAGCTCATGTGGCTGCTGCATATATCTTGACACGGCACTCACGGCATATGAGATATCAGGCCGTGAATGTGTCAAATAAAGTAGTGAACCAATCAACTGTCGATACATACTGCAATCTGCAAGCGGTGTGGAATCTCCCTCCTCAAGACTGATTCCTGAGAGGAATGGGAACGGGGCTGCCTTACATTCAGCCATATTAAACTTCAATAACAGGTCGGAAGCATATTTTTGCTGAGATATAGTGATCCCATCGAAATTTTGAGCTATCTCCAAGCCCAAAAAGTGACTCAGCAAGCCCAAATCGCTCATGTCAAAAGCTAGATTTAGGGCAGTTTTTAGCTTGTTTATTGAAGTAAGTGTGCTACCAGTAATAAGCAGATCATCAACATAAAGTACAATAACCAACAAATTACCTTTAACTCGCTGAAGATAGACATTCGGATCAGATTTGCATCTTTGGAAATTCTGAGAAAGAAGGAAGGAGTCCATCTTTGCGTACCAAGCTCTTGGGGCCTGTTTTAACCCGTACAAAGACTTCTTCAATCTACAAACCAATGATGGATCTGATGTATAACCCTCTGGCTGCTGCATATAGACCTCTTCAGCAAGGTCTCCATGTAAAAATGCACTCTTCACATCCATGTGATGCACCTCCCAGTGCTTGGATGCGGCAATAGCTAAAACAAGGCGGATGGAATCCATCTTTGCAACCGGTGCAAAGGTCTCTGTGTAGTCCACTCCTTGGACTTGGGAAAAACCTTTTGCCACCAACCTTGCTTTATATTTGCTGATAGTGCCATCAGCAGCAACTTTAGTACGGTAGACCCATTTACACTTCACTAATTTTCTTCCAGGTGGAAGAGAAACTAGCTCCCATGTATTGTTCTTTTGAAGAGAACTGTACTCTTCATCCATGGCATCTTTCCATCTCGGATCTCGATGGGATGAATAATATGATTGGGGATCTGAACCAGCCATCAAATAACAAATCTCAGGAAGAAATGGATCAGCAATAGAAAGAGCCATACCTGCCCTTTGAAAGTCTCCTCTTGTTCGTCTCGGATCAGCAGGATTTCCAAGATTCGAACCAGCAGATTGTAGAGTATTTTGGGCCCACTTTGGTAACTGAGGGGGATCTGAATGGTCGGATTCCGAACCTGATATGTCATGATCATCATATGCTGCTACAATATCAGAAATATCAGAACTCATACCTTCATTATCGCTGCTCGAATCTTCTTCTGGTGAAGGCGGTGAATCGACAGTTTTCTCCTCAACTAGTTGCAATTCTTGAAGCGGTTCTTCAAACTGCACACTGCGCTCTATGAATATATTTTTAGATCTGATATCCATGAGTTTATATGCTTTTGATTCTTCCCCATATCCTATCAATATGCACTCGATACTTTGTGGATCCAAAGCTCGTCTCTTCTCAGAAGGAATTCTAGCCCATGCAGTAGAGCCAAAAACTCTCAAATTTGACACATCCGGTTTGTGACCAAAGAATGCTTCGAAAGGAGTCATACCTTTCACGGATGAATGTGGAACACGGTTCTGTATATATGCAGCAACATTGATTGCTTCAGCCCAAATATTTGCAGCCAAACCTTTTGATTCAATCATGCATGTAGCCATCTCTTTCAGTGACCGGTTTTTCCTTTCCGCTACACCGTTCTGCTGGGGTGTGTAGGGAACTGTATGTTGGATCTTGATTCCGCTTTGGGCACAAAGTTGCAACAACTCGGACTTGATATATTCCCCACCATTATCAGATCTAAGAGCTTTGATCTTGCTCTCAGTGGTAGTCTCAACAGAAGCCTTAAAATCCTTGAATTTTCCAAGCACTTCTGACTTGTTTTTGAGAAAGAATACCCATGTAAAGCGAGAATAATCGTCAATAAATGTCAAAACATACCTTGAACCATTTAATGACATATGGGGCAGCGGACCGCTGATATCAGAATGGATCAATCCCAAAATAGTAGAGGCTCTGCTAGCCTTGCCGCGGTCGAATCTGTGCTCGGGGTGCTTCCCAATAATGCAACCGGAGCATATTCCCTTCGAGGAACGGAGTTGTGGAAGCCCATCAACCATGGATTTATTTGATAGCAGCAGCAAATACTTATAATTTAGATGTCCAAATCTTTCATGCCAAAGCCTACTAACCTCATTACCATGTGTGCGAAGGGCAGTGGGCTTTGCAAGCGGAATAAAGTGCGAAAACTCATAACATTTAGCAGTGTGGTTTGCCTTTCCAACCGCAACTAGTCTTCCACTTTTGATATCAGAAATTTCAACTGTATTAGGGCTGAATGTGACTTTCTTTGGATCACCAGTATGTGTCATTTGATACACAGAAAGGAGATTCGAAGCTAAGGAAGGCACATAGAGAACATTCTGAAAGCATCCATGATCTACATGAATCGTACCTTTGCCCTTTGAAGAAATTTTTGAGTCATCTCCCAAATGGATGGGGATGGAGCTGTTTGGATCGAATGAGGAAAAAGAATCAATATTTACAGCCATATGATTTGATGCACCCGAATCTATCAAGAGAGTGGGCTTCGAAACCGTTGCCATGAGTGCTTGTCCTCTTTCATGATCGTCATTCCGATCCTTCTTCCTTGCACCGTCAGGAAGGGTTATGTTGTTCTTTTCCAAAAGGAGGGCCATTTGATCTATAGTCTTCTTCATACATGAACTTTCGGGATGAAAGCCACGGTTACAATAAGTACATTTAGATTTTTGGTTACCTTCTTTGCCCTTTTGCTTGGATTTCGAACTGGATGGTGCATCCGTTTGCTTGCCTTTGTCTTTTTGCTTGTGAGGCTCGAATTTGGGCTTCTCCTTCTTTAGCTTTCCTTTACCATTCGAAATCTTGGGTCCTTGAACAAATAGGGCTGAATCTTTGGAGCTTATGGACCCCATTTGAATCAACTTGTCATGCTCTTTCGTAACAGACTCAATGAAGGCATTCAAGGTAGGCATCTTCCAATTCGGGGTAGTTAGCCGACCGGAATTGAAAGTGGAGACAAATACCGAATAATCTTTCCCAAGCTTGCTTAGAATGGAGAGGATCAACTGTTTATCCTCTTTGATAACACCACTGTTCTTCAATTGCAAGTTCAAGTTCTTGAATTTTGTGAAGAATTCATTGATGCTCTCGAAATTCTCAGGATTAAGGCCAATCAATTCATTCTCTAATTGAAAAGCCCTAAGCTCATCCTGCTTGCCGAATAGTGTCTCAAGTTGCTCCCATATGGCTTTTGGAGTCTTCAATCCGCTGAGATGGAAGTGAAGATCCTTGGAGATGGAGAGACAAAGAAGACCGTAAGCTTCATCAAGCTTATTGTAGTGTTTGGTTCTTTCTGCCACATTGTTTGGCTCCAATTCAAGACCAAGAGTGACTCGGTAGTATCCTTTTGAACGTAATATGATCTCCATATCATCTTTCCAATCAAAATAATTGAATGGGGTGAGGATAGGCTTTGAAGAAGAGTATTCCATTGCTAGGAGCGAGTCAAATGATGAAGAAGAAGCTTGCATGCAGACTAGAGCGAATGGAATTGCTGTAGAAATGCTTGCATGCAGAAGGTAGCGAATGCAATTGGAGGAGACAATAAACCTGCAAATCACATAAAAACAACCACAATAAGGTCGAACAATCCACCCTTTGAGAGTTGCATCACACCTGGGATTGGATTTCAAGCAATGTTGAATGGGTCCAATGTATCAAATCCAGGAATTATGTGGTAACTCAAGCTTCTGGAGTGGTATTGGAATAATTTTCAAGCTTTGCATGCACAGGAGCGAATGCCCTTGAGATATCTCATGCCAAACTTATTGCAATTTTTAGCAATTCAGTCAAATCTTCTTGTATAAACACCTGTAGAAAAGAGATCTTGTCCCTGCAATGGCTCTGATACCATGTAAAGTTAGTCACAGCAGATCTAATGAACAAATAAATCAGTTACAACAGATGAACATAGAAGAAATGGTGCAAAACTGTGCAAAACATGCAGCAGTGCTCTCTATCCCAGAAAGGGTGAATGAATTACAATACAAACTGTTACAATGAACAGAGCAATTCGAATTGCCTAAGGAGGTCATTCGAATCACTGAATGGAGTAGCTTGACTCAATCTAGGAGTCCTCATCAATCATCGGTGTTGCTCATCAATCACAACAACCAGTCATCCAGGTGTCAAGCTGAGTCTAACTGATCATAATAAATGTAACTGAAGTGTGTAGCACTGATATAGGATCTGGAGGCTCAGTGGGGGCGCATGGGAGGCTAACTGGAGTCAGAGCAAGTCACCTAATCGAGCTGGAGGTCAATCGGAGGTGAAACAGTCAGTCAGGAGTGAAATCGGAGTGAAATCAATCAGAATCGGAGCTAACTGAATGTAACTGGAGTGAATCTGCAGTGGTAGGTGAACAAGTGCGCCCTTCTCTGTCAGTAGGTGAGAAGAGGGCGCCTTTCAGCTTAGGAGGGCTAAAACTCTGTGGAAAGTGGCTCCCGGGTGCTAGAAGAAGGTGGATAAGGTGCTGGAGGCATCAAACTGGTGACTGGACTGCATATCCTGAAATAGATCATGCAAGATCCTGAAGTAGATATGTATCCCGAAATAGATGATCCTGAAATAGATATGTATCCCGAAATAGATGATGGATATCCGAACACAAACATGACCCTGTGTGGCCTCACATGCCCACCAAGCTCCCATCAGACATCCCTAAGTTTGAGGGTAAGGCAGGTGAAGACCCCCATAACCATATTATGTCCTTCCATCTATGGTGTTCCTCCAAATCCATAGTGGACGACTCTGTCCGAATCCATCTGTTACGATGAACCCTCACTGGATCTGCAGCCAAATGGTACATTGAGCAGCTCCATGGGACCCATGCCACTTTTACTTCCCTCACCTCGACCTTCCTGCAATTCTTCCAGTTACCTGTCCACTATGATGCGGGAGTTGAGATCCTGCTGTCTTGCAGACAGAATACAACCACTCACATCACTGACCACATTCATGAGTGGTGTCGACACTGAACCTCTGCAAAATCAAGTTAGATGACCGTATCTTCTTAGATTGGTTTCTAAAATCTCTCCTTCCTGTCATTGCCAAGGATGTGGCATCCAAGAAACCCCAGTCCGAGGAAGAGGCTATCCTCAAAGCCCATCAATTTGACCTTATTTATGCCCAGTCTAGTTATCTGTATACCATTATACCTGACACCCCTCGTGGCGATTCCTCCCGACATGATGCGTCGGGGTCATTCCATGCCGCAGATGGCATCATTGGCCGTATTGCCTCACATAACTAGCCCTTTTCCATAGCACGCACTAGCCAGGGCCCCGACCTTTCGTGGGCTACATCCCGCTCTGGAGCAACCAATTCATATGCCCCCATGGCACATAATCACCATTCCCATGGACCATCATGTCCACCTCAGTGCTTCGGCCATGCATCCCCCACTTACGTCCCACCAGTCGCACCTCAGCCATATTACCACCTGCAGGTTGTGCAAGCCCCTGTATCCTCTCAAGCCCCCCCTGCTTATTATCCGCCATAGGCAGCACCTGCGGCAAACCCACAACCCGTCGCACAGTAGCATCATCAACCCCCATAAGGTCCAGCACCTGCACCGCCTCCACCCACTTTTTATCCACCATAGCCTGCTCCCACACCTACACAACCCTAGAACCCACCTACTGCCCAAGGGAAAGTATGTGTGCAACAAAATCCGTAGCCCATCCAAAATAACCAATGCCAACAAGTCCAGCAAAACCGCAGTAAAGGACGTAACTGCGGGAACAACCCCCCTCTGGACCAAGGCGGCCAACCCCCTAATCCCCCAAACAATAATAACACGGCACCCGCCAACCAAAACCCCGACAGGACACCCAAGCAAGCCAGAAATCCTAATTTGTGAACAAACCATCCTTGTTCTATTTGCAGGGTCTATGGCCATTACACACATGCTTTCCCACATTTGGAGCGGGCTCGGCAACTCTGGATTGATGATGCCCACCGCCAAGGGCACGCGGCTCCTCAGGCACCACCTAACCCCCCACCACCTCAGACTCAACCCTTGGTGTTACAAAACCCTTTACCAACCTAAGGCGTAGTGAACACTCAACCGTTGGCTCCCCCTCAAGGAAACGCGCCACCACAACAGCAAATCACTTATGCCACTCCTGATCAACCCATGATAGACTCAGGTACCCATCACTTGTTAATGATGTCATCCGTCGATGTCAACCTTCAAACCCGTCAGAACCAAAATGGCTCCACCCCTGAAGCCCCTCCCGCTGAAAAAAACACCAACGCTCATCCCGCTAATCAATCATTACGAATACCTCCGGCTCCACTAGATGGAGCTTCCAAAGCCCCTCGCTTCCCACTTCACCGCATCAACAATAACCCCAATGCTCGCGCTGCGTCTAATTACAACATTGTATATGACTTAGCTCAGTCCCTCGCAGCCATGTCTGCATTAGAGGTCTTAAAAAACTGTCCTGCATAGCACAAGACTTTGCTCTCAACCATTGGTGCTATTGACCAAAATGATTCATGAATGATGGCCTTCGATTTGGACCAATCCGAACCATGCCTGCCTTCCACTTTAGTGTTCCAAGTTTCTGTATCTGTTCGAATTCTTGTCATCCATTGGTGCATCATCGATGAGGGTGCCTCTACATGCGTTATGTCCACATTCGTTTGGAAGAAGTTGGGATCCCCTACTCTCCAACAGTCCACCACTGTATTGCGAGCCTACGACAGCCGTTCGGCTCAGCCGCAAGGTCTCTTAGCTAATGTCCCTGTCCAGTTGGCTGGTAAAATAGTGCTTATTGACATAGAGGTCATCAACGCCCAACTTGATTATAACATCTTACTTGGCTGCAGTTACATGTACGCCATGCGGGTGGTTTCCTCATCCGTTTTTCGTACCATGATGTTCCCCCATGATGGATGCGTGGTTAAGGTAGATCAACTCACCTATTATGATCCCAATGCCCCCGCTGCACCCGAAAATGTTCTTCCCATGGTTGAACAACCTGTTTGTGGTGCAACTACCTTGTTGGTTTCCTCAGTGGGTCCCGGAGTTTACTCAGAATGCCGATGACTTCAACATTCCAAGCCATTCCACCCCCGTCACCAGTGACCGAAATATCTGACTTATGTACCCTTTCCCACAATACACCAACACCCAACCATCAACTGCCCTTTCTACCTCAACCACCATTGGTACCTAGTCATGTTGGTGTTACACCCATCCATACAATCCCCTTCCTATTCCCCCTTCGGGAGTAGTTAGCGCCCCAGTTATGGCTACCCTCAGCCTCCCTAGTTTAACTTTAGGATTACCTGTATGGTACATCACGCCTCCCGTTTCCCCCCCGACACCAAATGTCGTCCTACAACCGGTGCAACCCATCACCACTACTAGTCAACCACCTCCTGGTGTCGCTACTCCTTCCTCATCCACTAACCCATCCCCTCTTATCAAGCACACTGGGGGCAGAGGCCCATAGCCATACACTGCTTTACCCCCGCCCAAAACGATTAAACACCCCTATGTTTCGTGCTCCTCCCTAATTCTCGTTATGTGATGAATTGTGCCATCCTACCCATCAATGTCCACAATTACCCGCATTACAAGAGCACATGCAAATGCTTGACGACGATCCCAACGTCCCAGTTTTCCAACTTGAACCTACCCCTAAGCCTCATGATAAATCACTGCATACCAACAGCCCTTGTGCAATATGTGGTATTTACATCCATTACTCACATCACTATCCATATCTCCCAGATTATAGAGTAGCTCTCTACGAGATGAATAACTTAGACCTCGAGATGGCTCCCCCCACCATTGAAGAGATCCACCCCCTAGCATCCCTGGCAACTGGAGAGATTAATACCATTTATATGATCTCTTCTACTAGCACTCCCTTGTTAGCTGATTTGACAACCCAAAGTTTCCACAATGATGAGGAGATTCTTGAGGCTCTTACTGCACCTGATTACCCCTGGGATGATATGCACCATCGTTCCTATTTCCTCCTGGAAGAGTCCTCCTCCACCACAACCACCCAATTTTCGGTTGAGTCCAAAGATTTCCTCCCCACCAAAGTTGACTGGTTTAAAGATCCCATTCCCGCCCCTAACGCCTTCGAGGAAGGTAACATGGCCAATATATCACCCATAGTCCACATTGATATCTCTGCCCTAGTTGGCGCTCCTAAAATCATTACGTCAGGAGCCTCCTGCAATGAGTATGAAATCGGAGAGTACAAACTTTTTTTCCAAGAGTTCCGCGATGTTTTTTCCTGGTCCTATACCGAAATCCCTGGTCTTGACCCTGCTATCATAGAACACTACATTGACACATGGCCCGATGTACCCCCATTCGCCAGAAACAATGCCTCATTCACCCATCAAAGCTCCCTACCGTTAAAGTAGAGATTGAGAAACTTCGCACAATAGGATTCATTTATCCTATTGCATACACCACTTGGGTTTCTATCCCCGTCCCTGTTAACAAGAAACAAGGCACCATCCGAGTATGTATTGACTTCCGCGATTTAAACCGAGCATGTCCCAAAGACAACTTCCCCACGCCATTTATTGACCAACTCATCGATGTGTGTGCGGGGCATGAAGTCATATCCTTCATGGACGGTTTCTCTGGATACAACCAGATTCAGATCCGCAAGGAAGATCAATACAAGACTGCCTTTACCACCCCATGGGGCACCTTTTCCTATTGTGTCATGCCTTTCGGCCTTAAAAATGCTGGTGCTACTTTCCAACGGGCCATGACCTATTATTTTCATGACTTGGTCCATATCCTGTTAGTCTATCTTGGCGATCTTACAACTTGTTCCCGGAAACGATCCGACCACCTTAACGACCTCCGACAAGTTTTTATGTGTTGTCGCAAGTATCAGATCTGCTTGAACCCACTCAAGTGCGTATTTTGCGTTCCGACAGGCCAGTTGTTGGGTTTCATTGTTTCCCATAAAGGAATCGCTATTGATCCCCTCAAAGTCCAAGCCACTATAGACCTTCCCGCACCACGCACACTTTGGCAACTCCAGAGTTTATAGGGGAAATCTAATTTCCTCCATCTTTTTGTTCCTGATTATGCCACCACAGTTCATGGTTTCTTACATCTACTTCGCACTCACATAACCTTTCTTTGGGATGACCAGGTGCAAGCTGCATTCGAAGCCCTTAAAAAATCTCTCACACAAGCCCCTTTGATCTCCCCTCTGGATTTCTCTCAGGACTTCATACTTTACGTCTCAGAATCCAAACACGCCATGTCAGGAGTCCTTGTCCAAGAAGACGCTGCTCACCAGGAGCATGTCATTTATTATGTCAGCCATACCTTATCTAGACCACCCCTACGTTACCCGTATGAAGAGAATCTGGCCCTTGCCATCGTCTTTTTTGTACAAAAATTGCGACATTACATTTTACTTAGTCATACCACAGTTGTTGCCGATTCCAACCCCATGGTCCATCTATTGAACCGGCGACTTCTGCAAGGTCGCGTTGCTAAATGCTTAATTATCCTCCAAGAATATGACCTAACTTTTACAACCCCTAAGAGCACTAAAGTCCTTGCGCTTGCCCAGCTCATAACCGACCTCCCATCCCTTTTTCCGTCCCCACAAATCTCTGATGAGTTACCCGACAATCACTTGTTCATAATTTCATCCGATGACCCATGGTACGGTGATATTTTTCTCTACCTTCGCACACAGAAGTTTAGACCTGACATAAATCATGATGGACGTCGTCGTATCCGTCACTAGGCCTCTCGATATCTCCTCTTGGGTGATGTCCTTTACCGGTAAGGGGTTGATACTATTCTCCGTCGTTGTCTTACACACGAGGAAGCAGAACAAGTCCTCAATGATTGTCATAGTGGCACCTACGGCAGGCACTTCTTTGGAATGGCCACCGCCCAAAAGGTCATCTGCGTCGGATACTTCTGGCCTACACTCTTTACCGACTGCATCATAGCATTCAAGCATTGCCATAATTGCCAAATTTTTTCCCCTAAGGCTTGGACACCACCCACTCTGCTACACCCAGTAATCACCGTTGGTGCCTTCTGCAAATGGGCCATCGACTTCATGGAATGTAAACCTTCATCTGCAAATGGCCATAAATACATCATTGTCGCCATCGACTACTCCACCAAATGGGCTGAAGCCATGCCCACCTTCAATTGTAAAGCCGACACCGCTACCCATTTCTTTTTTAACCATGTTATCACATGATTCGGGGCCCCCAAATAGCTAGTCTTAGACCATGGTTCACATTTTGAAGATGCCATTTGGCGCAAGTTGTCCACTCTTCTGAAGTTCGAACATCAGTATTACTTTTCCTACTATCCTCAAGGGAACAACCAAGTGGAGGCCATTAACAAAATTTTAAAAACCATCCTCCAACGTGCTGTTGACCGACATAAGTCCAATTGGCATCACATGCTTTTCCCTGCATTATGGGATTACCATACATCAACTAAGACCGCCACCGGTTTCACCCCGTTTCATTTTAGTTCACGGTGTAGAGTCTGTCCTCCCCATCGAGTGTTAGATTCCTACCTTACACATCGCCATCGAGCTTCTCCCAGACACCTCCCCACTCAAACAATGTATGCTATCATTGGAACAATTTGATGAAGACCATCGCGCCACCCTCCAAACCATTGAAGCCACCAAGAACCTCTCCAAAGCTGGTTACAACAAACATGTCCACCCTCGAACTTTTCGTGAAGGAGACCTAGTCGTCGCCTATGACCAAGCCCACGAAAAGACCGATAAAGGGAAGTTTGAATCCACGTGGCAAGGCCCTTACATCGTCCAGACCTGCCTCGGACATGGGGCATACATTTTAATTGAATCAGAAGGCCACCATTTGTGCAACCCCCGTAATGGGTTGTATCTTAAATGTTTTTATCCTTAACACAAAACCAAGGCCCCATCGGCCCACATTGTACAGTTTGCTTTCTTTTTGTTTTTCAATTTTTTACAACAACCTTACATTCATCATTTTTTGCATGATCACAGATGGACCATCTTCCACCTCATTACATTGGCTTCGCCGATGGAGCAAGCCGCTAGTCTCCAAACCTTACCTCTATAGCATGGGTCTTATATTCCCCTTCACATGAGTTGATTCACCTTGATGGAATGTGCATAGGTGCTGCTACCAATAACCAGGCAGAGTATGATGCTGTGACCGGTCTCCTGACTGCTACCCTTTAGATGGGCATATGTCACCTTCATGTGTTCCTTGACTCCTAGCTACTTGTCTCCCAACTCAACAACTGCTACCAGGTGCGCGATCCTTGCCTCTTTCGAAAGTTCCTGCGCACAAAACAACTAAGCCGATAGTTTGAATCCATAACATTAACCCATGTCCCAAGAGCTCAGAATAGTGTCGTAGATCAAATGGCTAACAACATCCTAGATTGGCATATAAATCACACCATGTAACCATCCATCATGCATCATCATACCATATCATCGCATCAAAAAACATATAAAAATCCCAAAAAGATTGCATCTACAACAAGGGGCATCCACGTGCCTATCATCACATAATATTTGCATTCATGTGCAATAACATAATCCACACTATACAAGGGGCATCCACGTGCCTATCATCATACACCATTTGCATCCACATGCAATACACACATACAAGAAAACACAAGCGCATCCACGTGTGTACAATAAATCACAATCGCAAAAGATGCATCCATGTGCATATATATATGAAAATAAACGTCAATGTTCTCCACATGTCCTGAGTACCTCAGCACTCAGCTATACAAAAAATATTTATACATCGACAAGCCTCATAGAATACATGTCGAAGCTACAAAAACCCCGAGTGTCCATAACACATCAGGGGGGAGTCCTCTATAATCCCTAATGCGAGTCGTAACCTCCATCACTACCTGTATCGGCTGCCTCCGACTCCTCACCCTGTGCCTCCTCTGGAAGGTCCCCATCCCATACGAGATCCTGTGCCCTACTCCTCTCCGCCAATATGGCCACCCGAATCGCGATTGATCGAAAATCCTGTGGATCCCCGAGACAATCCTGAATCACCTCCTGATCCAGGTCCCGCCACCCCTCATCAGTCACCTCAACCAATAAATGATCTAGGAGAACTCGTAGAGACTCCAAAGTCCCCTCAGCATCCCGTCGACACACCTCCCATCGGCCTGGAAGGGCTGGTACAACCACATGTCCCTTGCGGTCTATGTGTCGTGGTGGCGGCCTCGATCCAACATCTGTAGATCATACATCAGTTAGTACCATCATATCAATATAGCAAACCTACCATACACCAAAATCTGACATAAAAAAAATCAAGCAAGTAGATACATACCATCTGGTCCCCATGCCTTCCCTGGAGGCCGTGGTGCCTCCAAATCTCCTGTGTAATCCATATCCCTGTATGGATTGTCGTCCAACATCAGTGGCATCTGCAACCACTGTAGGTAGAGCTCCTGAGTGAAGTATCTCCCAACCTCACCACCACCCCGTCGGTGCATCATCTCTCCCCACCGCACCATGTGCATCTCCCTAAGCCCTCCTGCCCTGATCGGCACCCACGACCGCAGTGTAGGTACCCGCTCCATAAAGAAGGCACATAAAAAGGACCCATAGCAAAATCCCTTTCCAGTGTCCTTCACCTTGGTCAGCTCCCGCTGAACGTAGGTGAGGAACATCTGGCCCTAGGAAAAATATGTGCCCTGCAGCGCTTTCTCCACTAGATGCATCTGGCCCCCAGACACCCATTCGGGTGCCTGCGACCCCAACACCCGAACCACACACGCAACATTCATTCGCACTGCTAGCTCCCGTAGATCCATAATACGAAGTGAATTCCTATGCACTTCCACCTCCGGAACACAGTAGCGATCCAACATATCCTCCATGTCCACGTCTGCAGACACTCGTGGCTGCGTGTCGGCCACCCTACCCAAACAGGGCAGCCCCGTCAAGAAATATACATCCGCGAGGGTGAGATCCACCCTCTCCCCCTGTACCCTGAAAGCCAGTATGTCGGGCTCCCAGAATCCCACCAACCTGTTGAGTAGTAGTCCTGCTGAACATATCATGGGAACCTGTGTGAACACCAGAAGCCCACACAACCCTAAAGATGACCGAACATGGCGATCCCTCCAGATGAAATCCATAATGTCATCAGGGATCTCCCGCTCCCACCATAGCACTACCGGCATCCTGTCCATTACACAATGCAAACTCTTTAGACCCATGTCAAATAAATAACCATTTCCCCCTGGGATAACCTGTCCAGATCGCGGCTCTTGGGCTTTGAGTTACGATCCAAGATCACAGTTGTCAGGGATACATTCACGGTCGTGGACCAGGGATTTCCTGATCCGAGTCCCAATCTCGGATCGTGACTGTAGGAGATGAAATTGCGATCCAGGATCGCGTGTTCAGCCTCCAAACTCACGATCCAGGACCGCGTATTCAGCCCCTGAACTTGTGATCCAGGATTGCGTGTTCAGCCTCCGAACTCGTGATCCAGGACCATGTATTCAGCCTCGAAACTCATGATCCCAGAGTGCGATTCCACCCCGGAAACCCGCGATCCACGTCCTCATGGACCGTACAAGACCCCCCTGGGGACCCACCACCTCCCTGAACCCAACAAAAATTACAGGTATGAGTTTAACGGAATACCTGCAACTCATGGATCTGAAATCGGTTAGTCGGATCATCCATAAACATTACCTAAGCTCTGGTCCACTATGATCTCTTGTCAAAGTCAACAGTCCAACTGACACTTTTCATGTTGGGCCCACTTACTATTTATAGCCCGTTGACTTTTTCTTGTTTCGACCATTCTGAATCCATACGGAGTCCATTCTCCGAACCGTTTCCACCACTGGAATCAACTTGACGAGACCATCATGATGGTTGACTCGTTTTCTTATTTTTTTTGCACCATTTTTTGAGCATTTTTTCTAGATGTCCCTCGTCGCCTTGGTTTGCACGCCACATCGGTCATAGCCCGTTTTTGATATACTTTATATCATTGGATCCATTTTTCCGAGCCTGTGATGATGCTTGAGATCATTTCTCATTCTCACCCCCATATGTTTTGGGTATTTTTCCCAAAACACTCCCTATCGCCTCGGTTTGCGTGCCACCGCGATCGTTATCTAGTTTTGACACTTTTTATATCGCCAGATTCAGTTTTTCCGAGCTCATGATGATGCTTGAGATCATTTCTCGCTCTCACCTGGTACAATTTCAACATTGTGTCCTGACACCTTGTTGCCTCGGTTTGCGCACCACATCGGCTGCCATCGGATTGTTACATATTTTTTACATGAGCCATTCACTCCATTCATACTACAATTGTTTCGTTATTTTGCCACCATTTATCATCCCGTAAGGAGGCCCACCAGTGTTCCCCCCCACCCTCGTTCTTGTTTCTCATCGATGTTCCTTGATTGAGCACTTCCTCCTTGCGTGGCCATTCCTTTTGTTCGGTATAATTTTATCCCTTTTTCGGGCCAAACAAGTCCTTTACGAAAAAAGGCACTTAGGGAGTTTCTGTTAAGCTCTTTTCTAACTCCTAAAAGAATGAAAAGATCACCGAGCAATCTTGCTTCCTTTCATGCTTGTTAAAGTACCTGAAAGGGCCTCTATCTGGTATAAGTTTAACCCTTTTCCGGACCTTGTAGACTAATTATGAAAAAGGAATACTCTAGTCACACCGGCTAGAAGAGTTCTTCATTGCATCCTTTTATGCTTCTTCGGGCCTTGGAGACTAACACATGAAAAAGCACCCCCCTGGAATCTTCTTATTGCTTTCAGACTCTCTAAAATTGAAAGCAACCACGAGCATGCACCGTCCTGGGATCGTACAAATCCACATGACGGTACCATTGCATTATTTCAAAGTCTTCTTATCGCTTTCAGAATCCTTAAAATTGAAAGCAATCATGAGCATGAACTGTCCTGGGCTCGTATAAATCCACACGACAGTACAATTTTGAACACATTTCTTCTAGTTCCTTCACCCATGAAGAAGTCCCCCCGTGCCTCTCAGCACCATGATTGATCATCTCGGCAGCACCCCCAATAAGGTCTCCTTTGTTTAGAGTATTCTATAGTCTCCTGCCAACTTACACCAACTTGAGTATCACTCATCCCAGTCCCTCTCGTTGATCCATTACAGCTATGATCCCTTTCCCACCAGTCAGTTTCATATGTTGCCTGATCATCCCCTCCATCATACTCTGAACAAAGGAAGTTTGAGTCCACCCACTCTACTTGCCCCGTTATCCCCCACCCCCACAGTATGTTAGTCGTACCATCAGTACTCTCACACTTCGGTTCTCCACCTTGTGCTCCTATCAAGGAAACATTATTGCCTTGCTAGTTGCAAGTCTCCCTCTATCGATGACAGCCCATCTATTCCAGAGGATAGACCCAGAGGACCCTACGCCTTGGGCTCATCACCATCTGTGGTGAGTGCCTACAGACCATTTTGAGAGGAGTCATCAGTGCCTCTTCGCGTGGTTGTTTCTCACATGCTTGACTTCAACACCTTGATCGCATCATTGAGAATCGCACAGGGTATATATCCCTTCAGTTATTGGTCGAAGACCCCGTATTTCCCTCGACTCTAGCACATTGGTGAGTCACTTCAGAACACCCAATTATATGTTCCCATGGATGTCTGGGTTGCGTTGGCGATTCCATTCGGAAGCCATCCACTTATATGCTTCCTTGAGTACCCAGTTCATTTCCAGTTCAGTGTCCCATTGAGGGTATGACTCCCCGTCACTATGATCCAGCAGCTCATCAGTTCCTCCGGTACCACACTCAGCACCACTATTGATATTCCAGTGTATCAGTTCTTCAGCTCAGACATGGTCAACTCGACAGTATATCCCATATTTGTGTCCCCTCTGGACCCTTATGATGTACACAGTGGTTCTCCATGTATCTTTCAGGTCCCCATTTCTTGGGCCTCCTTGTTATTATATATATATATATATATCTTGATATGAGCATGGGAATTCCCGCCTCGTCCATATATTGAGATTCTTCCTCATTCATGATTTGAGGCCATGTATCTTTCAGGTCCCCATTTTTGGACCTCATTGTTATTATTATAGATCTTGATACGAGCACGGGAATGCCCGCCTCATACATATGTTGAGATTGTCCCTCATTCCTTATCGAGGTCATGTATTTTCAGTTTTTGCAGTTCGTTCGGGACCGTTGTTCCAAGCTCTAGTTCATTTCTTCTCCTTTCCCTATCCCAGGAAAACCATAAAAGACCTATGATGTCTATTGGCCATATGATGAGCTCCTTCCCTCACACATCAGGGGGCAATCTGTTAACACCCAAAAAGTGCTCACTACCTCATCTCCCTCATTACATGACTCATTCGTCCATATTTCCTACCATATTGCCTCCAAAACCTTAAAACACCATTAAAAAGCCTCCAAAAGGCCAAAAAACCATTAAAAAAATCTTCAAAAGGCCAAAACCCCCCCTTTTCCCCAAAATAAATTAAATTTCCTCCAAAATAGCAAAAACCCTCTAAACAGGGAATAAAAAATACAAAAAAGAGGAAAAAAAGGGAAAAAGGAAGTAAAAACCCTATACAGTTGACCTAAACCACATGGTGCCCAAAACCATGGGTCAACACTCCACCACCAAAGACCTATACATAGGTGATGGAAGCTCCCCATTTCACATCCACAATCTTCCCTATCCTCACTCTGCCAAAATCACTCCTGAAACCCTAGCTCACCCTTTTGAGTTAATTTCACATTTGAGTGCTCCTTTGGACCATATCCAAAACACTTTGGAGAAGGAGAAGGAACAACACTGGAGCATTGGAGCAGCCCCTGGACTACTGCAAAGGCTCCACCAACCTCACATTTGAGGTAACTTAATACAAAACAAATTTTTATTATCTTGTCATTTCCTTTTCATGCACATGCTTAGATTAGTTTACTGTTTTCATTTACTATCTTATTTCATCATTTTATTAAACTGCTACTAAGGAGTCCCTTCTCCTTAGAAGGTGCCCATTTGCACAAGCTAGGGTGAAAACCCTAGCTACACTTATTCCATGTTTGTCACATTAGTTATCAAAATTGTTTGAAGTATACTCTCCTCCATTGTCACATCTTAAACACTTTATTCTTAAGTCCATTTTCGTTTTCAACCACTTCTTTAAAAGTTTTGAAACATTCAAATGTTTCTGATTTTTCCTTAGGAAAGAATACCAACGTCATTCGAGTGTAATAATCAATGAAAATAAGGAAGTAAGACTCACCATTCATTCCTCTGGTTCTCATTGGACTGCAAATATCTGAATGAACCATTTCCAATGGTTTTAAGGTATTGTACTCTTTTTTTTGGTACTTAATTCTTGTTTGTTTCCCATGTACACAATGTTTACAGAATGAGTTTGATGGCTTAGTAATTCTTGGAATGTCCCTTACTACTTGTTTCCTACTAATTCTGGCAAGGTTTTCAAAATTGATGTGTCCCAGTATTCTATGTCAGAGCCAACTTTCATCGGTTTGTCCCATGTAGCATTTCTCTTCCTTTTCCTCATCTAGGATATAGACATTATTTGGAGTCCTGGAGGCTGTTGCTACAATTATTCCTGTATCCTTGTTTTTTATTTTTCATTTTTCTGAGTCAAAAGTGACAGTGTGTCCTTGGTTGCACATATGGATGACACTCAAAAAATTGTGTTTCATGTTTTCAACCAATAGAACATTTTCTTCCCTGGTCCTTTTGGTTCCTAGGATTTCTAAGCTCTTACCTAAGATTTTGGCCAAACCATTATCCCCAAAGTAAACACTGCCTCCCTTGTCTTCTCTAAAATTCATAAATGTGTTTTTATATCCTGTCATATGCTTGGAACATCTGTTTTCTATGGACCATTGCCCCCTTTTACTTTTTGCATGTAAGGATAAGCTGCAGGATTCCTGATGAACTTGATCCCTTTGATATTTAGTTGTTTCAGTGGATTGCGTAGATTGCTGCTGATTTCCGCAGTTCTGGCTGTCATGATCTGAATTATTACTGCACTCATCTTCTGGGCTTAACAAATATAAGGGATTGGGGTCTTCTATCAAGATTTCAGTCGGTTTTCTGAGTTTTCTCTGTTTGGGATTTATTTGATTACGCAAACCACTCTTCCTGGCGTATGCAAATGCACGAGCTCTACAATTTATTGATTTATCATCAAAATTATGACAGTAATAGCAATTTCCTAAGAAAATATTTTGGTACCTAATAGGATAAAATTCCCGGAGCCGCGCAGGCTCATTTTCTAGATGACTTGGATTTATGTGCTCTCTTTCAAATTACTAATATGTCCTCGAAAGTGGAGTCTTGAGAATGTATGCATAAATTTTAACGAAATACAATTCTTCATTAATGGTGTTTCTGCATTTTTGTTCATTCTCTAGCTGGAAGCTTAATTTTTGAAGTTCGTTTCTCAGAGATACAATTTTAGCTTCTAGATTGTCACACTTGTCATCTTTCAACTTCAACTTCCTAGTGGTGTCTACATCCAATCTCAAAAGAGCTTCCCGCAGGAGCTTTCTGTTCTTCCTTGATTTCTTTAATTCATCCAAAGCACTAATTAGATCTCCTTCAAAATATACTTCAACCATCTGTTCATATTTTGAATCCATGCTTGTTGAGTTCTATATAGGGATATGTCTTCCAGATGTTAATATGTTACTGAATAAACTTGCTATGATACCAACGGTGATTGAGTTCTTTGAGATTCATGCAGTAGGTCTCAAGATTGATTCCTTGGGTTGTATACCTTTGTTGTTGTTGATGTATATGTAAATTCGGAATGTATTTCATCTATGTATTTCATATATATTTGTTGTACCCTTATTAGAGATGTGTTATTCCTCTATAAGGAAGTGTCGTCATGTGGATTGACAAGTGTCGCAAGTGTGTGTACTTGCCGATGGGTTATTAGACCACCATGTGTGGGATCGACCCTGAAATGTATATATTATAATGTGGATGTACCTAGCTAGACAATTCGGCCCCATAAGGTCACTGGGAAAACAAGTTAGTATAAATAGAGATCAGGAGATCTCTATTTAGATCATTCGGAAAGTTATATCTCTCTCACTCAGAAAGTGGCGCACTAGTGAGGAGGAGGATCATATGCTACTAGGAGACTATCTCAAGTGTATTTTGGTTGTACTTTGGTTGAGCCATTGCTCTCTCTATCTCTGAGGAAGTTGTGGGGTTTTTCACCTTAGGGTTTCCCCCACGAAAACTCTGTGTCTCTTGTCTCTCATGCTTTTGCTTCTTGTGATGCTTGTCATGGTTATTGTGATTGTTATGCATTGTTATACTGTATATTTTATTCTCTCAGTGAAGATCCTAGAGTATTGTGAATTAATGCTCAAAATTTAACATGGTATTAGAGCTAACCTGAGAAGAAGACATTTTGCAGTGACGAAAACTTGAGTTTCTTGTTTATTGGGTTTCTCTTTACAGATTTTGGAAAAGCAGTATAGTAGATTGACTCTACTCATCAAGGAGAATATATCTGTCCAATCCGAATTCAATTCTGAGCATTTTCAGATTTGGCCTAAAAGTTAGGGTTTCCACAAAGATAGGAATTTCTGAAATATGAAGACATAGCTGGAAGCTCCTTGCAAATCTCAAAGTTTAGAGCTTTGGATCGATATTTGTGGCTGGGTAGATCTCTGGGAAACTCAAACCCTAATTCAGGGCTCTCCTGAGTGAACCCGGGAGGACAAAAAGGAAAATCTGAAGGGTAAAGCTTTGCTGATCTCAAATTCTGAATACACCAGGCTGATCATCTCATCAAGGCGCATCTTTCTGTCCTTTCAGAAAATTGAAATTCACATTTTGAATTTTTGGGTTTTTCTGACAAACCCTAATCCGAGACAAGATCTAGTTTTCAACATTTCAAGTGGTAAGACCTAAATATTTTCTATTTCCATTTGAAGTACTCTTTAAGATGTCTCACCACACAAAGCTTGAGGATAATCTTGAAGGAGCTGATAACTTCCGAGCTTGGAAGTATAGTATTGGGTTAATCCTGGAAGAGATGGACTCATATGTAAAAGAAGACATCCCTATCCCAGAGGATGAAGAGGCTAAAGTATTGCATAAGAAGAACTTGGTCAAGGCAAAGAGAATCATTGCTGATTCTATCAAAGACCATCTCATACCCCATGTGTCTTCTCTAAAGACACCCAAGGAGATGTTTGAATCTTTCACCTAGCTATTTGAAGGGAAGAACATAAATTGGAAGATGACCCCGCGGAACCAATTGAAAGGAGTAAAGTTTCAAAATGGAGAAACCATTCAATCTTATTTTTCAAGGGTCTCCCAGATAAAGGAACAACTAGAAGCAATGGATGAAATGGTGGAGAATGGTGAAGTGGTGATGACCACTCTAAATGGCCTACCCAGATTCCTTTATTCAAGGAATTTGTGCAAGGAAGAAGTTGATCTCCTTCAATAGATTGCGGGAAGAATGCTCTCAAGAAGAAGCTAGGCTTGTGGCCCGAGAAGAAAAGATGGGAAATGAAGATCAAGCTCTCACAACACATTCCAGGAAAGGCAAGTCCAAGAAGGAATCATCTCATAATAGGAGATTCTCACACCACCATTATCATAAAGATAAGAAAGATCTTAGATGCTTCAATTGCAATGAGAAGGGACACTTTGCTTCAGATTGTCCCAAGAAGAAGAAAGACAACAACAACAACTTCAATAGGAGGAAGAAGAATAACAAAAGAAGATATCATGCTCATGCTGCCGAAGATGATGAACCACCAAAGAAGAAGGATAGGGCAGAAATTTATAGTGATGATGACTCATCAAGTGAAGAAGAATATGTTCTAATTTCTGCTCTCACAAGTACTAGCTCCCATGGTTGTAATGATTGGTTGATTGACAGTGGGGCTTCCAAACACATGACTAGGTTTAAGGAATCTTTTGTGAACCTATCTGAACATGAATCACCCCATAAGGTGAAACTTGGGGATGATTATCAATACCCAATCAAAGGAAGTGGTGAAGCCTCCTACAACCTAGATTCTGGAAAATCTTTGAAGATGAAAGAAGTCCTTTATGTACCTGGCTTCAAGAAGAACTTACTCTCCATCTCTGCATTGGATGCAAAAGGTATGAGGGTTGCATTTGTGGATGGCCAAGTCCTAATGTGGCCAAAGGGAAAGAACATAGATGATGCAGTAGTGATTGGAGAGCAAGAGGGAGGTTTGTATAAATTGAAGGGACAACCTGAACATGCCATGGTACATGAATCAATGGAGCCAAGTGAACTTTGGCATAGAAGACTTGTGTTGATGTATATGTAACTTCGGAATGTATTTCATATGTATATTATATATATATTTATTGTACCCTTATAAGAGATGTGTTATTCCTCTATAAGGAAGTGTTGTCATGTGGATTGACAAGTGTCGCAAGTGTGTGTACTTGCCGATGGGTTATTAGACCACCTTATGGGGTCGGCCCTGATTAATATATAATATAATGTGGGTGTATCAAAGTAGACAAGTCGGCCCCAGTAGGTCACTGGGCAAAAAGGTGAGTATAAATAGAGATAGGAGATCTCTATTTTACTCACTCGGAAAAGTAACTATCTCTCTCTCTGAAAAGTGGCGCACTAGTGAGGAGGAGGAGGATCATATGCTAGGAGACTATCTCAGTGTTATTTGGTTGTATTTTGGTTGAGCCATTGCTCTCTCTATCTCTGAGGAAGTTGTGGGGTTTTTCACCTTAGGGTTTTCGCCACGGAAACTCTGTGTCTCTTGTCTCTATGCTTTTGATTCTTGTGATGCTTGTGATGCTTGTCATATTATGATTGTCATGCATTGATATACTGTAGATGTTATTCTCTCAGCAAAGATCCTATAGTATTGTGATTTAATACTAAAAATTTAACATGGTATCAGAGCTTTACTGAGAAGAAGACATTTTGCAGTGACGGAAGCTTGTATTCCTTGTTTATTGGGTTTCTCTCCACATATTTTTGAAATTCAGTATAGTAGATTGGATCTACTCATCAAGGCGCATCTATCTGTCCAATCAGAATTCAGTTCCGAGCATTTTCAGATTTGGCCCTAAAAATTAGGGTTTCCACAAAAATAGGAATTTCTAGAAACTGAAGGCACAGCTGGAAGCTCCTTGCAAAAATCGAAGGTTTGAGCTTTGGATCCAGATTTTTGGCTGTGTAGATCTCTGGGAAACTCAAACCCTAATTCAGGGTTCTCCCTAGTGAACCCGGGAGGACAAAAAGGCAATTTTGAAGGGCAAGACCTTGCTGATCTCAAATTCTGAATGTACTAGGCTGATCAGCTCTCCAAGGCGCATCTTTCTATCCTTTCAGAATTTTGAAATTCACATTTTGAATTTTTAGGGTTTCTCTGACAAACCCTAATCCAGGACCAGATCCAGTTTTCAGCACTTCAAGTGGTAAGTCCTAAATCTTTTCTATTTCCATTTGAAGTACTCTTAAATATGTCTCTCCACACTAAGCTTGAGGATAAGCTTGAAGGGGCTGATAACTTCCGAGCCTGGAAGTATAGGATTGGGTTAATCCTGGAAGAGAATGAGTTGGACTCATATGTGAAAGAAGACATCCCTATCCCAGAGGATGAAGAAGCCAAGGCATTGCACAAGAAGAACGTGGTCAAGGCAAAGAGAATCATTGCTGATTCTATCAAAGACCATCTCATTCCTCATGTGTCTTCTCTTAAGACACCCAAAGAGATGTTTGAATCTTTGACCAAGCTATTTGAAGGAAAGAACATAAATCGGAAGATGACCCTGTGGAACCAATTGAAAGCAGTGAAGTTTCAGAATGGAGAAACCATTCAATCTTACTTTTCAAGGGTCTCCCAGATCAAGGAACAATTAGAAGCAGTAGATGAAATGGTGGATAATGGTGAAGTGGTGATGACCACTCTAAATGGCCTACCCAGGTCATGGGATTCCTTTATTCAAGGAATTTGTGCAAGGAAGAAGTTGATCTCATTCAGTAGACTTCGGGAAGAATGCTCTCAAGAAGAAGCTAGACTTATAGCTTGTGAAGAAAAGATGGGAGGTGAAGATCAAGCTCTTGCAACTCACACCAAAAGAAGCAAATCCAAGAAGGATCACTCTCGCCACAATAGATCCTATAAAAAGAACAAGAAAGACCTAAGATGCTTCACATGCAATGAGAAGGGTCACTTTGCTTCAGATTGTCCCAAGAACAAAAGGGATAATAACAACAACTCCAGTAAGAAGAAGAAGGGCAGCAAAAGAAGGTTTCATGCTCATGCTGCCGAAGATGATGAACCTCCAAAGAAGAAGGCTAGGGCAGAAAGTGATAGTGATGATGACTCATCAAGTGAAGAAGAGTATGTTCTGATCTTTGCTCTCACAGGTACTATTTCTCATGGTTGTAATGATTGGTTGATTGATAGTGGGGCCTCCAAACACATGACTGGGTTCAAGGAATCTTTTGTGAACCTTTCTGAACATGAATCACCCCATAAGGTGAAACTTGGGGATGATTATCAATATCCAATCAAAGGAAGTGGTAAAGCCTCCTACAACCTAGATTCTGGAAAATCATTGAAGATGAAAGAAGTACTATATGTACCTGGACTCAAGAAGAACTTACTCTCCATCTCTGCATTGGATGCAAAAGGTATGAGGGTTGCATTTGTGGATGGCCAAGTCCTAATGTGGCCAAAGGGAAAGAACATAGATGATGCAGTAGTGATTGGAGAGCAAGAGGGAGGCTTGTATAAATTGAAGGGACAACCTGAACATGCCATGGTACATGAATCCATGGAGCCAAGTGAACTTTGGCATAGAAGACTTGCTCATATGCACTATAGGGCACTTCCAATTGCAAGCAAGGCAGTAGAGGGTCTTCCTGAAATCAAGACCAAACATGAAGGTGTTTGCAAAGGATGTGCAAAAGAAAATAACACTAAGAAGGATTTCCCAAGCAGTGAAAGCAAGGCAAAAGACATTCTGGAAATCATCCACTCAGATGTATGTGGCCCCATGTCATCCAGTTCCCTAAGTGGGTATGTTTACTATGTATCATTTATTGATGACTTCTCCAGGAAGACTTGGGTATACTTCTTGAAAGGCAAAGATGAGGTGCTTGAAAAATTCAAGGAATTCAAAAACTTGATGGAGAATCAAACTGACAAGAAGATCAAAACATTCAGATCCGACAATGGTGGAGAATTCACCTCAAATGACTTCAAGAAACTTTGCAGTGATTCAGGGATTAAGAGGGAGTTGACTGCTCCTTATAATCCTCAACAGAATGGAGTTGCAGAAAGGAAGAACAGAACTATCATGGAAGCAGCAAGGGCAATGTTGCATGATCAAGATCTTCCTATGCATCTATGGGCAGAAGCAGCCAGAACAACTGTATACGTGCAGAACAGAACACCCCACAAGATATTGGACAACAAGACACCAGAAGAGGTCTTTTTTGGTAAGAGACCTGAAGTCAGCCATCTCAGAATATTTGGTTGTCCAGTATATACTCATGTCCCAAAAGAGAAGAGGACTAAACTAGATCCTTCAGGAAAGAAGGGCATCTTTGTGGGTTATAGTGAAAGCTCGAAGGCTTACAGAATATACTTTCCAGGATTCAAGAAGATTGATGTCAGCAGGGATGTAACATTTGATGAAAACTCAGCATTCATCAAATCAAGGAAGGCACCTACCGAAGTTTATGAAGAACCTAAGGAAACAAGATTTCAGGACACTACCATGACTGAAGCAGTTCCAGAAGTTGTTCGTGAGTTTGAAGATCCACAAGAACCTGTAGATCCACCCCGTGAGGATAACTCTCACAAGAGGAAACCTGTATGGGATAGAGAGCTCATTCATGGTGCAGAAAGATTTGGCATTCCAGAAGAAGAACACAAAGCAAAGAAGAGAACCAGATCACACACCAGTTATGTTGCCTTACTCTGTGACATTATGAACAAAGAGCCTTCCAGTTATGAAGAGGCAGCAGAAAAGAAAGAATGGAAGGATGTTATGGTTGAGGAATACCAATCAATAATGAAGAATGATGTTTGGAATGTTGTCCCAAGACCTAAAGAGAAGTCTGTTGTGACTTCCAAGTGGATCTACAAAATCAAGCATGCTGCAGATGGCAGTGTGGAAAAATACAAAGCAAGATTCGTAGCTCGTGGTTTCTCTCAAAAAGAAGGAATAGATTATGAAGAAACCTTTGCACATGTAGCCAGGTATACTTCCATCAGAACAGTGCTTGCCCTGGCTGCAGCAATGAAATGGAAAATACACCAGATGGATGTCAAGACTGCTTTCCTGAATGGTGTAGTAGAAGAGGAAGTATATGTGGAACAGCCACTCGGTTTTGAAATACATGACAGGGAATCATATGTATGCAGATTGAAGAAAGCCTTATATGGCTTGAAGCAAGCTCCCAGAACCTGGTATGGTAGGATGGACAGTTTCCTATCTAGTTTGGGATTTACCAAGAGTAAAGCGGATTCCAACCTTTACTACAAGGTTGAGGAAGGGAATCCTGTGATTCTACTACTGTATGTGGATGACCTATTTGTGACAGGAGATGACAAACTGATTGCAGATACTAAAAGGAAGCTTGGAGCTGAATTCGACATGAAAGATTTGGGAATGATGCACTATTTCCTAGGTATGGAGGTGTGGCAGAGTGCAGGGGGGATCTTCCTTGTTCAAGGGAAGTACACAGTAGATATCCTGAAGAGATTTGGGATGATGGATTGCAAGGCCATGGGCACACCTATGGCATCGAATCTGAAGCTTCTATGTGATGCTTCATTTGAGCCGGTTGATATCACTATGTATCGTCAGATGATGTGAACACATTGAGCCAGTTCCTGACAGATTCGAGGAGTGTTCACCTGGTTGCTGTAAAGCATGTTCTGAGGTACCTGAAGGGTACAGTGGATTATGGGCTCAAGTATGAAGCAAATCAAAAGTTTAACCTATAGGGTTATGTTGATTTAGATTGGGCTGGCAGTGCTGCAGATAGGAAGAGCACATCTGGGTGCTACTTCAGTATGGGATCAGGTGTGATCTCTTGGTTTAGCAGGAAGCAGTCCTGCGTAGCACTAAGTACAGCTGAGGCAGAATATGTTGCAGCCTGCTCAGCTAGTTGCGAGGCAGTATGGCTACGGAAGCTACTGTCTGAGTTATTTGATCTTCCTATGGAGGCTACTGGTATCTTCTGTGATAACCAAAGTTGTGTGAAGCTGTCCAAGAACCCAGTGTTTCATGACAGGTCGAAACACATAGAGATCAAATATCACTATATCAGGGATATGGTACAGAGAGGAGCTGTGAAGCTCCTGTATGTTGCGACGGACGAGCAGATTGCAGATGTGCTGACGAAGCCACTAGCCAGAGTGAAGTTCGAGTACTTCAGAGAGAGGCTTGGCGTTCTTCAGATCGAGGTCACTTCGAGGAAGAAGTGATGGACATATTTGCTGAACCCATTCCAAGCATGTTGGAAGGAGGATCCTTCACATGGCTGTGGATGTAAGCACTGGATGATGAGCATCAGGATGATGTTCTGGTTTCTGCTTGATATGATCAGTTGGATCATTTTTATGTATGTATGTACGCATCATGTTGGATGCTGGATATGATCAGTTGGATCATTTTTATGTATGTATGTACGCATCATGTTGGATGCTGGATATGATCAGTTGGATCATTTTTATGTATGTATGTACGCATCATGTTGGATGCTGGATATGATCAGTTAGATCATTTATGTATGTATGCATCATGTTGGATGCTGGATATGATCAGTTGGATCATGTGTACGTATTTTGTATATGCATCATGTTGGATGCTTGGACCATGTATCTGTATATGTATCAGGTGGATACATTGTATGATCAGGTGGATCATGTATGATGATATGTATCATGTATTTGTATCAGGTGGATACATTGATGATCAGGAGGATCATGTATGATGATATGTATCAGGTAGATACTTGGTATGCATCAGGTAGATGCATTGATGATCAGGAGGATCATGTATGATGATATGTATCATGTATTTGTATCAGGTGGATACATTGATGATCAGGAGGATCATGTATGATGATATGTATCAGGTAGATACTTGGTATGCATCAGGTAGATGCATTGATGATCAGATGGATCATGCAGCAGGATGTTGCAGTGATGATCAGGATGATCATAGATGACGAGCTTTAGGATGTTGCTCCAGATGACATGCAGCAGGATGTTGCAGTGATGATCATAGATGACGAGCTTCAGGATGTTGCTCCAGATGACATGCAGCAGGATGTTGTAGTGATGATCAGGATGATCATAGATGATGAGCTTCAGGATGTTGCTCCAGATGACATGTAGCAGGACGTTGCAGTGATGATGATCAGGATGATCATGGATACATCAGGATGATGTATGGTGAGTATCAGGTTGATACTCTGTGGCCGTGGATCAGGTTGTGCAGATGAGCATGTAATCCGGTGCCCTGGGAGATTTGCAGATGGTCTTTCGAGGTTTTTCCTATGGCATGTAATTCGGTGCCCTGGGACATCTGGAAAATGCTCTTTCGAGGTTTTTCTCTGGGGGGACATGTAATTCGGTGCCCTGGGAGATCTGCAGATAGTCTTTCAAGGTTTTGCCTATGGCATGTAATTCGGTTCCCTGGGATATCTGGCAGATGCTCTTTCGAGGTTTTGTCCTATGGCATGTAATTCGTTTCCCTGGGAGATCTGATAGGTTGGGCTGTGTGCCCGTAATCAGTCCTGGGATGCTCTTGCGAGGTTTTGCCATGACCACATGTAATTCGTTGCCCTGGGAGATCCTATAGGTAGAGCTGTGTGCTCGTAACAGCCTGGGATGCTCTTGCGAGGTTTTGTGGCGAGGTCACATATAATTCGGTGCCCCGAGAGATCCTATAGGTAGAGCTGTGTGCTCGTAACAGCCTGGGATGCTCTTTCGAGGTTTTGTGACGCACGTAATAAGTCCTGAGGATTCCACAGTATGGCCAGTGATGATGAAGACCTGCAGGTGGTGGGCCTACATCCAGTATGAAAAAGGACTGGCTCTGTAGAACTTCCTATGACGAGTAGAGTCAGAGATTGGTTGAGATAGTAGCAGCAGTGACGATGATGATGACGATGCATCGATGATGATGATCCAGAGAAGAAGACTTGTCTAGCAGATCTGTGTCGAGAAATACCTTCCTAGTTAAGAGGGAGTGTTGATGTATATGTAACTTCGGAATGTATTTCATCTCTATATTATATATATATTTATTGTACCCTTATAAGAGATGTGTTATTCCTCTATAAGGAAGTGTCTTCATGTGGATTGACAAGTGTCGCAAGTGTGTGTACTTGCCGATGGGTTATTAGACCACCTTATGGGGTCGGCCCTGATTAATATATAATATAAAATATAATGTGGGTGTATCAAAGTAGACAAGTCGGACCCAGTAGGTCACTGGGCAAAAAGGTGAGTATAAATAGAGATAGGAGATCTCTATTTTACTCACTCGGAAAAGTAACTATCTCTCTCTCTGAAAAGTGGCGCACTAGTGAGGAGGAGGAGGATCATCTGCTAGGAGACTATCTCAATGTTATTTGGTTGTATTTTGGTTGAGCCATTGCTCTCTCTATCTCTGAGGAAGTTGTGGGGTTTTTCACCTTAGGGTTTTCCCCACGGAAACTCCGTGTCTCTTGTCTTTACGATTTTGATTCTTGTGATGCTTGTGATGCTTGTCATATTATGATTGTCATGCATTGATATACTGTAGATGTTATTCTCTCAGCAAAGATCCTATAGTATTGTGATTTAATACTAAAAATTTAACAACTTGCACATATGCACTATAGGGCACTTCCATTTGAGAGCAAGGCTGTAGAGGGTCTTCCTGAAATCAAGACCAAACATGAAGGTGTTTGCAAAGGATGTGCAAAAGGTAAGAACATTAAGAAGGATTTCCCAAGTAGTGAAAGCAACGAAAAAGACATCCTGGAAATCATCCACTCAAATGTATGTGGTCCTATGTCATCTAGTTCTCTAAGTGGGTATGTTCACTATGTCTCATTTATTGATGACTTCTCTAGGAAGACTTGGGTATACTTCTTGAAGAACAAAGATGAGGTGTTTGATAAATTCAAGGAATTCAAAACCTTGATGGAGAATCAAACTGACAAGAAGATCAAAACATTCAGATCCGACAATGGTGGAGAATTCACCTTAGGTGACTTTAAGAATATTTGTAGTGATTCAGGGATTAAGAGGGAGTTGAATGCTCCTTATAATCCTCAATAGAATGGAGTTGCAGAAATGAAGAACATAACAATAATGGAAGCAGCAAGGGCAATGCTGCATGACCATGATCTACCTATGCATCTATGGGATGAAGCAGCTAGAATAGCTGTATATGTGCAGAACAGAACACCCCACAAGATATTGGACAACAAGACACTAGAAGAGGTCTTTTCTGGTAAGAAACCTGAAGTCAGCCATCTTAGAATATTTGGTTGTCCAGTATACACTCATGTCCCAAAGGAAAAGAGGAAAAACTAGATCCTTCAGGAAAGAAGGGTATCTTTGTGGGTTACAGTGAAAGCTCGAAGGCTTATAGAATATACTTTCTAGGGTTCAAGAAGATTGATGTCAGCAGGGATGTAACATTTGATGAAAACTCAGCTTTCATCAAATCAAGGAAGGCACCTATCGAAGTTTATGAAGAACCTAAGGAAACCAGATTTCAAGACACTACCATGACTGAACCAATTCCAGAAGTTGTTCGTGAGTTTGAAGATCCGCAAGAACATGTAGATCCACCCCGTGAGGATAACTCTCACGAGAGGAAACTTGCATGGGCTAGAGAGCTCATTCAAGATGCAGAAAGATTTAGCATTCCAGAAGAAGAACACAGAGCAAAGAAGAGAACCAGATCACATACCAGCTATGTTGCTTTACTCTGTTACATTATGAACAAAGAACCTTCCAGTTATGAAGAAGCAGCAGAAAAGAAAGAATGGAAGGATGCCATGGTTGAGGAATACCAATCAATAATGAAGAATGATGGTTGGGATGTTGTCCCAAGACCTAAAGAGAAGTTTGTTGTGACTTCCAAATGGATCTACAAAATCAATCATGCTGCAGATGGCATTGTAGAAAAATACAAAGCAAGATTCGTAGCTCGTGGCTTCTCTCAGAAAGAGGGAATAGATTATGAAGAAACTTTTGCACCTATAGCCAGGTATACTTCCATCAGAACAGTACTTTCCCTGGCTGCAGCGATGAAATGGAAAATACACCAGATGGATGTCAAGACTACTTTCTTGAATGGTGTAGTTTAAGAGGAAGTATATGTGGAGCAGCCACTCAGTTTCGAAATACATGACAGGGAGTCATATGTGTGCAGATTGAAGAAAGCCTTGTATGGCTTGAAAAAAGCTCCCAGAACTTGGTATGGTAGGATGGACAGTTTCCTATCTAGTTTGGGCTTTACCAAGAGTAAAGCGGATTCCAACCTTTATTACAAGGTTGAGGAAGGGAATCCTGTGATTCTACTCCTATATGTGGATGACTTATTTGTAACAGGAGATGACAGATTGATTGCAGATACTAAGAGAAAGCTTGCTGCTGAGTTCGATATGAAAGATTTGGGAATGATGCATTATTTCCTAGGTATGGAGGTGCGGCAGAGTACAAGTGGGATCTTCCTTGGTCAAGGGAAGTACACAGTAGATATCCTGAAGAGATTTAGGATGATGGATTGCAAGGCCATGGCCACACATATGGCATCGAATCTGAAGCTTCTATGTGATGCTTCATCTGAGCCAGTTGATGTCTCCATGTATCGTCAGATGATTGGGTCCTTGATGTACCTGACAAACACGAGACCATATATTTGCTTTGCGGTGAACACATTGAGTCAGTTCCTGATAGATCCGATGAGTGTTCATCTGGTTGCTGTAAAGCATGTTCTGAGGTACTTGAAGGCTACAGTGGATTATGGGCTCAAGTATGAGGCGAATCAAAAGTTTAACCTGCAGGGTTATGTTGATTCAGATTGGGATGGCAGTGCTGCAGATAGGAAGAGCACATCTGGGTGTTGCTTCAGTATGGGATCAGGTGTGATCTCTTGGTTTAGCAGGAAGCAGTCCTGCATAGCACTGAGTACAGCTGAGGCAGAGTATGTTGCAGCCTGCTCAGCTAGTTGTGAGGCAGTATGGCTATGGAAGCTACTGTCTGAGTTATTTGATCTCCCGTTGGGTGCTACTGGTATCTTTTTTGATAACCAGAGTTGTGTGAAGCTGTCTAAGAACCCAGTGTTTCATGACAAGTCGAAACACATAGAGATCAAATATCACTATATCAGGGATATGGTGCATAGAGGAGCTGTGAAGCTCCTGTATGTTGTGACGGACGAGCAGATTGCAGATGTGCTGGCGAAGACACTAGCTAGGGTGAAGTTCGAGTACTTCAGAGAGAGGCTTGGTGTTCTTTGGATTGATGACACTTCGAGGAAGAAGTGATGGACACATTTGCTGAAGCCATTCCAAGCATGTTGGAAGGAGGATCCTTCACATGGCTGTGGATGTAAGCGCTAGATGATGAGCATCAGGATGATGTTCTGGTTTTTTCTTTGTATGATCAGTTGGATCATTTTTATATGTATGTATGTATGCATCATGTTGGATGCAGGATATGATCAGTTGGATCATTTATATGTATATGTATGTACGCACCATGTTGGATGCTGGATATGATCAGTTGGATCATTTATATGTATGTACGCATCATGTTGGATGTTGAATATGATCGGTTGGATCATTTGTATGTATTTTGTATATGCATCATGTTGGATGCTTGGACCATGTATCTGTATATGTATCAGGTGGATACATTGTATGATCAGGTAGATCATGTATGTTGATATGTATCATGTATTTATATTTGTATAAGGTGGATACATTGTGTGATCAGGTGGATCATGTATAATGATATGTATCAGGTAGATACTTGGTATGCATCAGGTAGATGCATTGTATGATCAGGATGATCATGGATGACGAGCTTCAGGCTGTTGCTCCAGATGACATGCAGCAGGATGTTGCAGTGATGATGATCAGGATGATCATGTGTACATCAGGATGATGTATGGTGAGTATCAGGTTGATAATCTGTGGCCGTGGAACAGGTTGTGCAGATAAGCATGTAATTTGTGCCCTGGGAGATTTGCAGATAGTCTTTCGAGGTTTTTTCTACGGCATGTAATTTGTACCCTGGGATATCTGGCAAATGCTCTTTTGAGGTTTTTCTTGGGAGGACATATAATTTGTGCCCTGAAAGATCTGCAGATAGTCTTTCAAGGTTTTGCCTATGGCATGTAATTTGTGCCCTGGGATATCTGGCAGATGCTCTTTCATGGTTTTGTCTTATGGCATGTAATTTGTGCCCTGGGAGATCTGATAGGTTGAGCCGTGTGCTCGTAATCAGTCTTGGGATTCTCTTTCTAGGTTTTGCCATGACCACATGTAATTTGTGCCCTGGGAGATCCAATAGGTTGATCCTTGTGCTCGTAGTTAGTCCTGGGATGCTCTTTCGAGGTTTTGTGGTGACCACATGTAATTTGTGCCCTTGGAAATCTGATAGGTTGAGCCTTGTGCTCGTAATTAGTCCTGGGATTCTCTTTTGAGGTTTTGTGGTGGGGTCACATGTAATAAGTCCTGGAGATATGGACAGGATGAAAAAGGCCTAAGATGCTCTTTAGGGTTCTTGCTAGTCAAGATACTCTTTTAAGGTTTTGTGACGCACATAATAAGTCCTGAGATTTCCACACTATGGCCAGTGATGATGAAGACCTGCAGGTGGTGGGCCTACATCCAATATGAAAAAGGACTAGCTCTGTAGAACTTCCTATGATGAGTAGAGTCAGATATTGGTTGAGATAGCAGCAGTAGTGACGATGATGATGATGATGCATCGATGACGATGATCCCGAGAAGAAGACTTGTCTAGCAGATCTGTGTCGAGAAATACCTTCCTACTTAAGAGGGAGTGTTGATGTATATGTAACTTCGGAATGTATTTCATCTATGTATTTCATATATATTTATTGTACCCTTATTAGAGATGTGTTATTCCTCTATAAGGAAGTGTCGTCATGTGGATTGACAAGTGTCGCAAGTGTGTGTACTTGCCGATGGGTTATTAGACCACCATGTGTGGGGTCGGCCCTGAAATGTATATATTATAATGTGGATGTTCCTAGCTAGACAATTCGGCCCCATAAGGTCACTGGGAAAACAGGTTAGTATAAATAGAGATCAGGAATCTCTATTTAGATCATTCGAAAAGTTATATCTCTCTCACTCAGAAAGTGGCGCACTAGTGAGGAGGAGGATCATCTACTACTAGGAGACTATCTCAAGTGTATTTTGGTTGTACTTTGGTTAGCCATTGCTCTCTCTATCTCTGAGGAAGTTGTGGGGTTTTTCACCTTAGGGTTTTCCCCACGGAAACTCTGTGTCTCTTGTCTCTCATGCTTTTGATTCTTGTGATGCTTGTTGTGATTGTTATGCATTGATATACTGTGTATGTTATTCTCTCAGTGAATATCCTAGAGTATTGTGAATTAATGCTCAAAATTTAACAGTTGTAGGCCTCACTCAATGTAATTTATGGATTAGGCTATTTAATCAACGCTGACAAGTGTTGGAATCGATTTAATACTGAGAGGGGGGGTGAATCAGCATTAGTGCAGTTATCAACAATTTTTACCTTCTTTAGTAGATTAGTATTAACTTAATCTTGATATTTATTTATGCATCCAATGTAAACAAAATCATTCATACATATATGCACCAAGACAAATAACACAGAACACAGAACACAAATAATTTTGACACGGAATCCCAATTGGGAGAAATTTAACCACATAATGCTATTTTGTAATGAAACAGATACATTCAAGTAAGCACCAACTAGAAGGAGGCATCAACCCCTTGGTTTTACATGCAATGACCTGAAATAAGCACCGACTCCCTGTGTTCTCCAACACCAATTGGAAGGAGGATACAACCTCATCCTTGCCCTGTCCTACCGCCCAGATATCCAATATAAGATTCTGAATTACTGAACTTCCAACTCATGCACACTTATGATGTTTTGATATTAGTTATGTTTTGCGATACCTTTGTATGCAAACAATATACTATCATTGTGCTGCATACATCACTTAAATTCTCATTCCACTCAATTCTACACTTCTATTGATGTCTTACTTCATGTATATGTGTTGTTGATCCTGCAGGCTACGCTAAGGTATACTCTGTCTATCTTCTACTATTGAAAATGCACTCACCAAATGATACTGTGATTTCAATTGATATCCTTTTTTGTGAGATAATTCTGTGAAATTATAGAACACAACAAATCATAGAGCTAAGAATACCTCACAGTGAAAAGAATGAGGAGAAAAGATGAATTACAGTGAAAATTGCAGTGAAATGAGCAGTAAAATTAATCATGCATTGGAACTCAAATGGAAACATAAAAATGTGTTATGATCCATTAATCAGTATAGTCAATAGATATGTTACAATGGATATAATTTGATTATCCTCGGAGAATTAGAATCCATGTTAATCTAGCATAGGAATTGTCACCATTGGATTGCTTTGGAAGTCCCAAACTCAACTCAACTCAACCAAAAATCATTTAACTGAAGCTACTGTCAGTTAATTGACCAAGGAGGGTGCAATTGTCAGTTTTTCATGCAAATCAATCAAAAAAGGGTGCATCATATCACAATCAATGGTGATTGGAGCTCAAACCCCCACTAGAGTTCAGGGACTCAAGTGTATTGAACTAGAACACATAGTTAGCTCCTAAAATGTAGGGAATTGACTCTGGTGGGACTAAAATCATGCATGTAGGGCACATTAGGTGGCTAATGGGTCCTAGATGAAATATTCACACCACAAGGGGGGAAGAACCTCATCAACTACTAGGAAAAGGTAAATAATGATACGTAGGACAAGGATGGAGTATTAATTATCCTAACACCCCCCCTTAATCCAAACTTGGATATCCCGGGACCTAGTAATTGAGACCAAAGGTCATACATACAATCAAATAAATGATGAAAAAGAACTTCTCATGAAACTATGGAAATGGGGAAAACCTCATGAACAACAGGGAACTCAAGCAATTTTCACATGTGCAAAAACTTGGTAAAAATTTCTGCAGTCTCCTCCTCTGTAGGATAGTAATGCAGTGTGTTGGTCTTGTTGTGCACTAGTTCCCTGATGTAGTGCATGTGAACCTCATTTTTCCATCTTGGATCATGGCAAGTCTATGTGAAGGATTGTGGGTCAGACCCCATCATCATGTAGCACCTCTCTGAGAGAAGTGGATCTATATGACATAGTGCAAGCTTTGCAACTTGATATTGAGATCTGGTTCTCCTATGTTCAGATGGATCCCCAACTATGCTCCTAGTAGCTTCAAGGAGTTTGCGATCCCATTTTGGCCTTGGCCATGGATTGGGAGAACGTGCTAGTTTTGGATTTAGATCTGCTTGATCTTCATTCTCAACATCAAGATCTGATTCAACTTGGTCCTCATCAGAAGAGACAGCCTCCTGATCTTCATTAGGTGAAAATGGAGTAAGAAGATAAGATCTACCTTGGTCTTCAACTGGCTGTATATCTTGCAATAGATCTTCATCGAACCTGCCACTTCTTTCAATGAAGCATCTTTTGGTTTCAATCTCCATCAGCTTGTATGCTTTTGCATCTTTTGCATATCCCAATACAATGCATTTTCTACTTTGGGGTTGAAGAGATTTCTTTTTCAAATGGGATTATGGCCCATGCCTTGGATCCAAAAACCCTAAGTTGTGAGACATCTGGCTTGTGTCCCTTTAGTGCTTTGATTGGAGTGATCATATTCACAGGCTTGTGGGGTACCCTGTTCTGAATGTATGAAGAACAATTCACTGCTTCTTCCCAGAGATATGGTGGAACATTCCTTGCTTCAAGCATACATGTTGCCATCTATTTCAATGACCTATTCTTCCTCTCAGCTACACCATTTTTTTGCTGTGTTGTGTATGGGACTGAATGTTGCATTTGGATACCCTCAAAAGCACAAAAATGCTACAACTCCTTCTTGATGTACTCCCCTCCATTGTTAGAATTGAGTGCTTTGATCTTCTTCCTGACAATGTTCTCAAGCAAGGCCTTCAATACTTTGAAAGTCTCAAATACCTCAAACTTCTGCTTAAGAAAATAGATCCAACGGAACTTAGAGTAATCATATATGAAGGTGAGAAGGTATTTGGATCCATCCATAGAAGTTGTGGGAATTGGTCCTGATACATCATTTTGTATCAGATCAAGTGTGGAATAATTTCTCCTTTCCTTCCCAACATCATACTTTCGCTTTGTATGCTTCCCTACCAAGCAACGTTTGCAGATCCCTTAAGAGAACTTTATGTCGGGAAATACTTCAACCATCCCTCCCTTGTGCAACTATTACAAGTACTTGAATTTTAGGTGTCTAAATATTTCATGCCATAGTCTGCTTGTCTCATTTTGGCATGATTCAGGAGAGCACTTTGTTTTGAATATGGAAAAAAAATGTGAGAACTCATATGCCTTTGAGGCTTGCTTTGAAACACCTTTGTCTATTAGATTCCCAAATGAGATCTATGAAATCTCAACTGTGTCAGGGCCCAAAAAAAATTTCTTCAGTGAACCAATGTGTGTCATCTAGTAAACAGACAACAAGTTTGTTTCCAAAGAAGGCACATACAAAACATTAATGAACTTTCCATGATCCAATTGTATTGTGCCTTTCCCTTTATCATAGATTTGAGAATCATCTCCCATGTGAATACTAGGATCATCGGTAAGATCTACAGAAGAAACTTATTCTCTAGAGGAAACCATGTGGTTGGAGGCTCCAAAATCTATGAGGAAGGCTTGCGATTGTGAGAATCCAACCTTTAGTGCGTGGCATGTCTCATGATCATCTGTCTCACTTCTAGAATCATACTTCCTTGCCCCTTCTGGGAGGGAAATGTTGTGTTGTTCAAGGAGTTTGGTCATTTGATCTATCTTCTTCTTCATGCAAGATCTCTCTGTATGGTTTCCTTTCTTGCAATAGAAACACTTGGTCTTATCAAACCCATTTTTCTTATCCTTCTTGGAGCTGGAGGATCCTTACGATGGTTTAGACTTCTCCTTCTGCTTGGATTCAAAATGATTTTTTTCTTTACCTTTCTAATTCCCTATATCATTCGCATTTTTTTACTCTCCAACCATAAGATATTGATTTGTGGAGGCCTTCAAGGCACCCATTTGAATCAGTTTGTCTTGTTCTTGGATGAGAGATTTAGTGAATGCATCTAAGGAAGGTGTTTTCCAATCGGGTATTGACAATTTCCCATAATGGAAGGTAAAAAAAAATATTGAAAATTCCGGAGCAAGATTTGTTAGGATTGATAGCACCAGCTTCTCATCCTTCTTCACAATGCCACATTTTTTTCTCTGCATGACTAAGGATTTGAATCTAGAAAATAAATATTGTATGGTTTCAAAATTTTTGGGTTGAAGAACAATTAATTCATTCTCCAGAATATGGCCTCTCAGATCATATTTCTTGTCGAAGAGAGTCTCAAGCTTCAACCAAACCTCTCTTGGAGTCTTCAATCCATCAAGGTGGAAGAGAAAATATCTGGAAATATGAATATAAATGAAACCAAACGCTTCATCTAATTTGTTCAGACACTTGGCCTTCTCAACATCTGCCCGAGGTTCGACCTCCTTGCCCATTGTGACCCTGTATAGGCTCTTGTTGTGAAACACCATCTGCATATCAACCCTCCAATCAAGATAATTGAGGGGTGTCAGGATCCTTTGAGATAAAGGAACATTCAAATTCTCCATGTGAAACTGCTCGAGCGAATACAAACTGAAACTATTGCTACTGCTGCACTGAAAAAACATCAAAATCCTGCAAAGAAACTATCAATTTTGGAGATAAAATTCTACTGAGCACTGCTTTAGGACAATAGGAACTTTTATATGGATCCTTCACACCTAGATAGAACTCAAAGGATTTATCCAATGAATTCAATGCAATGTCACCAGAATTTGAGGTGGAAATCCAGAGGCTTCTGGTGCACTACTGAAAGAAGCTACTCAACCTACACTCTCTGAGCTATGATACCATGTGAAATTCTAGAAATCAACAGATCATAGAGCTGAGAATACCTCACTGTGAAAAGAATGAGCACAAAAGATGAATTACAGTGAAATGAGTAGTAAAATTAATCATGCATTGGAACTTAGATGGAAACATAAATATGTGTTACGATCCATTAATCAGTATAGTCAAAATATATGTTACAATGGAGATAATTCAATTATCCTAGGATAATTTGAATCCATGTCAGTCTAGTATTGGACTTGTCACCATTGTAGTGCTTTGGAAGTCCCAAACTCAACTCAACTCAACCAAAAATCAGTTAAGTGAATCTATTGACAGTTAACTGACTAGGGAGGGTGCAATTGTCATTTTTTCATGCAAATCAATCATAAAAGGGTGCCTTAGATCACAATAAGTGGTGATTGGAGCTCAAACCCCCACTAGAGTTCATGAACTCAGGTGGACTGAACTAGAACACAGAGTTAGCTCCTGACATGTAGGGAAATGACTTTGGTGGGCCTAAAATCATGCATGCAGGATGCATTAGGTGGCTAATGGTTCCTAGATGACATTTGCACATCACTAAGGGGGAAATACAATCATCAACTACTTGTAAAAGGTAAATAATTCTAAGTAGGACAAGGATGGAGTATTAATTATCGTAAAAAATGCACCAGTAACAGATGGAACTATGCACTTACTTTGATGTGTCCATCTTATTTAAGTGCCACAATATTTTAGACAATGTGCAACATTATGTGCATCAAGTGATTCATCCTTTTGGTTTAATGTACTTGTCTCATACCATCCTCATCATGACGTGCTTATTGGATCCTGTTCTTTCTCTGTCGTTACGCGTCAGATGAAATTCTCAACTTCAAACACTTCACTTTAACTTTTCTGCATAAGATAAACATAGACGCATCATCTGATATACTTCGGTTCTGTCTTTGTGCTTCTGACATACAACATCTGTGACTGTCTGTGTGCTATCTACGATACTGTCAATCAGTCCTCATGTACTTGCGCGTAGTTTTGTGTTTTTTTCTTCCAGTATTTGAGCATCCATCACAGATCTACAACATCATTCTACGCACCATCAGTATTTCATTTTGCTACATGTGCGCACTCGGCACCTTGCTAGATAATTTTTTTCTGTCCTCGAGCCCTTGATGCCTCGAATATAAATTTGTATCTTCCACTTGAAGCTCTACAATCTCTCCATCGAGATTACTTCAAATCTCCAACTTGTATCTCTATTTATACATGTCCTGCATGGATTGTATGTCCACAAGTTGGTTGTGGCATCCCTTATTCCATATTTCATGGATTATGCTTTTAACACATGTCATCTTCTTTGCTACTGATGTGTCATCCTTTGTGTGTATTGCGCATCCATGGTCCTTGTCTTAGTGGGACTTACACCTTAGTGGTGTACTCTTGTGCTCTCGATGTACCATTGCTTTGAGATATGTGTGCATCCTTACTCTTAGACTTAATGAGTCTTTGACCCTCATTGTACCATCTCTTGTGGGTATTGTGCATCTGATGTATTAATTCTTTGCGGAATATGCACACAAACTAACTTCTACTTGGTGGGACTTTGAACTTTGCTGTATCATCATGTGTGGGACTTGCACATCTGCTATGTCATTGGCTTATGGGATTTGTGCATAAAAAACTTCAATTGTTGCACCCTTCTTGGAACTTTTGCGCCCTTACTGACTGAAAGCATCTTCTGATTGGTAAGACTTAGGATCTTTCAGGACTATCCAACCATAAGTTGTTTCTTACTATTTTTGCACTCCTGATATTTGACCAAAAAATGCTTGCACATTCCAGAGTCTTCTCACAACATGCTTTCACACTTGTACCTTTGCTTAACCAACTCCTTGGCTGCTTGTGCACATGTACCTTTTTCCAACCAATTCTTTGAATTCTACCATGAGAGAGTATGACTTGGTGGAATTGATATTGATGCAGGTACCACATCTAGTAGGATACTTTACTTATGCACTTATTTGAACTAGATCTGGAGGATGTACCTTACTTATGTTCTTCTTCAAATTGATCATGAATGATGTATCCTAGGACACACATCTTCAGATTGGATGCAAATTTTAGATATACTTCTTCAAACTGGCATCCATGTCCTTCACCATCTTGTGCATATAATTCTTCAAAGTGGCTTCCATAGAATTCTTTAAGCTGGCATATAATTTTTTATCCACTTTGGTATCAATTGAGATGGATGATTCAAACTAAATCAATTGACATCCTATTTGACATTAGTTGACATTATTAACAACCAAAGTTCAACTATGGTTTTGGGCATAAATCTCAAAATTTTCAAAGACCAGGAGACAGGAACAATGCGCATATTGCAAGAAGTAAGAACATGTCTGCATAATATCAACAAAAACCTATGCGCACACAAAAATTGGTAAATAAATGTTCAAAAATTTGTGCAATCGATGATAACAAAGAGAATGCTCTTATGGAAGCAAAGAATTGTTTCTTATTCTGATGACTCTCAAAATGTGCAGATAGAAACCTTGAATTGAAAAGGCTATGTGAATTCAAGGAAACTAGAATAGTGTAGCCAAAAGTCACATAATAATGTTCAAGTAGTATTCATGGCATACATGTATTTGTCTCAATTGGTAGACATTGTTTTAATGAAATAGTCGCAATAAGAGTTGCGGTTCAAATAAATTTAACCATGAGACAAGTACAAGAAGTTTTGATGATATACTGAAGAGTTATGTAAAAATATAGACAATGGAAATAATTTGCACATATAGACAAAGGAGTTTCACTGCCATGCATAAATTTAACGACACACAAAAGGGGAATGAAACTGAGGTATATTTGATTTTAAAATTCATGTCGCGAAAAAGAAAAACTCACGAGAATGTCGCACAAACTTATTTGCATTATATCAAAGTAGTATCATTACAAAAGGTAGTATATACAAAATGTGGCCTTATATCTAGGGAAGATATGATGGCGACAAAATCAAATTAGATCTGAAGCTCGAGGTCTGTATTCATGACATGGTTGGATGGATGCAGATATAGCCGAAGCACAAGCTCCGGTGAAGATTGCTCGAAACTAGAAGCCTGTAGGAGTTGGTACAATTTGAGATCCTATGGGAATTAGTTGGTAAGAACAATCTGGTTATGATTCATTTCCAATTGTTGCAAAAGAATCAACATCCGCTCATGTTGCTGCTCAAAATTCCCAACTTAGTCTTTCAAGACCTCAATATCATATGCATTTCTCTGATTAACTTGAGACTGGGCATACCACCCCCCTATAATGTTAAATATACAACATTAGGTGACATTATCCAAACCAATCTTGTGTATCCAATATTGATCCTCTTGTATAGAGGTGAGCACTTTGATTGCCTTTTGTGTAAAGCTTATTCCTCCCGTATAGAGTTAATTGATCAAATTAATGATGTTGTAAAGTCTTGTTAGGCAAGGCTTCAGACATGTGTGTCAAGTAATTATTCTCATGTGAACCTTCCCTATAAAGGTATCCATGAGATGGACCTCCCGTATAGAGGTGGAACTTCTGTATAAAGCTCATGATTTACTTGTTAAAAGCATTTAATTTTGTGTGATGTATTATTAACCATGATCACCGGTTTCTATTAAGTCTCATTTAGATATTGATCACCTCTAAAGTGAATTACTTTAGCATATGATCATTTGGTCTGGTATAATATAATATGATCAAAACATCCTATAATTCTTCTTAGTATAATGTAAACTGATGGATAATTAAAGTTATCACATATTGACCATGTAGTAAGAGATAAAGAAATAAAATATAAAGAATAGAGATCAAGAGATATTGAAATTTCCCATGTAGACACTTCAACTAATTAAAGAGAACTTGAATTGTTAAAGATCCAGTTATAAAGATTCAGTTAAGTATCAATGTATGCCTCAATCAATGCCTCAATTAAAGCATCAATTAAAGATATGCCTTAGTTAACTAAAGAATTCACAGTGGTCACTTCAAGTAAATCAATCAACATGATTTCAATTAACTAAGTGTCAAATAAGAAGGACTAGTTAACTAAACTGTTTTCACTTTATTTAAACTAAAATATGAGACTTCAGTAAATCAAGGAGAATCACTTAAAGAGAGTTAAATAAGTGAAAACAAAGAATATCTAGTTAACTAAGTGATGACACTTAAGTTAGCCACCTAACTAAGTGGACAAGATTTTAGTTAAGAGGTGAGTTCATCTGAAGTGACAACTTAGTGAGATAAAGCACTACATGAGAAGTGGGACACACCTCTGCATGCATGTTGGCGCACTTTTACTTCGACCAGGGTTCAACACTTAATATCCACCAACAAACTTCGCAATCCATAGAGACTGGACCGAAAGGGAGTAAATCTCTTTCGAAAACACCTACAGAGAAGATGAAGTCTGACCATGAGTATCTACGGGGATTGCAGGAACCAAGCTTCATGCAACATGGAAGGGGAATACTTATCGAGCAACATATTCGTTATTACAGATCCATTTCAGAACATTGACATATTATCACATCGACAGATATCATGACTTAGTTCAAGTCTTCACCAAACAATACATCCATTACCATGTTATACCTACAGAGCATCGACATTCTCATAACTATGACAGGATTCAAAAATTGTATTCGATCAATATATCACATCCATTCTTCATATGGTTACTTCCATCATTCATTCAATTAATATTTTAATAGAGGAAAGAAAACATATCACAACAAATCAAACTATACATCAATACACATGACAACACTAGATTCTATGTGGAAAACCCATCTAGGGTAAACCACAGAAGTGCTTGTATTTTATTAGAGTCACAGGAAAATAAGCACTTCCGGTATAACTTATAGATTTCTTCATGTCATACAATGGATCTACGCACATAACCTGCATATCAACAACTCTATTACAAAAATTTCTTCAACATATACAGTGGATTTCTCTATTACATAGCACAAAGCTATGCTTTGAACATTAACCCCAAAATTTTCTTCTTAATACATATTTATAGGGCACACTAAGATTTCCCCACTCCTACTAACCCACTAACCTCCTAACTAACTCATTATTACAATGTGGGCCAATTCTAACTGACTAAATCAACTTGTTACATTTGACACGATCAACATGAATGTTTCCCTTATTTCTCGGCCGCTTCGTTGGAGTTGACCCTTGTGCCGAGCTAGTTCTACTTTGTCTTCGTCCACACTAACTTGTTTCTTAAAAAATTATACCTCCAAAATACTAGGCCCAACATGACCCCAACACTCACATGTGGCTCGTTCCGAGCCACTTCAGGGCTGCGAGTCAGGTTCCTATAACTTCAACAAAAATTATGGATAACGACTTTTGCTAGCTTCGACCAACTGCGGGACTTCTTACCTGTTCTAGCAAATAGTTTCCACCATGTCTAATGTAATATGGTTATGTTCCACTTCAACAGCCTGAGTGACTATGGAATGGATGGAAGTATGGCGACTTTATTCTCTGATATGCGTTGTGCCTCATACTGAAGTGTCTAGACCCTCTTAGTGCGCTGCCTATGCTACAATCTCAACTGATTAACTTCCTGCTGTAGATATTTGCTTTCAATGGCTCTACTCATTCTCTGAACTGGAGACAGAGTTTTCAACGAATCTTGTAAGGAACTCATCTTTCCTTCAGCATCCCCAATCCATGTTTGAATTTCCAGTAGCTCAACATCCTTAAACAAGGCATCCTAGTACTGCGAAACAACATCATACATCTTCATAGATTTGGCTTCAGCGGCCTGAAGGGTCTAAAAATCTTCCTGAATCTATGCTCATTGCTGCTCAAGGAATTTAGGTGGGGTGCTTAGCACCAACTTCACTTCTAAATTTTTTTACCTTTAGATGATATCTAGAGATGGTTGTCTCCAGTCGTTGTACCTTCTCTTTTGTTGTCATTTCTTCAATAACCTCTACCTCCAGAGCTGCTTGGAATACAACTTCGACAGCTCGCTGAACTTTGTCTTTCTCCTATAGTAGCAGGTCCTTGTCCAGCTGAAGCTCAGCTTTTAGATCCTTCAATTCCACCATATGGTTCTTATACGATTTCCTATATTCCAGGAGAGAACTTTCCCTTGGTTTTATTTCCTTAGCAACACTCTCTTTTGTCCTGTGCAACATGTAAAGGGGTAATGTAGGTAACTTAATTTCTACATACCTCGAATTAGAAAGCTCGACAATGGTGCCTAGTTACTCAAATGCAATTTCTTGAGGTAAAATATTCACTACCCCTTCCACAGAGGGAAGTGGTGCTTCTTGGTCTTGTGCTTTCTCTTCTTTCCCAACCTCGGTCCATGTTGACATGCTCTGCGACAGAGCCAAGATTCTAATCTTCTTTACCTCTATACACAATGTATCCAGAAATTTGGTGATGCTACTGAATAGTTGGATTGTCGTGTCTTCTTCTTTCCTTCTATTCTCCTCTACCACTTAATTCATCCTGTCGAACATGATATTGATATCATCGTCTGTCGAAGGCTAGGAAATATCATGGTGCTATGTTTTTTTATTCTTCCATGTGCCTTGTCTTAATGTTTCACCTTTTCGCTTGTATCCTATTTCTAGATCAGTGGGGGTCTGGATGGATTCCTGATCTTCTACGTCATCACCTCCCCCTTCAATTTGCTACGTGTTTTGTTTTTTTTGCTACTGGATAGATGTACCATCTTTCTGTTGTTCCTGCTGTGATGGGTCTAGCGATATGGTTCCATGTTCGAAAATTACTTTCCATTATGGTGGCCATTATTGAATCATCTGTTATAACTCGCCGTTGGATAATTTGAATCCCATCACCAACCATTTTTGGTGTGGGTCCCTTCTTTCCTGTGCATGTATGTGGTGGGGCCCAACTTTGAAATTTTCCACTCCGCGATATTTAGCCACCACTAATTCGTCAATCCATGGTATTTGAACCACATAATACCTTAATGGCTCCAACTGCATGTACAATGACACATTACTCTCTTACTGGCAGCTCCTTATATCTGAGAAATATAAATTCATGTAACGCAACCCCTGACATGGGTTGATAGGATGGATTCCTTGATAGTTCGCATGCTCCGCCCAACCTACCAAAGAGATGAGTAATAGTAACCATGAATATGTAAAAGGGGTGTCATTATCTTGTGCATCGGCAACATCTACAAGGAACTCATTTAAAAAGAAAGTATACCAATTCATTTGAATACCCATCACACATTTCTCTACCGCATCAATGACAGAGGTAGTAGCCTGGCTTGGTTTGTTCTTCCTCACCAACTTAGTGGCTAACAATTTGGCAATGAACGTAACAACTTGGTCACTGATAGAGGCTACCTCAAAGCCCTGGTTGATCTTGGTCAAGTTATATTTTTCCTTCAACCTTGTCTCTAAGTTAGGTCCTACTCTTTACCAACAAAGAATTGCGACGGGTCTATCCCAGCCTTATGTAACCCCATTATCCGAGAAATAATGTCTGTATCAATGGATACCTTGGTTTCCAACCAAAGGAACCCTCCATCCAAGCATACTAAAAGTTGCTTCACACATGCATTGGCCTCCGCAGTGCAACCAAAGTGTGGTAAATGTAATAAAGGTATAAAACTAGTGTGGGAGACACCAAGAATCCACTGTTGCGGCTCTAACTCAATCGAATGGCCCACCGCTGTAAAAAAATTCCTCATGTAATTGGTATAGTTTAATTCCAAAATATTACTGGTGTAATGATCAACATATGATAAATTCTGTATGTTATTCAATATATGTCCCTGCATGATAACCCCCTTCGGCACTAGAACATAATCAATCGAGTACCGTGCATTATTTTGTAGCCTCACCAATTTGGCACTGGAATTATGGGGTGGGACATACTTTGGAGAGAAAGTCACCAAGCCCGCCACATATGTTTCTGCATCATGGCATGCCTTTTTGCATGGTTCAATATTAGGTCGGTTGGATTTTCTTTTTTTTGAGGCACATTCAGAGGAACCTGTGAAGAAATCACCTCAAGCTGCTCCAAACTGGTAGAAATGGAACCCGGCATTTGGACTTCTTCGACAGATCCCTAATATTCACTTTTCGTGGAAAATTTGACTTGCATTTTGATATCACACAACTTCACAATCTAAAACACAGATTTTGGCTCTAACTTCTCAATCATGATTGCAATGGATCAAAGTTCACAATGAAGAACAAGCGAGGGGAGAGAGGGTTTTTTAAAAATTTTCCCCGCATGCAATCCGTCTATCATTCCCAAGGTGGATTAATTGTCCTAGATACTCCAATGATGATAAGGGAAGTGGTGGATATTTTCACACATGTAATTTATTTCAACATTTAATTCAAAAAGGCCATCAAGGCCACCGCAGAACACATCATAAAATCAACAATAAATGTTTCCCAACTACAAATTCGATAGGTAAGGTCACTCCGAAAATTCGACAAATAGAACTGTGAAAAAAATATCACTCATCAAAATATATAACTTCCACAGGTCTATCATGTTGGGGTTTCCAAGAGACAAGAAAAACACTTTGACAGATTGCCAACTTTGATAAATAGAGTCGCTTCGACATTCTAGGAATTTGGGGTTTCTAACCGATAGCTTTGGAATTCGACTGGAGTACCCGATATAAGATATATTTGACACACTAGTAACTTGGAGATTCCATAAAGCTCGGACATAACTGTATCTCATGGTTTCCAAAGAGATCTGACATAATTGTACATCGACACAACTAATATATGACACAAACAACTATAACAGAAAGAAAACTTGGGGTTTCCATTTTTTTTCTTTGTACAAACTTGCAATCAATTCTTTTTTCTATGTACACACTACAAATGTCCTTATAGGGTTTCATCCGACTCCCATTCACCAATCCTTGAAGAATTTTACCATATAGTGTCTGTAACTGTACTGCACATCCTTATTTAATAAAATTGATAACATATGGTCCTAACCAATGCTTTTGTAGCTTACGAGGGTGTTTGATGAATTTGTTGTCGTAGAGAAGAACTAAGTCTCATAGCTAGAAATGTTTCTTAGTGATGTGGCAATCGTGCCATGCCTTTTCTCGTTCTTTCTTCACCTTTTGATGAAAACTTGCGACAAAGTGGTCTTCCTCCAATTGAAGTAACTATGATAACCTTTCCTCAATAGAACTAGTATCAGACATATCTGTAAAAGTCACAATCCTTAGACTGGGGAAAATATACTCCATGGGAATCACAACCTCTTGTCCATACACCAACTTAAACGACATTTAACTTGTCTATAGTTTACATTTTGTTCTATAATCCCATAATACCGTAGGAATTCTTAAATCCCAGTCGTCCCAGTTCACATAACAAACTTTAGTGAGTGGATGTTCCTAAATTTTATTGAATGCTTTGACAATTCCATTTTCCTATGGATTATATGGGGTAATTTTGTGATGATGAACTTAGAATTCTCCAGTAAGAGATTCTATAGTCTTATTATCAAAATGTGTACCTTGGTCTCTCAGTAGAATGCGCAGACAACCAAACCTGGTACCGAAATTTCCAAATAAGAACTTTGCAGCAGTCACAGCAATACAATCCCGCACTGCTTTTACTCATCCCATCGTGTAAGATAGTATGTCGTAGTGATAATATATCTTGCTCCCATCCCTTTTCCTGGTGGATTAATATGTCCCAAGAAATCAACAGCCCACTTGTCGAATTCTTGCAAGGTAACTTGAGGTAATAAAGGAATTTCATCTCTTCTTGAAGGTTTCCCAATTATCTGACACACGTTGCAATTTTGGAATTCTTATTTTGCATCTTTGTTGATGGTTTGCCACCATAACCTTGCTCTTAATATCTTCTCCATTGTATCTCTTCCTGCATAATGGACAAGTGTGACGCCATCATGAGCCTCAACCAATATGATTGGTCTCTCGTGCTCCACAACACAGCGACGCAATACTTCATTTGGTCCTAGCTTATAAAATTGACCGACGATCAACTAATAATCCACAGACTTGAATGCTAACTGCTTCTTTTGAGAGGTCATGTATCCTTCTGGTGGCATACCTGTGGACAAAAATGTCACAATATCCCAAAAGTATTCATCAACCATTTTTATTGAAAAAGAGTTGTGCGTCAGGGAGATTATCTTCTAAGCTAGTTAGTTCTTCTCTTGTTTCCAACCTCGATAGATGGTCGGGACCCGCATTCAACCTCGCAAGCTTAACTATTATCTAAAAATTGTATTCTTGAAACAACAACAACCACCGAAAAATATTCCCCCCCAACACTGGCTTATTGACCACGTAATTCAATGTAGAGTGGTCAGTAAACATCTTAAAATGTCCTTCCAATAAATAATATCTAAATTTTTGTAATGCACAAACCATAACAAGTACCTCTCTTTCAGTCGTAGTGTAATTTCCTTATGTAGTGGAAACTTTTATGTTGGAAAATGCAATATAGTGGTCGATGGACCCCTCACTTGGTTGAGCAAGGATCGCCCCTAAAGCAATAGATGATGCATCAACATGGACATGAAATTCTTTCTTCCATTCACAAAATACTAAGATAGGTGATGTAACCATTTTTTCCTTCAATGTATCAAGAATCTGTTGGCATTCTTAATACCATAGAAATTTTGTGTCCTTTTTTAGCAGCTTCTCCATCGGCTCTGTTATCTGAGCGTAGCCTTTAATAAAATTCTTTTAATACCCTGTATGAACCATGGTTATTCTCAACTACATAACTGTATTAGGTGGAGGCAAATCGACTATTATAGAAATCTTTGTAGGGTCTACTAGCATGCCTTGCTTACAAACAACATGGCCTAACAGTATACCAAATGGAGCACAAAATATCCATTTCTTCAAATCCAAAGATATTTGATATTGGCAACACCGTTCTAACACGAGCCTCAAATTGTCAATATGATTCTTTATTAATCCATAGACAATCCAATCATCAAAATATACTTTTAGGAACTTATGAAAAAACTCCTTGAAGGTAGTGACAACTATCCATGAAACAATAGCAGGGGCATTCTTTAAGCCAAAAGGAATTACCTTATATTGAAAACAAACCCATTCTATTGCAGAAGTGGTTTTATGACGATACACTTTAGTGATTTTAACCTGATGATATCTGTATAATCCATCCATAAAAGAGTAGGCTTATTGTCCTCCGATAGTCTTAAGCACTTCGTCTGTAAAAGGAGTGGGAAAAGAAACATGTAAACATGCTTCGTTCAACTCCCGCAAGTCGACACAGATTCCAATCTCTCGAGTCTTCTTGTCTTGGACGACCATAGAACTAATCCATTTTGATTCTTCGACCGGTTCGATAATTGCTACATCCAACATTCTCTCGATCTCTTCTCTCACCTTCTCTTTATACCATGGATTTAATATGTACGACTGTTGCTTTACAGTTTTAGCACCATGTTTAAGGGGAATCTTCATTTCACCCAGATCACAAGTTATACATTTCATCTCTGAAAATTTAATAGGAAACTGATCTTGGAACTCATGCAATAAGTCAACCATTTTTCCCACAGTTTCATCATCCCAATAATCACCTATGTTTGAAAACTTTGGATTTTCAGTAGAGCCAATATTTACATTTTTAATCTTCAACGGATGTAGAAATTTATCTAATGATATATCTGGTCCCCTCAAATCACTACTTCCTTAACTTTCTGGGATATGGATATCCCTTGGGTCGTCATCTTCTGTTCCTCCACCAATGTTATAGCATTCCATCATTTTCTCCATTGTCACAGTCCACTATGGTAAGTTAAATGATGGTCATAAAATTTCTTCAAAGATCTTAGCTTTAATAATATGCAATGTTGCATCTATTATAGGACTTTAATCCTCATAGTTAAACGTATGTTTAAAACTTGCAGCCAAACAATCCCAATCTGCAGTTCCTTGTCGCAGCTCCAACAATGTATACCAATTTCTTGGAATAATATCAAGGTTATGGATGAACATGTGGACCCACTCTTGCTTGGGTATACTCTGCCAAGTTGTGCTCCAAGTATTCAAATGATAAGAAGGACTAGTAAGTCCTGTATATTGAATCTCCAATGCATGAGATACCTTCCCCGAACTGAATTTCTAAGTATCTTCTACACTTCGACCAACCAGTTACAGAGAGCTTATGTGTAGCCCACCATCTCGTTAGTGTTGCTTTTAGGGAGACATCTAGGGATAATAAGAAATGTTGCTCAGGAAATTTAATTTCAAATTCATCAATAAACTGAACTGCATTAGGTAATACTTCATACATTGAAAGACTACATACCTCTGTTCCAACCCATCACAAAGGATTTGTCACATGAGCGCATCTTCGCATAGAAACTTCATGCAATCTATTTTTCCAGTTCTCAAGAGATTCTCCAGAATCAGATGAACATGAACTTACACTTCACCAATGGAGCGTACCATTTGCAGTAGGATTAATATAATCATTGAGCTTTGAGGATATATTATAGATATTATCATTATCTTGAGTATTATATTCTCCTTTGACCGATTCTACATATCTCTTCTCTTTTAAGGGATCCATAGGTACGACAACTCTAATATCCTCATTGTTGGTCACCCTATATGCTAATTAATTACAAATAACATACATGATGTTCAATATTAATTGTCAACCCAGGTAGGTCTTTTATTTCAATGACAATAAGCACAATCTATGCACAAACATTTCAAGTAGCTGATTGAATAAAATGGAGATAAACTATCCTACCTATCTGCTTAGCCAAACTCATCTTGTAGTTAAACTAATCTAGCTTATCCGTCTAGGAATTCAAAATACAATTATCTTCCTACAATCATCAATCCAACAGTTACTGATCTAAGAATAAAATAACTAGACTTACTTTTGCAAGAAGTTAAATCCTATAATTCTCAAACTACAGTATTCAACCTCTATTGATCTAACTCATCTAGTAGCTACTGTAACCTAATCATAATCTGTCCAATCTAATGAATTCAAGAAAGATAAAACAAAAACCAGAAACTAGAAGTAAGCTTGAACTCAATTTGATTAATATTGGAAATCCTAGATAGAATAAATGACTAAAAGGAGTTAAAGTTGAGCTTGGCTGTAACAGCTGATCTAACACACCATGCATCAAATAAACTAACCTACACAATCGACTGTCACACCACACAGTTGCAGCTATTCAAGATGAAATCATAAACTACCAATAATGCAATTATCAATTCATTGTTGCAGCTCGCAGTAACACATCTAATGCAATTCCACACCACACAACAAGAAAGAAACTAAACTACCTACTTAACTCAACAATCTCTGTGAGAAGGCGGGCCCTAGCCTTCTAACATAGATTCCATGAACTACCACAAATTAAGACACATAAATATGAAGAACTATACTCTTTGTATTAAAGATGGTAATTCACAGTCTCAGCTCTCTGTTACAGCCTGTACAAAATGATAATTAACCAACCCCAGACTTTGAAAGCCTTCCCATATTTATACATGCAAAATACAATTCGTGATCCACTAATTTCGTGCAGCAATGAAGATCTCTGATTTTCATGCTGCGGAATTACAACTGAACTGTTACAATTGTCTTGAATGAGGCCATTGGACATGAAGGATGTTGTTACTCTAGCAATCAATGGATCAACAAATTAACCAATGGGGAGGCGTCATGTCTGTTGCAGCAATGCTCTGTTGCAGTGAAGTCCTGTTACAGCTCCACGTGGAGAGGTGCATTATTCCCTATTAATGTGAGGAATTGATTCTTGAGAGTAACAGCTGGCACCACATGTCATTCTTTCCTAAGGATTAGCGGCTGATACACCTTTGTCTCTTAATGCTTTGATCTTGACTTAAAGAAATCAACACAAGTTAGCATAAATTAAAGGCTAGAATCCATAACCATAACAATCTTAAGCATTAAATAAATGAAGCAATAATGAATTATACCTATCAGGATTCATGATTGATTTGGAAGAAAGGCATATATATGGTTTATGTAAATAGGGTGTAACAGGGAAAAATGATGTAATAAGTGTGGTAAAAAAGGGGCAATTCTAGGACCCAACATCTCCCCCCAACTATCCAATTGCATGTCCTCATGCTATAGCTTCCACTAATCCGTATCTGAATCTAGATCCATACTCTTCCTGTGGAGGTTGGTGATGTTGAAGGCAAGTTCAGGTGCTTCTCCCCACTTTACAAATCCATTACAAGTAGACCACTTCTCCCAACACTGCTTCTCCTCCTTTTTAGTTAGAACATAACTGCTTCTATATGGGCTCACAGGTAGCCATATAAGAGGAAATATAAATCTCAGTCCCAGCCACCATGGTCCACATATTTCCATGCTCCTAACTATCCAGGCACTCTAAGAAGGGCTCCAAACAATATGGATAATTTTCCTTTAAATCCGGGGAAGAAGCCAACCACTTGTGCTCACTACCTGCCAAGGCATACTGTTGTTCGTTAGAAATTGTCCTTACGCAGGTAGTAATGGATGTCCTCTATAGATCTATCAAGTGCTGAGTCTTTTCAGGAGATTTGAAAAGCCTTTCATGCGTCGCAATGAGGGCTCTTGGAAATCAAGGTTCATTTCTGATCTAGAGAGTAGAATCATCCTCATTTTTCCTGATAGTTTGAAAGGCATCCCACCATTGCATGTGATTGGTGACAAAAGAAGTAAATGCTCTCAACTGAACATCCCCCAAATAAGGCGCAACATTAGAATGGGAATCATGATATGCTGCTCTATCATGCAAATATAATTCGCATAACAAATTATGGTCCCTAAAATCACTTTCTATGAAAGATTCTAATAACTGGGGGGAAGTGATCAACTTACATGGCCTCCCTTCCGTCAACGCTTTCAACTTAAATAAATTTGTTCGCTCATAAAGGAATACATGGTAAGAAGGAGATGGAGATCTGCAACTCAACAATTCCTGAGAAAGAATATAGATTTGATCTTTTTCTTGTTGCATAGACTTGGATTTCTTCAATTCCTCCAGTTCTTTTTGAATCTTGTCCCACTGGGATTCCTGAAAAACCAGTTCTTTAGCCCATTTCTTCCTCAGCTCCCTGACAATATTTTTATGTTCATGGAGAGGGACCATCCATTCTTTGCACTGAGCAATATATTTCTTCCATTTATCTAGCTCAAGATTTAGCAAGGAAAGATTTTTCTCCAACTGTTGAATCCTTCTATCCCCCACATCTTTCTCATCATCAGAGTCTAACTCAATAATTTCTTGAGAAAATTGCATTCCTACCTTGTCACCAGATGTCCCAGCTTCCTTATTTTGAATTGGCAGTGTAACAACTTCCTCTTCCATCAGTGTTGCAATGGCCTCTGCTTGTGTTGCAATCTCAGCAGTTAATTTTGAGGATGGTGGTTCTTGTGTAACAACATCTTCTTTCTGTACCTCAACCTCAGCAACTTCAGTTTGTGTTGCTGAATCAAGAAGTAATTTCGAGAATACTTGTTCGTGTGTAACAACACTCTCTCTCTGAATACCAAACTCAGCAATTTCTGTTTCAGTTGCAGTCTCAACCAATACTTTTAGGATTGATGGTTCTTGTGTGGCAGCATCCTTTCTCTCCAATTCAACCTCAGCCACCTTAGTCTGAGTTGCAATTTCAGCAAACATTTTTGAAGACAAGGGTTCTTGTGTAACAACGTCTTCCTCTTGTACCTCGATGTCAGCAATTGCTGTCTGGGTTGCAACTTCACTAAATATTTTCAAGGATGCTAATTCTTGTGTAACAACATCCTGCTCTTCAATTTCTTTGGATTGCTGGGGTTGTTCCTGATTTACCTCAAGTTCTTCTGACTGATGAGACTGGTATTGGAATAATTCAGTATTTCCTGATGGTTGGGATTGCATTGCTTCATCTTCTCCTAAATCCAAATCAAGGATTATATCAACTTCTGTCTGATTCCCCTCCATCAACTCCTTTTTCGGTGCTTTTTCTCCTTCTTGCTCTGTCTATGCAGGCTTTTGTGCTACCCATCCCAGCACTATAACCCTGTGCCCTGCCGAAAAAAAAAATGTCTCCACATTCTGGGCATACCATTTCTCCTTGTTCTTCATTTCCCAAAACAGGAGATGAATTTTCTAACAAATTTGCATCCTCTACTAATGTATTCAAATTCTTCTCTGCCTGTTTTCCAGTCACTTCCTTCCATTTCTCCAATTCATTCCGAAGAATTTGCACCTCCTCCTTTAACAACTCATTTTCAAAAAGGAGATTTTCAATTTGGGGTTCTTCCACAGTAGGTTCTTGTGTGACAGCAAGTGTTTTGGGGTTTAAAATAGGAATTTCTATGCCTACCCCGGTTGCACATGTCGCTTATGCTATGGTAAATTCAATATTTTCCCTAATTGCATTTGTTGTTTTTGCTACTGCAATAGATCGAGTCCTTCTTCTCTTCACAACTCTTGATGGCTAGTCTTCATTGCATACTGATGCTGCTACTGTAACAACTCTAGTTATTCTCTTCTTTGCTGGGGTAGATGTATGACCTTTATTCCCTGACCTTTTTCTTCTTTTATGTGTCACAGGGATCTCTTCTTCAATAATGGTTCCCCTTATTTTAGGGGAGGATTCGACATCCAACACCTCCATATTTCCTCCTTCTGTTGCCTCTACCTGGTATTCTTCCTCTTGCATTGCCACTTCCGCAGTTGCAGCTTCCATTTTCACAGCTTCAATAGCTGCTCCAGTTTCAGCTTCCTCTGCTCTAACTACTAATGATGCCATTTCCGTTGCTTCAGCCACCACCCTAACTACAATTTCGATTGGGTTTGTTCCTTCCCCTATATGGTTTGTTGCTGTTGCAACTTCTAATATCACTGCCTCATCTGCCATGGCTTCCATCACCACTTCCTCTGGAATAGTGTTCGCTGTTGTTGCAGCTTCCCCCATATCTACCTCTTTTTCCCCCTCAGTCTGGTTTCATGATACTCCATCCCCCCCCCAACTAAATTTGAGGGAATCTGGTCCTCTTCTCCTTCTCCAATACCTCCCAATTCTAATACAGGTTCTCTAATTACCCGGCCCTAACAATAAATTGTGCCCAGGTCAAATTCTGGTGTGCAAGGGCCCTTAAGATTAACAATTTAATTAAGCCATGATTGGTGAGGGAAGAAACTGGGTGTCGGGTTGTTCTTGCATACCCAACCATGTTTTGTAGTGTCTTAAAAAGATAAAACGACATATTCACTAGGCTACCATGGCGTAGATGAGATAATAAGGGAATTCAAAGAAGTAGAAAATTTGGTACCTACCTTCATAGGAGATATATTTCTTCAGGAAAAGTGCCACTTGATCCCAGGACCGAGGTAATGATTCTAGTGCTATCCCACAACCTTTTGGACGAACATTCTCCCCAACTGCAATAAATTTCCTTATTGCAGTCACATTCGGCGCTTTTCGTCCAAACAATTTCTTCCCAACCTGGGGTAAGCCCGTAACCTCGGATGTAATTTCCTCTGTAACCTCTAAGCGCAATCCCCTGACCTCAGAGTGAGTATCATTCCAGTTAAGAACAAACTATAATGTTGTTTCTGTGTGAAAACCATTTAAACGTTGAAAATACTCAGTCCACCTAGCCGCTACAAAGATGGCGAAAACTTCCACGTTGGCACACAGAGCTTCTGTATTCTCAGGTTCATGTCGGACTGGGTTACCCATATCAACCTCCCTTCGTAATTCAGATGACGAATACAACGATTACCAATTCAGACGTGGAAGTTGCAGCATACAGACATTCATGGAATAAACATAATTTTAAATTGGGTATTTTAGGAAAGACGACACAGTTATCAACCCACGGTAAGATGATACAACTATGGAAAATGGCATAATTGGGATGTTTTGGTACGAATCAGGTAAGGTGACGGCCATGTAATAGATACATGTGTTAAGTTTGATACATTCCTTGGCAGTTAAGTGGGTACATCTTGCTGACGGGGACTAAAGACAAAGTGTAATCATCATTGCCACATTTAATTTTACGCTTAATCATGTAAAAGGCCAGAATTCGTACCTTCGCATTATGAGCTCAGCCTTAAATTGCCACCATAACCCGACTTCGTCATCACTTTCATTAAGAAAACATAAGTGCGCATGTGCTGAGATGAGTTGGCCATTGCCAACCAGGCTGGTAAGTACATCCGTGCTGACAGATACCCATGATAGCCCAATAGTTTTCTTCGTTCCTAGCGGACTGCGATTGGAACTGTGGAGTGAGTGTTAAATTCGAGCCCAGTTGAATCACTAGCAGTGATATTGTTTAAGAAGTAGACAATCTGGTGGAGTTGCAGCTGATAAATAGGAGGATTCTGATGGAATTATGACTAGGAAATCGGAAAATAAGCCAAATACAATGGAGTCGCAGCCGAGTATAGAGAAATTCTGGCGGAGTCACAGTTGCAGACAATTTTAGCAGAGTTCGGTGAAATATGGCAGAGTCGCAGCTGCACGAAAAAGACAAAATTTGGTGGGGTCGCAGCTGCGCGAAAAAGGAGAAATGGATGAAAATAGCGGAGTCACAGCTGCAAAAATTGGCAGAATGGACAAAAGTAGCGGAGTTGCAGCTACGTGAAAAAGGTGAAATGGATGAAAATAGTTGAGTCACAGCTGCAAAAATTGACAAAATGGACAAAAGTAGCGGAGTTACAGCTGCGCGAAAAAGGCGAAATGAATGAAAAATAGCAGAGTCATAGCTACGAAAATTGGAAAGATGAGCAGGGCATGATGGAGTCGTAGCTGCGCAAAATGGAGTAACAGGAAAATATTCGGCTGGCTGGTGAAAGTTGTTGAATCATTCATCTTCTTCAAGGAGCTATTCGATCAGGAAAAAAAGATAAGGTGCCTGCAATCGTCTAGCCCAGTCACGATCGCTACTTCTCAAGTCAATTCCTGTACACAGTTCTTCAAAACAAACCTGATCAAGCGAAAAAGAAAAATAAATAAATAAAAGAAGAAAAACAATTTATTTATATACAGATTTATGTGTGGAAATTGCATATTTTAAAAATTCATATGGGTCGAGAAAAATCCCTGCCCTGGCATTAATTGATAATCTGGATCAGCTGCAACATGTGAAATGAAGGCATTCTTTGAGATCGGTTTGTGATACAGTCGTAACCGATGACCATTGGAAAATAATCGTGTCTTGTTTTCATCAATGGTGATCAACCGAACTAGTCCATTATCAAACACTTTATCTATATAGTAAGGACCCAATCAACGGGTGCGTAATTTTCCTTTAAAATCCCTCTTAAACCGTGAATCATACAACAGAGCCCAGTCTCCTTCACAGAAAATTTATTCTTTATAAATTTATCGTGCCACTTGGAGCACTGTTGTTGGATCAAAGTTGTATGATGAACTGTAGCTATGCGGTTCTCATTGTTGGGCTCCAGAATTGTCTTTTATAATGATGTTATTTACATTAATTTCCCATCGTATTTACTGTGATTTAATACATTTATATTCAATAAGGCTATCTTTTACTTTGCTTTATCAATTAAAATCTCGTAAATGAAAGAAATGCCTAATCTCTTATTTTTAATGTATTAAATGCAATAATTATGCAAATCGATACTCCATCTGATCCTTCATCTGACATTTTTTTCGGTCTTAAGTTCTGCACTGGTTTGATGGCATGTTTCAATATTGGGTTATTGGTTTGGTCTATCCCTACCTTCCACTTCTTGTTAATCTTGACGAACCTACACGTGAAAATCAAAACCAAGAATTGATGATAAGTTTGTAACAATATTTTAGATTTAAATAAATAAAAATTGATGAAATATAAAAAGGATTATTATTGACATACTAATATTTTTAAGACATAATTTGTTTAAATCTAAAATAAAACAAAATTAATATAGAACAAAATTGAAAACATCTATAAAATAAAATATTTAAAGTGGAAATGTATTAAGCATGGAAATTACATAAATATTTAAAAACATTGGTTCCATTAGCCATAACGGGGAGGTGCACATTTCGTTGATTTTCCATAGCCTCCATTTAATTAAACAAACAAAATCATTAAACTAATATAATATGAATGGAACTTTCTTTCACTTTATAATATGGATGGCACTTATAAAATATTTCATTTGGCTTTCACAAAACTTGGACTAATATGTAATTAATTTATGCAGGTATCACAAGAAATCACGTGAAAAGGAAGGAGTGCACGTATCATGAGAATGGGAAGGAAGAAGATTGAAAAGGAAGGAGTGCACGTATCATGAGAATGGGAAGGAAGAAGATTGGTAAAATCCAGCATACAGCCAATAAAATTCGACCATAATTAAACCAAGCACTTAGTAGAACAATCCACACAACAAACGAACGTCAATTCAGCCCCAGGAATCCGGATTTACGAACTAAATTCCATTATAGGTCATCCAAACGCCCATTCGGACTTTCATTCGGATTATGTTAAAAACGTGTTTTAACTGATGTAAAAATTTTGGGCTAGATTTGTGGGAAAACGGAGGCGAAATTGGAAATTCTGGAACATGGGTTTTGTGCGGAATAGGCCCATTTAGGTCAAATGAAGGAAGTTTGCCAAAATTCAAAGCCATTTGGGAGAAAATCGTGGTTTCCTTAAACCAACTTTTCCAGAAAACGTGGTTGGTCGTTTTTCTAAATTTAGAATTAGTTGTAATAGCTCAGGAAGTTGGGGGATTCGACTCTATCATTCCCCACTGGCATCTTCATGTAAAAACTCTTCATTTTTTTAATATAAGCATTGTTCTGCTCCTCTGCGTTTTTGGCTCTGCATGAGCCCAACCATTGAATAGTCTGTAAGGATAGATCGTTGTTCTCTGGGAGGGCCCCTCAGCGGCAGTGTGAAGCATCCATTGTCTTCTTAGTGTCAGATAAGTAGTTGTGTGTATTTTTTTTTATCATTTCCTGTGTGTGTAAATCGAATTATAGATTGTGTAATCATTATTGTATTTACTTTATTTAGAATTTCAGATACTTTCTCTTTCTGTTTTGAATATTCATTTTATGCCAATGAGATCTCAGTGTATGCATAAGATAGTTGCAATTTACTTCTGAAACGTCTTTTAGATATAGTGTGAATTTGCATATAGTCTGGTTTTACATGCTATTAGATAGACTGTGTGGGAGCGCTCTACATAGAGATAGTTTTATGCTTTTTTTACTTAGTTCTTATAGGAATTTTAGATATGTTAGTTTATATACTTACTTGTTTCCTGTTCTTGCTTTCAGGTTAATTAGAATTTGGAGTTCGTTCATTGCTCATGCTTTTGCATTCATTTTTATTTTCATTTTGCACATTGGATCCAATAAATAGTTGCATTGACTAATTAGAAAGAATTGCATTTTTTTTATTTTCAGTTAATTAACAAATGAACTAGTCTTTAGGTTGAATGCAATTGAGTAATTTCTTTTATATAGAACAATAAGTTTTAGTTCACTCAAGTAGACTTTCATTTCGAATGCTCATAGTTAGTTTTTCTTTCATAGTGGAGCAAGCTTCGCTTTGCTCAAAACTAGTTTGCAATTTGAATTTGTATAGCATAGTTTATTTCAATTCTCAAAATGATAAGTCTTTGATTTACCTTAGATCATAGAGTAGATAGATTTTGAGTTGTTTAATAGTTGTAATTGTTCTGCTGCTCATAAAATGCAATTTTCTGTTATTTACACATAAGTTGTATTTCCAGAATTCATATGGCCGACCATTCGCACCCTAATTCGGATTGTCTTTCATCCTTCCATTCGTATTTAGACAGAATTTTCAGTATTTTCCAGAATTTCCAGAATTACGTTTTTGTGCAAAAATAATTAGTTAGGGCTTAGGTTAATTTTTCAGTACTTTATCATATTCTGTAGCTAGTTTGGGATTCGAATCCACCTTTAGCATTTCATAATTAGTTTCATACTAACACATAGATTAATTATTTCTGTTATAAGTCATGATGAAATTCATTTACACATAACTTCATTTTACAGTAGTTATAATTAAATCTATTTACATTTTAACTATGTCTTACCAAGCAATAGGAAATGATTTTATGATTTTAATGCAAAAGTAAGTGTAGTTGCTTCTTAGTTTTTGGTCTAAATAGTTCAATTGCTTCCATGTCTGAAACATACAGTAGTATGCATAAATCCAGCTGGTCTTGGAATCATTTTGCTTGTTTTTATTTATAATTTGTCATTCAGCCTATCATCTGGACTGTCATTCGGACTGTCATCCGGACTGCCATTCGAAGTTTAATATTTTCTGTTGTGTTTTTATCCTTAATTAGAGTTTAATTTCTCAGGTTTTTGAATTGCATTATTTCCTGTAGTTGGCCAGTACCTGCATATGTAGTTAAAACCTTGTTTTGAATTACATAGAGTTTTGTTTAAGTTTCATGTTCATTTTTAGTCCTTGTTCATCTCTTTAGCCTACCTTTAGTTTTCATTTCCAGCTTGTATTTGGATTTGGAGTCAATACTTTACCTCTGTTTTTATAGCTTGTTAACTTCCCTAGAAGTTGTTGATTCCACATTTAGCTTAGATTAGTTCAAGCCTTCAATCCTGCACATATAGTGTTTGCATATCACAAGCTACCTTCCTGGGTTGACAATTAAGTGTTGAATTAGATAGCATATATTTACCCAACACTCATCCAACTCATTAAGTTGATTCAAACGGTTCCTCTGAGCTTCTGTTAAATCAAGGTTTGCTTCTATGGCTGTCTTCAAAGTTCTGATTTCAAATTCAATCGAGAAAACAACATTTTTTCCATACACCAATTCATATGGAGAAAAACTAGTAGTGTTGTGCCATGTAGTGCGATAGGCCCATAGTGCCTCTGGGAGTCTGTCAACCCAATCTTTATGGTGGCTTTTCACTGTTTTTGTTAAAATAGACTCAATGACCTTATTTGTGCTTTCCACTATTGAGATATTGTAACTTCAAAGAATATTATATTTGTACTTTATTATTCCGGAGATGTTTCATTCCTCCGTAAAGATCTTATTGTATATCCGGAGATGTTTATTCCTCCGTCGGAATGTGGTAACTTGGGTTATTAGAATTCCCTAGTGGGGGTAGGCCATGTATGTGTTATGTGGGTCAAAGGGTTATTAGACCACCCTAAAGGGGTCGGCCCAGTCAGTTTTAGTGGGGTATTTAACCCAATGGTTAAATACGAGTCTACATGATTTATGTAAAAGACAAGTCAGAGTAGTGTATAAATAGAGGAGGTGTATTCCTCATTTAACACACAGTCACTCACTTGAGAATAGCGCACTTGTGGAGGAGAGGTCTGCTATGGAGGAGGAGCTTATCCTCAGGGTTAAATCTTTGTATATTGCTGGTCATCTATATTGAGGAAGCTTTGCTGGGTTTTCTACCCCATGAGGGTTTCCCAGGATAAATCTGTGTCTCTTGTGTTTATGTTGTGCTTGTTGTTTCTTCAATGATCCTGTATATGCTATTATTGTGAAATGGAATGTAATGCTGCTATTTTCTGTCTTATCATATTAAATATTAACATGGTATCAGAGCTAACCTGAAGGAAGGCAATGTATGGCACTTACGACACTTGCTTCACTTGCGACAATTTGAAGGTTTGGGTTTTACATAGCAAAAACCAGTCATCGTGGAACTTTATCTATAAATCCATTTATGCGAAGGTTCATTATCTAAAACGTTTACAGGTCGTAGATAACATCCCCAGGTACCTTGTGTCCAAAGGGCACCCTCAGATTCATTTTACTTTGTGAGTTATGATCAGTACAAGTTAGGGTTTCGGCCTCTTCCAGATCTTAGTCAAAATCAGGTGACCTTGGAAAAAAGGTCATAACTTGGGCTAGGAAGCTCCAAATGCAATTTCATAAAATATGACAGGTAGTACATAGACTGTACTATCTTAGGAAACGTTTTTAGAGGCCGAAGCTGAACCAGTGACATGTGGCACGCCGTACAAGTTCACTCTCTTGTTTTATCCCATAAACAGGTCACGTTGCGACACTTGGCATAACTCTCTCACAGAAAATCCAATTGAGGTCAGACCTGTCGGGATGGAAAGATGACAGGTCAGGATACGACAAAAAACGTTTTCATACCCTGTGGAGCGAAAAGTTTGGAGTTACAGTAGAAACAATCAGGTACATATTTCTGTCAAAACAGAATTATTTTTGGAGCACCTTCATTCACGGCTTCCAGAATTTAGGGTTTCGGAGAAAGTTAGAATTTTTGGAATCGGAATCCACGGCTGAATGCTACTCAGGAAAATCAAAATTTAGAGTCCAAGATCGAATTTTTTGGTTGGGTAGAAGACCGGGCTTGATCAAACCCCAGTTCGGGATTTTGATCGGAAAGATGGAAAATTAGGGCTTCAGCAAAAGTTGGAATTTTTTGAAGTCTGTAATCACGGCTGGAAGCTCCTCAGAAAAATAAGAGTTTAGAGCCTTGGATCGAACCTTTTGATTGGGCAGAAGGGTGGGATTCATCAAACCCTAGTTCGGGATCTTGTCCAGAAGATCCAGAAATTTTGAAGGCAATTTTGAGGGGTCAAATTTTGGAGATTTCAAAATTGAAGTATGCTAGTTTGATCAGCTCAGCAAGACACATCCTTCCATCAATTCATAAGTGTGAAAGTCAAAGATTGAATTTTTAGGGTTTCTCTAACAAACCGTAATCAAGATCCAGATCAAGTTTCAGGGGGAGTTGAGGCTAAGGCCTTACATAAGAGGACTACAAGAAGTATCGACAGGTATGTCTTAAGGAGATACAGGTATGTCTTGAAATCTGATTCCTGATTATGTTCATGATATATCTATCTTCATATTATTTATTATTACAATCTTGATTAATGTTAGAATTGTCTTATCACCCTAGTAACAGTATGAATGCATGAGAATAACAGAAGACATTCATTGATTAGGGCTATATGATTGTACTAATGCACTGTGGTGTTGTATGAGGTTGATGTTGTCTGGTAACAAGATACAGGTACATCATGAAAGACAAATCAAGTTCCATGACCATGATAACATGAAGACAAAGACTCATCCATAATCTTTGTTCTACTTACGAGGTATGTATGAATTTGTTATATTATACTTAACCTATGAGATATGCAGGTCATAGCACAGGATCTCTAAATCATTGAAGAGAACAAAGAACATATTGTTTAGGTATGTTAGACATAACTAAGCAGGTATACTAATCCAGGTATGTTTTCCTATGTCAAGTTAGAATCTTACCTTGTGTTAGGATCCCTTATATAAGTATACTTGGTATGATTGGTTATGCTTATTCATAAAGCTAGTAATCAAGGGTTTATGCATATTATGTCTCTTATCTTGATGATTTAATTAACCAGAAGAGTACTATGATCAAACAAGAATATGCATGAGTAAAAGAAGACTTCCTTGAAACCCTGAATACTAATGATCATGACTATACATATTCAAGATTATTTAGAATTATAATGTTTTGATAATATTGAGAATATACTAATGAATGTATGTTTGTGTATGAGATAATGAGGATGACACTAGTGCACACTTGAGCATGCACAGTGGTACAGAATGAATAGAAGTTCAAAAGACATATAGAAGATCAAGCGGGAGGCAACCACACAAACATAAAAGATAAGTATTTGAGTTGTTATTTGAAATAGTAAATGATATTGCTTGTATGCATATTTGTCTTCCTAGAATATATCATGCTGAGTGTAAACATTTATAGAGCATTGAATAATATACTACTAATATGCATATGATTGGTAAGTTGGACAAACATCCATTGTCGCTTGTCTAGAATGAAACCTCTTTGCTGACATGTTGAGAGCTGTGCACACTCTCGATAGTATGTTCTGGTGGAGATGGAAGGCATCTAGATAGCCACTGTATGCATACAGGATATGGAAAAGTGTTATGCCAAAGTATTGGTCAAGATAGTTGCATAGCTATGTAAATGATATTTGTATGCATAATAGGTTAACATGATTTCATGATTATGAAGTATTACTGATCATGTACTAATTTTGTTTTGTAGGAAAGATCATGAAGAATGATGAACATCGAACAAGTGATGGATGTTCAACAAGAATATTTACAAATCAAACAAAATATAGAAGGCTCGTGGCTAGAAGATTCTCTTAGAAAGAAGAAGAGAATCATGATGAGATGTTTGCTCCAAGTGGCTAGATAAGACCATTCTCTTAATGGTGTAATTAAAGAAGAAGTGTGAATTAGGTTCTGTATGGGTACCCAGGATCGATAGTCAATTGATGAGATTAATGATCATCATGGGTGATGTGGATCACAACCTTTGCTACAAGGTTGAATATGGTTTCCATACACAGATGAATTGGATGCAAGAAGGAACTCACCACAGAGTTCGAATGATGTTGAGGCCCATCTGACGAGAGATGGCACAGATAGATGGTTGCAGAAATGAAAATGAAAGATATCATATTGATGCATTACTTCCTAGGTCTGGAAGTATGGCAAGGATCAGAAGGAATATTTCTCAACTAGGGAAAGTATGCCGAGAAATATTAAAAGGACTTGAGGTTTTGGAATGGCCACTCTTATGGATTCCAACTTGAAGCTATTAGGGGATGACTCATCAGAGTTAGTGGATATAACTCTATACAATCAAATTATTGGGTCATTGATGTATCTAACATATACTAGGTTAGATATATGCTTTGTTGTGAACACCTTGAGTCAGTATCTAGTGGAAACTAGATGTGTTCACCTGATAGTTACTAAGCATGTGATGAGGCACCTAAAGGATATGATAGAATTTGATCTTTGCTATCTTGGAGATCATGACTTCAGATGGCTACTCAGATGTTGATTGGGCAGAAAGTGTATCAGACAGGAAGAACACATCGAGAGGATGTTATTGTCTAGTATCAACCATGATCTCGTGGTTTAGCAGGAAACAATCTAGTGTGGCTCTTAGCACACGCGGAATATATGGCTGCTTGCTCTGCTAGTTGTGAAGAAGTTTGGCTTCAGGATTGTTTGACTTAGAGATAGAACAACCTATGATCCTATGTAACAAATAGAGTTGTATGAAGATGACAAAGAATCCAATGTTCCACGATAAGTCAAAGAACATAATAAGATATGATGCAGAAGGAACTATAAAGTTTGAATCTGTAACAGAAGTACTAACCAAACCTCTACCTCAAGTGAACAAGTTACCAACATACTAACCAAACCTCTACCTCAAGAAAAGTTTGAGTATCTCCAAGACAAGCTTGGAAGGACCCTCCTCGAAAGGGGGAGTGATGTGGTCACCGATGATGAGATTGCCTCATCGACAGCAAGGTCGATGATGTGGATACTTGTTTACTACACTTGGATACTTAGATCATTTAGACTTAGGACTCTTATACTTAGAATATTTTTTACTTGCTTTTACTTTGATGATTGATGTATTAATGAGGATACATGTTTTGTCGATGTATCAATGAGGATACATGTTTTGCTGATGTATCGATGAGTATACATGTTTTGTTGATGTATCGATGAGGATACATGTGTTGTTGATGTATCGATGAGGATACATGTGTTGTTGATGTATAAATTAGGATACATGTTTTGTTGATGTATCGATGAGGATACATGTGTTGTTGATGTATCGATGAGGATACATGTGTTGTTGATGTATCGATGAGGATACATGTTTTGTTGATGTATCGATGAGGATACATGTTTTGTCGATGTATCAATGAGGATACATGTTTTGATGATATCTATATTGATAAGGATACAGGTAGGGATTGTATCATCCCCAGACTTCGGTCCCTTGAATTGATCCGTAGACGTATGGTCTCCGAGAATGAAGTCCTAGTGGACAGGTAGGGATTGTATCATCCCCGGACCTTGGTCCTTGAATTGATCCGTAGACGTATGGTCTCCGAGAAAAAATTCCTTAGTGGACAGATGGGGATTGTATCATCCTCGGACTTTGGTCCCTGAATTGATCCGTAGACGTATGGTCTCCGAGAATAAAGTCCTTAGTGGACAAATGGGGATTGTATCATCCCCGGACCTTGGTCCTTGAATTGATCCGTAGACGTATGGTCTCCGAGAATAAAGTCCTTAGTGGACAGATGGGGATTGTATCATCCCCGGACTTTGGTCCCTGAATTGATCCATAGACGTATGGTCTCCAAGAATAAAGTCCTTAGTGGACAGATGGGGATTGTATCATCCCCAGAACTTGTTCCCTGAATTGATCCGTAGACGTATGGTCTTCGAGAATGAAGTGATGGGGATTGCATCATCCTGAAACCACTAGTTCAAAATGTACGTGATGGGGATTGCATCATCCCGGAACCACTAGTTCAAAATGTACGTGATGGGGATTGCATCATCCCGGAACCACTAGTTCAAAATGTACGTGATGGGGATTGCATCATCCCGGAACCACTAGTTCAAAATGTACATGATGGGGATTGTATCATCCACGGACTTCGGTCCCTGAATTGACCCGTAGACAGATGTCTCCGAGAAGTGGTCCCTAGTGGACGAGAGGGGATTGTATCATCCCCAGACTTTGGTTTCTGAATTGACCCTTAGACAGATGTCTCCGAGAAGTGGTCCCTAGTGGACGAGAGGGGATTGTATCATCCCTGGACTTTGGTCCCTAAATTGATCTGTAGACATATGTCTCCGAGAAAGTGGCCCTTAGATTTTGTCTAAGTTGACGAGTGGACTGTATCATCCCTAGACATGTTATGGTGTCTTAAATGAAACATGTGTTTTGCAGAGTATGCTGTTATTGAGGATACTTGTATTGATATTGATGATATGTATTGGTGTAGATACTTGTATTGATGATGTGTATACTTGTATTGGTGTGGATACTTGTATTGATGATGTACTTGTATTGGTGTGGATACTTGTATTGATGATATACTTGTATTGGTGTGGATACTTGTATTGATGATATACTTGTATTAGTGTGGATACTTGTATTAACGATGTTGTTGATCGTGATGATCTAGATGACGATGCTGCTGATCGTGATGATCTAGATGACGATGCTGTTGATCGTGATGGTCTAGATGACGATGATGTTGATCGTGATGATCTAGATAACGATGCTGCTGATTGTGATGGTCTAGATGACGATGATGTTGATCGTGATGATCTAGATGACGATGCTATTGATCATGATGATCTACATGACGATGTTGCTGATGATGATGATTGTGTGATGACGATGCTGATGATCGTGTGATGACGATGCTGATGATCGTGTGATGACGATGATGATGACGATGCTGATGATCGTGTGATGACGATGCTGATGATCGTGTGATGATGATGCTGATGATCACGAGGATCTAGTTGATATTGTTATAGCTATTCAAGTGCTACAGAAGATAAAGACTCAGTACTGAAGATGTTGATGTTCCAATATTGAAGATGTTCTAGTAACTGCTTGAGTTACCGATGATGTTGAGAAAGCTTCCAATGATTTATAGATGTATCATGTATGATGTTGATGACTCCTTGCTCGTGCAGATGTTGTTATAATATCCTTCTCATTAAGGGGGAGTGTTGAGATATTGTAACTTCAAAGAATATTATATTTGTACTTTATTATTCCGGATATGTTTCATTCCTCCATAAAGATCTTATTGTATATCCAGAGATGTTTATTCCTCCGTCGGAATGTGGTAACTTGGGTTATTAAACTTCCCTAGTGGGGGTCGGCCCTGTATGTGTTATGTGGGTCAAAGGGTTATTAGAACACCCTAGAGGGGTCATCCCAGTCAGTTGTAGTGGGGTATTTAACCCAATGGTTAAATACGAGCCTGCATGATTTGTGTAAAAGACAAGTCAGAGTAGTGTATAAATAGAGGAGGTGTATTCCTCATTTAACACACACTCACTCACTTGAGAATAGCACACTTGTGGAGGAGAGGTCTGCTATGGAGAAGGAGGAGCTTATGCTCAAGGTTACATCTTTTTATATTGCTGGTCATCTATATTGAGGAAGCTTTGCTGGGTTTTCTACCCCATGAGGGTTTCCCAGGATAAATCTATGTCTCTTGTGTTTATGTTGTGCTTGTTGTTTCTTCAGTGATCCTGTATATGCTATTATTGTGAAATGGAATGTAATGCTGTTATTTTCTGTCTTAGCATATTAAATCTTAACATCCACTTGGCCATTGGCCTATGAGTCATATGGTGAGGTTATTTTGTGCTGAATGTGAAATTTCTATAATAGGGCTTCCAATTTGTGAGGCACGAACTGTGGTCCACCATCTATAACGATTTCCTTGGGTACTCCAAACCGAGTAAAAATCTCTTCATACAGGAAATCAATTACAGCCTGATCATTGGCTTTGACCAACGCTACAGCTTCCACCCATTTGGTCATGTAATCTGTGAAAACTAAGATGTAAACTTTCTGCTTTGAGGGAGGGTTGATAGGCCCTATGAAATCTAGAGCCCATCTGTCAAAAGGTTCAACCATAAGTTGTGGCTGAAGAGGCATTTCATCTAATCTGTTAGGTTGTCCCATCCTCTGGAAGCTATCACAAGCCTGAACGTACTTTTTCGCATCCCTGAACAATGTAGGCCAAAAATATTCCATCCTTAAAACCTTATGACCTTTCCTTTTGTCAACAAAGTGCCCCCCACAGGGCTCATCATGGCAGGGTTTCAAGATACTGAAAATTTCATCTTCTCCTACACATCTTCTGATTTCCAGATCAAGACCTGTGTAGAAAAGATGCCCATTGATCCAGCAGTATCGAGCACTCCGCTGTATAATTTTTCTTTTCTCTCTCTTCGACAGATGTGCTGGAAGCTTGCCTGCAGCCAAAAATTAAGCAATATCCGCGTACTAGGGGGAATGAGATGATACTGCAAACAAATGTTCATTAGGGAATGAATCTTCGACTGGTAAATTGTCATCATTGTTAGTAAGTCGAGATAAAAAGTCTGCAACAACGTTTTCCTTCCCTGGTCTATCAATAATTGTGATGTCAAATTCCTGTAACAGTAGAAGCCATCTAGTTACTCTAGCATTCGTGATTGGTTTATTCATTAAATACTTGATGGCTGAATGACTAGTGTGTACAAAAGTGGAATATCCAGTAATGTAGTGTCTAAATTTGTTGATGGCATAAACTATGGCAAGGAATTCTTTCTCTGTGACAATATAGTTTAGTTCAGCAGGGGCTAGGTTCTTACTGATGTAATAAATTGCATATGGAACATGACCTTCCTGTTGTCCTAGAACTGCTCCAATGGCAGTGTCTAAAGAATCTGAGGAGATATGAAAAGGCATAGCCAAGTTGGGCCCTCGTAAGATGGGTGCTGTAGACAGAATTTTCTTAAGTTCAGTGAACATTGTTTGACATGCATTATTCCAATCAAGTTGTGCATCCTTCATCAACTGGGTGAATAAAGGAGAAGCTAATTTGGAAATTTTTTCTATGAATCTTTCATAATAACGAGCATTCCCTAAGAAGCTACGTACATCCTTTTGTGTTCCAGGAGTTGGTATATTTTCAATTACCTTGATTTTGGATGGGTCTACTGAGATACCATCAGCATAGATGAAGTTCCCCAAGACTATGCCCTCGCCCATCATCATATGGCACTTTTCAGTGCTTAAATATAGCTAGATTTGTTCACAACGTTTCAAAACCTTTTATAAATTTTTCAATGCTTCTTTGAAACTACTACCGTATGGAGTGAAGTCATCCATAAAAATTTCCATGCAGTTATTTAGCATCTCTGAAAATATTCCAATCACTGCTCTTTGCAATGTGGCTGGTACATTACACAACCCGAAAGGAAGTACCCTGTATGCAAAAGTGCCCCAGGGACAGGTGACAATGGTTTTGTCTTGGTCTTCTGGAGAAATCTGGATTTGGTTATAGCCACTAAAGCCATCCAGAAAGGAAAAATACTTCTTCCCAGACAAGGTATCAAGGACTTGATCAATAAAAGGTAGGGGGAAGTGATCTTTCTGCGTTGCTTTGTTCAATTCTCTGTAATCCACGCAGACCCTCAATTTCCCATTCTTTTTTGGTACAATCACGAGTGGAGAAACCCACTCGCTATCTGAAATTGGGTATATAAACCCTTCTTCCAAAAGTTTTTGAATTTCCTCTTTCACTATGTCCCTTAGGTTCGGGTTCATCCTTCATTGTGGTTGGCACACTGGCTTGGAGTTGCTCTTGATATAAATGTGATGGGTACACAGATTAGAAGGAATACCCTTCATGTCTGTGTATTCCCAAGCAAAACCTCCTTTGTGTTTTTTTAGCAAAGTGATCAACTGTTCCAGCTCATTGGGCGCAAGGTTCGGATTGATGTTCACTGTTTTTCCTGGCTCAATTTCTACTGGGACACTTTTCGAATTTTTAAGTACTGGAATTATATTGGCATCACTGACTAGAGTTTCTTCCGTAATATTTTCTTGTTCTTTCTCATCTAAAGTACTGTTTAGGATCTGGTAAACATGTTTATTAACAAACATGGGCTCACTGATGAAAATATTAATAGTATTGTCTTTTGCTTCATCCTTAAAAGTTAAGGTTCTTCCTATCGTTAATAATGGTTGAATGCTTTCTTCCTCCTCCAAATCCACCCAAAGTGGAGTTTCAGCTTCTGAGATTGGCTGGGATAGAGGGTATAAGGTCAGGCTTTTAATAACAGTCCAGTCTGAGATAGTCATGGACCCTGACCGATAGATGATACATGCATCTGTTGTGGCTAACAAAGGTCTTCACAGGATCAGCGGGTGTCCCCCCAGCTGCGACTTTGGCTGTAACACCAAAATTTCCGTAGGGTATTCCCACGAGTCGACATAAATTACTAGGTCGTCCAGGATTCCATTAGGATTGATTGTTGATCTGTCAGCAAGTTCTAAAATGGTAGGGTTTGGCCGAAGATTAGTGATTCCAAGTTTCTTCACAGTTTCTATGGTCATAACATTAATAGCCATGCCTAAGTCTACCAATACGTTGGGGATTTGCATGTTTCCTATGTGAACTGTAACAATATGGTTTCTAGGGTCATCATATTTTTCCAAAGTGGTCTTCCCCATTATTAATTCAGAAAGCTTTCCCAATACATGGGCAGTGGGAGGATCTTTACGCTTTCTTCTTGGTTTCTTTACACATAGATCTCTAACGGTCTTGGCATAAATGGGAACGTCATAGAGGTCTTGTAACAGAGGGATTTTGACATACAAATTCTTCAATTCTCCTAAGAGATTGAATCGAGGTTGTTCCACTATTTTCTCCAGGGCCAATTGTTCAGGATATGGCAGTTCTCTTATCGATTGTGTAGGCTATGATTCATTGTGTTATTTCCCGAGTTTCAGCTACTGTGTCAGTAGGAATATCGGCATCCTCAATGATGGGGATTGCTGAGTTAAACATATTCTCAAAGTGTTGATTCACTCCAGTTTCAGTCACTGGGAATGAAACATCCTCAGTGATGATGGGTTCCACTACCCTCCCTGATCGTAATTGTATGTCATTGCAGGGAATTTGGGAAATGGAATATGAAGGCATATTGGTAGTCTCAAATTGATGGCAGTCTCAAATTGATGAACTTCTTTATTATTCGGGTTTGGTTAGGTTTTGCAGGTAGTTGTGGTCGCAGTGGTACATTCATAGGTGTGGCGTTGTTTTGGAATTGCAGTTGTGGCTACTGATACTATTGGTGAGGATACTGTTGATATTGATTTTGGTGACAAGGAAAGTTATTTCCTTGGTAAAAACTTCTCCAGTTGGGATTCCAGGGAGCTTGTTGGTTCGATTATTGTGACCATGGTGTCCAAGAGTTAGGATTTTGCATTGGGTTCTGAGATGGATGCCATTGGTTGTTAGAATAATGTGAAGGGAATTGTGTGTTCATATTATTCATACCATTCATATTACTCAAGAAAAATGATGGATCTGGATTCATACCTTGATTTCAAGGCTGCCAAGGTTTCTTCTGTGCAATAAAGTAAGCATGTTCCACGTCTGAAGTGGATTCCTATAGGAGTGCTTTGAATTTGGGTAATGAAGGACATTCCTTGGTATCATGCTCCAATTCACATATCCTACATATCTCTGCCTTGTCCAACAGGCATTCTTTCAGTGGGTGTTTTTTTCTGCATTTAGGATAGAATACACCAAGTGTTAAGTATTCTAGTGCTTGCCTCTGTTTAGCTCTCAAGACATCTATTTTTGAGGAAATGGAGCTCATCATATCAGTTTTGAAATTCTCCAATAGGTTTCCTATTTCTGCTCGGGTGGCTCCTCCACTAGATGACTTCTGTGTTCTAGTGAAGACATCCTGATCTCGATCTTTGTCCCTCTTATTGGTTCTAGAGTATCCCCATGAATACCTTCGACATAAATCAATGATCTTGGCAAAAGGTTCTTTTGAAATGTCCCGTTTTCCCAGCAAATTCAGCATATCTAGTTAATCTTCTCTAATCCCTCTCAGCAAGATGATCTTAAGTACATCTTTTCCTATCTGTGTATGACCAGACCTTTGTAAATTGTACAACAACCTTTCAACAGAATCTTCTAGGCTCTCTTCTTCCTTCTGAACCATTTTAAATAGCTCTTCCTTTCTATCTCTAATTCTACAATATTCTTGATATTTAGAAAGGAAGGTTTGTTTCATCTGATCCCAAGTAGTGATGGTCTCTGTTATGTGGAATTCTGCCCTACGGATAAGTCAAAATTCCCTTAGGCTAAAGTAGACTTTAACTAACTCTAGGCTAAGAACAGACAAAACAAATGCAACCTTGAATCCCTAGATCTAACAAACATCTCAGAATTAAAATGCTGGAGAGAATAGAAGGAATTTAACTGACCTTATGTCCAAACGCTTGTCTTTGATATTTGCTCCAAGCTCCAAGTCCTCACAAGTAAACCTGTTAACAATGGAACCAAAACACAAGCATGTACTATTCTCTAGCAATCTGAAAACATGAGTTAGGATCTAAATCTGTGAGAGATACAAATCATATCATTAAAACAAGATTAACACAAATGATTTGGGAAAACAAGACAAGTTATTCCATTACAACTTGAAGATTACTTACAAAGGGTGCTTGATGCCCAAGTCAATCCTCCAACTCCAAGTGTCTTCTCCTCTAGCTATCTCCACAATGCTGCAAGACCATAAGTTTGGTGCTCTCAAGAGTCCTCCCCTTTTCCCATGGCATGCCTCTCTTTTATAGTGAATGGTGAGGTTAACCAACAAGAGAGATGAGTGGATCTAAGGAGGGATAAGTGGATCAGGGTTTCTAATCGAAGGAGGTGAGTTGAGATCGAATTAAGGAACCCAATCTTCCATTATCTTCGAAAATCCAAGATCCCACAAGCCAAGGGCAAAAAACTATTAAAAGGGTGCCGCGTTTTGCAAAGTCTGCAGAACGCGGCACTGCCGCGCTTTGAGGCAAAAGTAGAACGCGGCAGTGTCTAGTGCCGCGTTTTGTCAAGCTGGCAAGGCGCGGTAGTGTGTAAAAATAAAGTCCAAGGTGGGTCAAAACTTGCCAGGGTGAATTCACCTTCAAGGTTGACTCATCATCTGTTTCTTCTGGATGGTTCAAAACAGTAGGGAAAGTGTCGTCAACTTGTTTTGTGATGGGGATGCGACACCGTGAAATATAGAGGTATAACAGATGCCCCCTAAAGTGTGAGGTCAGAAGGGACTGATGGCCGAAAGACTTTACGAATAAAATGTGCAGAGATAGCATCGAGGAGAGCGACACGGAGCTGAAATAGAAACAAAGTGTTAGATATACCACCGAGGCGGGCATTCCCATGCTCGGAAACAAATGACTCAAAGCATGGCTGCCGACCAATACATTGCAGATCCATGAGTACTGAGATAATGTAAACTGTGGACAGGTCATGGCTACTATGAACAATCGTAGATCCATGAGACAGTAACGACACAGCCACGACCAATACAATAAGTGGATCTGTGTGACAATACAAAAGACATCTCCATCGCAGCCTGGATGCAGTCAAGATACAGTGATGCACCCAGGGTCTTCTACCCGATCAAATAAAGATACGAATCTAACCATGTGATTACAATGTGTTGGAGTCGAACATGGAAGAAACCATTTGATTACCGGTCAATGATGTGGACCGTTTAACAAATGCGAGGGAGATCACCAATAATGACAATGATTCCCAAGGTATCAATAGTACATCTCAACGAAATGCGAATGAATGAGTTGATGTCGAGCATCCGAGAGATTGCTTGATCAGAGGTCAATGAGGTGAACCTACTGTCAAACACGAGGAAACCTGCCATTGAGGCATGCAGGTACCAAGGTACTAATGGTTGATTCCTAAGTCTAATTCCTGGATAGTGATTTGGTGTCGACAGGAATAGACTCGTCGAAGGTGGGCCATGATGATTCCCACATCATCGACACGAAATCGGCACATATGATAGGATGATGAAGTAATGAAATATGTACTGACACAGCGGAGGCCTGACACAATGAATGACTCGATACAATGCAACCCTTTGAACATATAACGGCATGTAACAAGACTTGGCAGCAGGGATTATTGATAAATAGAGAATAGACACCGGATGAGTGGACTTGTGGCCAGGGAGACGACTCATGATGATGACTATGACTTAATGAAAGACGGATATCCCAAATATAGACAAGAGATGGACGCATGCCATGTTCAAAGGTAACGACTGATAAGCTGCCATAGATAAACTTGACTTGTTCCCCCATATTTCCCCGACATGATGGACGAGTACCTCTTTCTTGTTTTACGAGCTTGAAGAGGATAACAGATGCTCGGTGTAGCTCATCTTGTGGATGAGTCCAATCTCACATGTTTTACGAACCTGAGGAAGGAGGGGTTCGTCCCAAAGTGGGTCCTTCGATGTTAATATTTTAACGAGTCCAAGGAAGGAAAACTCGGCAGTTTTTCATATTTAGAGAGCCTAAAAAACTTAAAGGAAGCTCCATAATGTACTTTTTCGTAAAATTTAGTCTCTCGATCCCGAAAAAGTGTAAAATGATTCCCGAGAGAACTCTCCCAGCCGAGATTGACCGAGGTATACCTTTCTCGTAAATAGTCTAGACGGGCCGAAAAATGGGTAACCTATCACCGAATAGACGACCTTTCAAATACTTTTACAAGTGTGAAAGAGTCAAGATCACTTGGCAATCTTTTCAATTTTAAGGAGTCTGAAAAGAGCTTAACTATGGACTCCTATGGTCTTTTTCGTAAATTTTAAATTATTCTGGTCCGAAAAAAGAATAAAATACAACCAGGATAATACTTTCCTCATCGTTTAACGAGCATGAGTAAAGCTGACCGTACTCGACACCGTTTACTTGCGTTTGACAAGCACGACACAGGCGTGAAAGCGCTTGGAATCTTTTTCAAGTTTTAAATCCAGAGCACGAAAAAGATAAAGTGGGCTCAATATGAAGGTCAAACTACGAAGAAATACCAGTATGAATGCATCCCATTTCTACCGCGGATCCTGTCAATGAATGCTCAAAAATCGGGCATTAGTAATATGAATAAAGGTTTACTAATTTGAAATAGTAATTAATTAAAAAATATGAAAAAATGCTATATAAGGCATGGTAAAAATAGAAATTACTATTCATTTGTGATTTTTACCCAAAGGAGTCATTTTTACCCATTTTGGAGCAAAATTTCAAGGATCGATACTGAGAGTTCTGGGACACCATTTCGACCGTCGTCTGCGCCAGGTAAGAGTGCTTGAGCCCCTCTTTCATTTCATGCAAGAAATTTTTGTTTTCACCAGGGGAAAATTAATTTTTTGGGAAGCCCTTTTGGGCAAAAATCGCCTGCCGTACTGCCGCGCGGGTCCCCTATCGAAAAACGCGGCACTGTTGAACAGTGCCGCGCTGTAGCCTCAAAATGAGGCGCGGCACTGTGGACTGCCGCGCGATAAGGTGTCCTCCAGGCGCGGCACGTGCGAAAATTAAGTTCAAAAAATCAATTTTTCCTCAAATTTTTGCTGGAAGTAAGTTGTTAAATAGTTACTAATTACTTTGTTTGCCCTTTTGCAGGGATTTGCAACTTATTTGGAGCAAAATGGTGAGTTGGAAAGAGAGGGAGCATGAAGCGGATGATTTCGCAGCCGAAAATGACCTACCAACCGTGACTGCATTGCGAGAATGTGGTTTGCTAAAGTTTTTCAAGACCAAAGGGATCCGCCAACAACCTAAGCTTCTTACTCACCTTGTTCAATTGTGGGACCCTGATATCGAAGCTTTCCGAGTGGGAGAGCATGTGCTTGAAATCCAACTTGAAGACATCTACTTTCTCACGGGCCTCTCGAAAAGAGGGGCCCGGCCGAATCTTACCGGGTACAGTGCTTCAGACTCAAGCACGGATGATTTGATTGCTCGATATTGTCAGGCGGGTTCGAGTAAGAAGAGCGGGAAAGTGGCCATAAAAGAGGTCACAAATCTTCCTTTTAAAACTTTGCTATTCACTATTACACGTGCAGCAGGAAGCGTGAGTCCACATCAGGGAACCCGCACACAGGTAAATCTCGCAGCAGAGTGCATGGGAGGGATAGTCTTCAACTGGTGTGAGGCAGTGTTGTCCCACATGAAGGAACAGGTGCACAAATGTAGAACCGGGAAAAATACCCAGTTTGGCTATGGGAGTATCTTGGTCACTTTCTTCCTGGCAAGGGTGCCATTACTGCGTCCACAGATATCTATGCATCCTCGTCCACCTACTGAGCCATGGATGGCTCGATGGAGTGACTACGCTGGACGCCTTGGGGGACCTCAGCGGTTAGCCTTTGGAGAGGACTTTTTCTCTTGGCTAGAGGAGCAGATAGTCATGATCGACGACTATCCCTATTCAGGGGTAGATTTCCGCGAGGATATCGACTTGGCTTTGCCAGAAGATGATGACTGGGACAACTCTGGTATGACCTTCACGGATATGTATTTTTCTTTTTGAATATTTAATTTTTTAATGCTTTTTTAGAATGTGTAAAAGACTTCTAATGTATATTCGCATGCATGTTGCAGACCGTGGACCACAGAGGCCAGCCGGATACTCTCCACTACGTCGTGGTGGTGTCGATCGTCCAGCAGATCCTGTCGAAGAAGAAGATGAAGACGAGGCAGGGGGTGTCCGAGACATTGAGAGGAACCTGCAGGGATTGACCCATGGCATCCCTGCTATGCAGATGGATGATGTCCCCTACCACCTCCAGCGGCATACTGTGGGTGTACCTGGACGTATTAGTCGACTTCTTCGCAAGGTGGTTCGAGCTGTGATGTGTTACCACCGTCAGCAGGAGGAGTCCGATGAGGGACACGATAGGTCCCCTAGATCTCCATAGATGGTCTTTTGGTCTTTTTTTTTTTTGCGGCATGTACACGATATGTAGGCTTTGAGGGCCAATTTTTGTATATGGGATTTAATCCCCAATTTTGTCTTTGACACAAACTTTATGTATTTTGGAAAAAAACACTTTTATATACAGTGATATGGACCTATTTATGACCTAAATATTTACAATGACTTGTGCATTTTATTTTTTATGATGTGTTTATGTATGGGCAAGATGCCAGTCCAAAATGTAATTAGCCAATGAATCGGCAATACAATTGAATTCTCTCGGTATGTGTTGATATGTGATAAAATCAAATGACCGTTCCAAGAGGCGTACTCTTCGGAATAAACGAAGTAATGTAGGATCGCGAACTGTGTAAACACGGTTTAGATGTGAAACCACGAGTTGGGAGTCTAAAAAGACCGATAAGGAGTCAATCCCGAGTGAGGAAACCTCTGTTAAGAGACCAATGACTGCATGGTACTCTGCGATATTGTTGGTTGCGGGACCTAAACAAATGGCTCCTGAAGAAAACAACTCGCCAGTGGGGGAATAGATCACCCATGCTGCGGAAGCGAGATTCCGGGTATGTCGGCTTGCACCGTCAGCGAATCCAAAGTAGGTAGACATCTGCGCATAAAGGCACGAGTCAAAGTAAGTGTAGATACATAAGATCCATGTGCACACTAAAACAAAAAGCAAACTAAGTACATTATGTACAAAAAGTAACCCGCGCGGGGTAACCTCACGCGTAGAAACGCTTGAGGTATAGCCCGTTGCGGGGCCGAGCCAATGGCGTACCATCACAGTCGACTAGTTCATAGGCTCCTTTTTCTAAGACATGTTTTATGATGAAGGGGCCGTACCACATAGATTCAAGTTTACCTTTACCAAGCTTATCATGCATCTGGTCATATGTAAGTACAAGGTCACCCTCATTGAAGATCCGAGGTTGAACGGATTTGTCGTATTGAGCTTTGACGCGTTTTTTGTGAGCTTCATTAGCCAAAGCGGCGTCGCGGCGGGTTTCATCTAGCTTAGCTAGGTATAGAAACCGTTCTTCTTCGGAAGTAGTGTGTGGAAGTAGCTCTATGGCTATCTTGAGTGATGGAATTTCACATTCAATCGGGAGAATGGCTTCTAGGCCGTACACCAATTGAAATGGTGTAAACCCAGTAGCACTTTTCACTGAGGTTCGGTATGCCCACAGTGCTGAGAACAGAGCTGAGTGCCAATTGGATTTTTGGGTACCCACAATGCGCTGAATCATTCGTTTCAGGACCTTATTGATGGCTTCAACTTGGCCATTAGCTTGTGGGTAATACGGGGTTGAGTTTTCGTGGCGAAAACCCAATTTGGTACTTAGTTCTTCGATCATATGATTCCTAAAATGGGAACCATGATCGGTCACAATAGACTGTGGGACACCGAATCTAGCTATGATATGATTGAATATGAACTGCGCTGCTGTTTTGCCGTCTTCAGCATACGTAGGCATCGCTTCAGCCCATTTTGTAAAATAGTCCACAGCTACTATGACATAGCTATGCCCCCCGGCTGAAGTGGGCTTACAGTGCATAAAATCAATGCCCCATTTGGAGAAGGGGCCGACGGCAATGACAGGATGGAGTGGAGCAGGATGCGAGCGTGCTTTGCTATGAAAGAATTGACATGGCGGACACTTCTTGACTGTTTCAATGCAGTCTTTGAAAATCGAGGGCCAGAAGTATCCTGCTCGCAGTATTTTCTGGGTCGTAGCCATCCCAGAGAGATGACCACCACATGCTCCAGCGTGGCAGTCATTGAGAACGCGTTCCGCCTCATCTAAGGTCAAACAGCGTCGAAGGACAGTGTCGACACCGCACCGATACAAAGTATCGTTCACTATAAGGTAGTATTTTGCGTGATGTCTGATACGTCGTCGTTCATCGCGGTTGAGGTCGGGACGGAAGCGTTGGGTTTGGAGATATAAGAGAATATCCCCATACCATGGATCAGACGTGCTAATGAGGAACAATGATTCGTCGGGAAGAGAATCAATGGGCTCGGATTGCTCAGTAGCACGGGGCAAGTGGCAAATTAACTCAGCGAAGACCAGAGATTTCTTAGACTTGGCTTTGACAAATTCCAAGTCAAACTCTTGAAGGATGACAATCCAACGGGAGTACTTGCCCCCAAGCACTTGTCGTGTGAGGATATAGTACATCGGATTGAAATTAGCGATGACGGTGGTCCGACGGAGTAAGATGTAGTGACGGAATCTCTGGACAGCAAACACTGTTGCCAGAGCCAGCTTTTCAACATGTGAGTAGCGAGTTTCAGAGTCGAGAAGACTCTTGCTGAGGTAGTACACCACATGTTCTATGCCGTTGTGGTCTTCCTGGACTAACACCATACCAATGGTGGAAATCGAGGCTGCGAGATAAAGGATGTAGTCCTGTGTGTAATTCGGGGGTTGAATCATAGGATCTTTGGTTAAGGCTGCCTTTAAATTATCAAAGGATCGTTGGGCTTCATCATCCCATATGAAGGGAACATTCTTCTTGAGAAGCCGCATCTAGCCTTTTGTTATCTCGGACAGATTACAGATAAAACGGCGTAGAAAGTTTGCATGCCCTTGCAAACATTGAAGTTCTGGAATATTGCTAGGTGAAGGCAGGGCTATGATAGCTGCTACCTTTGCGGGATCTAGACGTATCCCGTCTTTGGAGACTATGAAGCCCAACAGTTTTCTGACTTCTACACAGAAAACGCACTTATGCGGGTTCAAACGTATATTGTAGCGCCGGCACCTTTCGAAAATGGCACTCAAGTGATCTGGATGTTCTTCCCGAGTTCGAGAATGAGCGGGAAGGTCATCGAGATATGGCTCTACGATATGTTTGATGTCATGAAATGCGTAGGACATCGCCCGTTGGAAAGTTGCCCCGGCATTTTTGAGTCCAAAAGGTAACTTCCGATATGCAAAGATCCCCCAAGGGCAGATAAAGGCCGTTTTGTGCTGGTCGGCTGGGAGGATATCGATCTGATTATAGCCAGAAAAGCCATCCATAAATGAAAAGATAACACTTCCGGCACAGTTATCGATGATCTGGTCAATAAACGGAGTTGGGTAGTTGTCCTTGGGACAAGCTTTGTTCAAATCACGGTAATCAACACAGACTCTGATCGTTCCCTGTTTCTTGGCTACTGGGACGATGTTGGATACCCATTCTGTCAATGGGACAGGATAGATAAAACCAGCACGCAAAAGTTTTTCAACTTTTGCTTTAATGGCGGCTGCCTTACGAGGATGAACGGGTCGAAGCTTTTGCCGAACAGGTCGGGCGCCAGGAAAAGTTGGAATTTCGTGGACCACAATCGACGGGTCGATTCCTGGCATCTCTTCATAACTCCAGGCGAAAACATCGCGGAAAGTTTTAAAGTAGGCATTATAGAACTCCGTCTCGAGAGGAGTACATGTTTTGCCAATGTGTACATTTTCCACGATACCAGGCTTTACTGAAATGTCGATGGGAGTGGTTGCCATAAGATTGGCCAAGTTGCCTTCAGAAAATACTTCGTCGAGGGAAGTGGGGAACTTGGTTTGAACCATCCCAAGTGAAGCACTGGATTTGGTATCAGGCTCAAGTGACTGAATGATGGGGAATGAAGATCGATGATGAAAATCTCCCCATGGTGGCTCATTACCGCACATAACCTCTATGATTGATTCATCGGTGGGAAAAATCAAGTTGAGAGGATCAAACAATGGTGGGAGTGTGTGAGTTTCAGTCGAGAGCTGTGCCACTGTGTGATCAGTAGAACAGTCGACCCAATCTGTGGCTGATTGGATCGCGTCATAAGCTGCAAGGTTTCTGTTCAAAGGCATGGAATTGCCATAGCCTTGGATCTGAGTAGGACTCGGGATTACCCATGGATCATCGGACGGGGTGACATGCGATGAAATCATGTTGACTGGTTGAAGATGGGTTCCCACCTCTGGAAAAACTCCAATGAGGGATGAATCCTTCATGAGACCAACACCTATGTCTTGGAACCGGTACCGAGGTTGATCCAATAACGGAACGGTATTGGCGGAGTTCGGATGGGAGTCTGGGATACAGTAATCCAATTGATCAATAGTGACAATTTTCCCTTCATGAGGAAATTGTACAATCCGGAAGACTGTAGATGCTATGGCAGTCATGGCATAGAACCAGTTCCGACCAAGTAGGAGGTTGTAATCCAAAGGTGCATCTACGACTTCGATGTGTACGGATACTGTTTTGCCCCCCAGTTCAACACCGATTGAGGGGATGAGTCCATATGGTTGAAAACCATGTCCATCAAACGCTCTAAGAGTAGTAGGAGAAGTTGTGACCTCAGGGGAGCCGAGGGCTCTCCAGCAGTTCAAAGACATAATCGACGTGGAAGCACCCTCATCTAACACTGTGCGGTGGATAACATTTCCACGGATTTTCGTATGCACCTGGAAGGCTAACTGGTGAGAAAGCCTAGGTTTAGCGTGCTCCAAGTTAAACATGATGGAGTTTGAAGTATCTGGGTCCAATGCCCCCAGTGCTGAAAGTAGGGTTCTACGCTGCGTGGGGCAGTGTTGGAGAACCTCGAGAGTTGACATAGCGCAAGGTGCTTGAGCCAAATCTTCAACAATGTTGTAGTTTTGGGTAGCTCGCGCATTCGGATTGAATGTCGCCTTTCGTATGGTGCCCTTGGGTGGGCGTAGCACTGTATCCATAAGTGGTCTCTCGATATGGAGATGACCATTAGGGGGGGAAATAGGAATCGGATCTTCAACAGGAGACTTGCCTTTGGCTGTCTCCGATTGTTTGTTTGAACTTGGGGGGCTATCATACGTCTTTGAACGAGTGGTGATATTAATCTCCTCATTACTTGTCATTAGAATTTCGCGGTTTTTGGACGTCTCTCCACGGGAAGGATTGGTCGGGTTGCCCCCTTGTGGGGATTCCTGGGAAACCATTTGCTGTTGCTGTTGGGGGAAAGGATCAGTTAGCACTGCCGGTCGAGAGGATCCTTTAACGAACTTATGGACCTCGTCCTTGTAGGGACAGTCACGCGTATAATGATCATCTTGACAAATCAAGCAGGGAAACTTAGCTTTCCGACGTGGTTTTTGGTCATTCTGGGTAGGTTGTGGTTTGGGGTTCTCCTGCTGGTTCTTCTTAGGTTTACCACGATTGTTTTTCTTCTTTCCTCCGGATAGTTGTGATGTAGATTGGACTGCATTTACTTCGGAGGAGACAGCAGGAGAGGTGGAAGCTTTTGAAGCGGCCTGGGTAAAAGCGGGGGAAGCAGAAGCTTGTTGCCCCGTCGAATTGGTAGCAGGCTGAGCCTTAACTGAACCAACGATACCATCAATGGGTGGTTCAGTAGTAGGCTTTGTAGGATCACTGTGAATGCGGGAAGCATGTGGAAGAAGTTCGTGTAAAGTACCGGATTGAGTATATACTAAATCCATGTATTGTGCTGCCGAGATGGCTTGTTCTTCCGTAACAGGTCCGCGCATAGCAATGTCTCTGGCTATGGGAGGCAAAAAGGATTTTGTAAACCAATCAGCGAGTAGCTGATCTGGAATAGGTGCCTTTATTAGCCTACGGCGTCTTCGCCACTCGTGGATATGATCCGAAATGTGTGTGGAAGTGGTTTGACGCAGTGAAGTTAGCAGTTCTGTTCCAGTCTCATACCGGATGGGAAGCTGGAAATGTGTCAAAAACTGCATAGCCAAAGTGTTGAAATCACGAAAAGAGTGCTGTGGCAGCTCGATGTACCATTTTGCTGCCGTTCCGGTAAGCGTACGTTGGAAGAGCCGAAGTCGGATGGAATCATCCATCAAGGAGTTTGATGAACACCAAAGATGGAAGGTCATCACGTGGTTCTTGGGGTCTTCCCCGGGCTTAGCATCGAACTTGGGAATGTCCGATGGTAGTTTGGCTGGGATAGGTGGCCAGTGAGGTTCGTTCCATATAGGATCGTTGATAAGCCTCGACAAATCAGGTAGATCAAGTGTGGCTAAAAAGGGAAGTTGCCGGTTGGTCTGCGGGTATGAGTAATAACCATGTGGTGCAGAGAATCCTGGAGGACCCTGCATAGCATGCTGCTGTGTGTTATACCCATATGAGTTTCCCGCGGGATACTGCTGGAAGTTCTGTGGATAGTAAGCCATCTGGTTAACCGGTTGATTGTAAGCAACCGATTGGTAAGTGTTCTGCTGAGTGGGTATAGTACTCTGGGGCTGTTGATACCCAGGAATGGTTGTTGTTCCTTGTTGGGGAAAAGTTCCTTGGAATTGTTGTGTTCCAGGGATGTTGCCACCATATTGTGTAAGTGGAGGATTTCCCATAGTAGGGTTGGGGGGTGGCTGCGACGGTGGTGTCCATAGAAGACTCGTTCCTGCTTGAGGGACGAGTGGAAATTGGAGTGATGGGTTCCATGGAGTTGTAGCAGCTGAAGGGTAAGGGAAACCAGAATTCAAGTTGGGGGAAATCTGAGATTGCCCCCCAGCTTGGTTCCAGTTTCCGAAAAGTGAGTACCCCCCACTCTGTGGGATTTGATGATCCCAAGAAGGAAGCATACCTGACGGGGGTGGTTGAGAGTAAGGTCCGGTTGGAACACCGGAATAAGGTTGCCCACTGCCAGGTGGATTGTACATACCGAACTGAGTAGACACTGCTGGTTGGGAAACTTGTTGGAGCGAGCCAATAGGTTCTCCGCCAACAGTTAGGTTGGATGGCCCTATGTGAGGAGGCTGTAGACTGGGAAGTGGATTCCCAGCAAAAGGTTGTCCTCCGACTGGTTGGGTTGATGGCCCACCAGTTGGAGGTTGTTGACTAACGATGGGGTTCCCAACAAAAGTTTGCCCCCCAGCTGGTTGGGTTGATGGCCCACCAGGGAGGGTTTGTAAGTTGGAGTTAGGGACCATTGCAGTCGGTTGTCCACCTCCTGAAATAGTATAAATGGTGGCTGAAGGTGATCCTCCGGTCAAAACGAAAGATCCAGTAGTATGACTAGGTGTTCTTCCGCCGCTAGCCAAATATGATAGCATGGATTGACCAACGGCGCCAAAAGTACCGATTTGCGGAGGAGGTCGTCCATATTGGACAGGTGAGGACGGAGAAAAAACTGGGTTATCCCTCATGGAATGTGCACCAAACATGGGTGATGACAGCAAATGTGGGGAATTTAGCCCAGGGGTATCGGCGTCGTCCATCACATGTTCAATGATAGGAGGACCAACGAGAACTGGGTCCGAGTTCATATCCTGAAAAAGATTTTGGGGATCCGGCAGGAACCTAGGTGTAGTAAAGTCTGAAGGTCCTGAGCCGTCTGCAAAAGAGTGATGAAATTCTGTGCTAGACGGGACGTTGGGATCCCTATAGTCAGAAGGACAAGAAACAGGGGGGTATCTAGACGCTGTCGAAAGCATTTGCTCTGTGTTGCGTCTAAATTGTGCCGATGCTAACGGAGAGTTCGCTAGGCTAACCATACTAGACTGGATGGAAGCCATAATTTCGTGTCCCGGTGGGATGTTGGGTAGATGTAAAGTGTGAGGTACGTTGCTAGAAGAACTTGTCTCCTGAGGATGAACACTGGGTGACGTAGTAATGACAGGCGGAAATTCCGTCTGGGAAGTTATGAAGCCATAATCAGGTTCAAAAGGTGTGTCAGGTAGACGAGTATCTTCAACGATCTCAACGTATCCGCCTGGGACTGAAATCAAGCCAGGTATGTCCTGGTCGGACCCTTCTGTGGTGCCAATAGATCCGTCTATATCATCATGAATAGTGTCTGATGGACGGGAAGTGTTGGTATCCGGTAGAAGGATGACATCTGGTCTAGTACTCTGGGTCGTGCTAGGTTCAGCTGCTGTAACTGTGCCCACTGTTACAGATGAATCTGGAATGACAGTGGGTGAGGTGACAGTGGAAGCCTCAGACATGTTAGTGGTCATAGAAGCTGCAATAGATTCTGAGACTGTGCTGTGTGTGGCAGTTACAGGCGTAACTGAAGATGTTGTACGTATCGGCGGTGGGATGTTGCCTCGACCAGCACCGCGGCCGGGAGGAGTAGGAATGCGTGATGCAGGCGGACCAGAAGTCCGTGGCGGTGGTGGTGGTGGAGGGCTTAGGCCCTGTTGTCTTCGTGATCTTCGTTGTTGATCTGACATGATGACAGAAAAATGAAAATCGGGGGCAGTACCGTAAACAAAAGAACTCAAAAACTCTAATGCAGCCGAGTGTGCAAAAGAGGAGCTAGAAAAAGCAAGGCTCACAGGCCAAAAAAGCAAGCTCTAAAATCTATACTGAGACCGGTGTCTCAATAAGCGAGCTAATCAACAAAAATGGCCAGAATGCCAACAAGCAGTCCCTACAAAGAAAAAATGACCCTCTACAAAGATGAGACGCCAAGCAAACTCCTAACTAAGAGCTGGAGACCTCAACAGGCTGTATCCTTCGCAAGGTGATGAAATCCAAGTCGAACAATACAACATGAGAGACCGATATAAGAAGGATATCCCTCTACCGAAAGGGATCCTGGGTATAAGAGCCCTAGTAGAATAGATACTAAGCCACCTCGTTCATGACACGTCGGAAAAGGTTTTGGGCACTTCAGCCTTCCGAAGAAGACAGCGATCGATGTTGCCTTAGGGCTAAGTGGAGTGCGGTATTCCACAGAGTCCGTCCGGTTCTCAATCTCGCGGTCGTTTAACCCCTGAACAGTTGGAAACAGTCAGGAGGCCCCTCCACAAACTAGCTGTGACCGTGTCAATAAGTACTAGAGGATTTTAGTTCCCTAAAGACAATGACTATGTCTCAGATGAAAATGACAAGGGGGAATTATTTTGATGCCTATCCCCGGTGTCCTACCTAACTACCAAATTCTTTTGATTTCCTCAAGTGAGGTTAAAGTTGGTTTAATTAGGGTGATTAATTTTAGTGGCTGTCTTTAGTCAATCGGGTAGTGGACGTGAAACTTGATGGTGTTATGACGACTCAAACCATGCAAATGAGAATGAATCATAAACAAGCCTTTGTCTTCGATGAAATCTAGCTAAGGTAAAGATAGAGGTTCTTCGATCAAATATGCATAACAATTTTCACAAGCAATCAAAGTAAAAGATTTTTCTTTTCTTTTTGATTTATAAACAAAGCCAAACTAAAGTAAATACTCTTTTCAATGCACTGATTTTACAATCTACAATGCTTCTATAATGAGAATTTCTATGGCAAAATTAATGGTTCATTTCTCTATGCAAAATACCACTAGACTTTTTCAATTTAAACAACAAATTTGCTCTCAACCAATGATCTTTTTAATTTACTGAAAATGATAATGCCAATATGACTGTAAAACTACAACATTCAGTAACAGGAGACAGTGGTGTTGAGTTGGTTGTGGGGAAAAAGTCAAGTTAAATGCAATCAAATTGAAAAATGACCACTATGTCAAAAGTGCCACTTAATTCAATCAATCAATCAAACTCACAGACCATACAGACTGGGAATTAACCAGGATGCTAACAGGTAACAGTAAAGACTATCTGAGGCAGGGAGAAACTCAGGAAACCAAGCAAAAATTAAAAAATTTCCACACTTGCAGACACTACCGCGGTCTATAGCCTGGCTGAAGCGCGGCACTGTGTAACTGCCGCTCTGGCTAGGACGCGGCACTGTGTAACTGTCGCGCTGGAATTGGTTAAGAGGGCGCGGCACTGTGGCAAGAGGAAAAAAAAACGCAACTGGAAAATAAAAAATAAAGTTTTCAGGGCTGTTGCTAACCCAGGGGACTCAGTAATTGAACAGGGAGATAAATACTGCGAGGAGGGGTGAATAAGGGTCAAAAAGGACCAAAATTCAAGCTGGTTTGAAATGCAATAAAAACTCACAATTCAAATATAGATGACTGTGAATTAAATCAATCAAGCAGTAATCAAAACCAGCGGAGTCGCCATTCTTGTTATGTGGAATTCTGCCCTACGGATAAGTCAAAATTCCCTTAGGCTAAAGTAGACTTTAACTAACTCTAGGCTAAGAACAGACAAAACAAATGCAACCTTGAATCCCTAGATCTAACAAACATCTCAGAATTAAAATGCTGGAGAGAATAGAAGGAATTTAACTGACCTTATGTCCAAATGCTTGTCTTTGATATTTGCTCCAAGCTCCAAGTCCTCACAAGTAAACCTGTTAACAATGGAACCAAAACACAAGCATGTACTATTCTCTAGCAATCTGAAAACATGAGTTAGGATCTAAATCTGTGAGAGATACAAATCATATCATTAAAACAAGATTAACACAAATGATTTGGGAAAACAAGACAAGTTATTCCATTACAACTTGAAGATTACTTACAAAGGGTGCTTGATGCCCAAGTCAATCCTCCAACTCCAAGTGTCTTCTCCTCTAGCTATCTCCACAATGCTGCAAGACCATAAGTTTGGTGCTCTCAAGAGTCCTCCCCTTTTCCCATGGCATGCCTCTCTTTTATAGTGAATGGTGAGGTTAACCAACAAGAGAGATGAGTGGATCTAAGGAGGGATAAGTGGATCAGGGTTTCTAATCGAAGGAGGTGAGTTGAGATCGAATTAAGGAACCCAATCTTCCATTATCTTCGAAAATCCAAGATCCCACAAGCCAAGGGCAAAAAACTATTAAAAGGGTGCCGCGTTTTGCAAAGTCTGCAGAACGCGGCACTGCCGCGCTTTGAGGCAAAAGTAGAACGCGGCAGTGTCTAGTGCCGCGTTTTGTCAAGCTGGCAAGGCGCGGTAGTGTGTAAAAATAAAGTCCAAGGTGGGTCAAAACTTGCCAGGGTGGATTCACCTTCAAGGTTGACTCATCATCTGTTTCTTCTGGATGGTTCAAAACAGTAGGGAAAGTGTCGTCAACTTGTTTTGTGATGGGGATGCGACACCGTGAAATATAGAGGTATAATAGTCTCACGACCTAGACTCATGAACCAACATAGAGCATTTCCTTTCAAGGTGGCTAGGAATAGTTTCAGCTTTTGAGTACTGGAGGTATAGTCGTAACTGCGAGAGAGGATGTCGAACTCAAAAAGAAATTCATCAGGATCTTCAGAGGACTTACCATGGAAACATGGGAGAATTGATGGTGAAATATTTTTCATATGAGCTTCCCCTGGTGTCTGGAAGATAGGGAATTCAAGTGTGACAACAGTGTCACTCTGCTGATTATCTTCCACTTCCTCCTCATGGCACTCATTCTCTCCTTCATGTTCTCCATTAACCATGTCGGTCCAAATTTAATGGATTCCTTCACTCTTTCTTCCTCAGCTTTTGCTTCTTCTACTTTCCTCCTTTCCTCTTCTCGCCTTCTTTCTTCCTCTACTTTTTGGCGAGTTTCCAACCACACTTCTTTAGTAACTGTGGTCCCGTCAATATGATAAATATCCTCTCTACCCAGTGCACCCGCAGCGCTTCCCTTATCTTTAGGAGGTTTCTTCTCTACAATGGGATTAGAGGGTCCCGTTGCGTTCTCCACAGTTGATGTCGAGTTCTCAATATTGGGAGGAACATAATTTCCCCTTCCTGTAGATTTTCGCGGTAATCTGGTATAAGAATCATCTCTAGCAATTATATCGTTGATAAATGTCTATCTTCCCAGACCTATGTTATGGCCATGACCTCTTCCACCTGCAATGTTAGTATTCGGATGGGGTTCCCGATTTGGTTTGATTGTATTCATGCATGCTTTAAATAATCAAAACTAAAATGAAATCAATAAACCAACTGCTATCTATGCCTATAAATTACCATCCCCGGCAACGACGCCAAAATTTTGGTCACCCTATATGCTAATTAATTACAACTAACATATACGATGCTCAATATTAATTGTCAACCCAGGTAGGTATTTTATTTCAATGGCAATAAGCACAATCTATGCATAAACATTTCAAGTAGCCAATTGAATAAAATGGAGATCAACTATCCTACCTATCTACTCAGCCAAACTCATCTCATAGTTAAACTAATCTAGCTTATCTGCCTAGGAATTCAAAATACAATTATCTTCCTACAATCATCAATCCAGTAGTTGCTGATCTAAGAATAAAATAACTAGACTTACTTTTGCAAGAAGTTAAATCCTATAATTCTCAAACTATAGTATTCAGCCTCTACTGATCTAACTCATCTAGCAACTACTGTAACCCAATCGTAATCTATCCAATCTAATGAATTCAAGAAAGATAAAACAACAACCATAAACTAGAAGTAAGCTTGAACTCTAATTTTATTAATATTGGAAATCCTAGAAAGAATAAATGACTGAAAGCAGTTAAAGTTGAGCTTGGTTGCAACAGCTGATCTAACACACCATGCATCAAATAAATTAACCTACACAGTCGACTGTCACACCACACAGTTTCAGCTATTCAGGATGCAATCATAAACTACCAAAGAAGAATGCAATTATCAAATCACTATTGCAACTCGTAGTAACACATCTAATGCAATTCCACACCACACAACAGGAAAGAAATTAAAATACCTAGTTAACTCTGTAATCTCTGTGAGAAGGCGGGCCCTGGCATTCTAATAGATATGTCGTGAACTACCATAAATTAAGACACACAAATATGAAGAAATCTGCTCTTTGTATTAAAGATGGTAATTCACAGTCTTAGCTCTTTGTTATAGCCTGTACAAAATGATAATTAACCAACCCCAGACTCTGAAAGCCTTCCCATATTTATAATTCCAAAATACAATTTGTGATCCACTAGTTTCGTGCAGCAATGAATATATCTGATTTTCATGCCACGGAGTTACAACTGAACTGTTACAGCCATCTTGAATGAGGCCGTTGGACATGAAGGATGTTGTTACTCTGGAAGTCAATGGATCAATGGATTAACAAATTGGGAGGTGTCCTGTCTGTTGCAACAATCATCTGTTGCAGCAAAGTTTTGTTACAGCTCCAGGTGGAGAGGTGCATTGTTCCCTATTAATGTGAGGAATTGATTCTGAATAATAACAGCTGGCGCCACGTGTAATGCTTTACCAAGTCTTAGAGGCTGATACACCTGTGTCTCTTAAAGCTTTGATATTGACTTAAAGAAATCAACACAAGTTAGCATAAATCAAAGGCTATAATCCATAAGCATAACAATCTTAGGCATTAAATAAATGAAGCAATAATGAATTATACCTATCAGGATTCATGATTGATCTGGAAGAAAGGCATATATATGGTTTATGGAAATAGGGTATAACAGAGAAAAATGATGTAAAAAGTGTTGTAAAAAAGGGGCAATTCCAGGACCCAACACTCACTTTCAAATGTGAGAACTCTCTTTTTGAATTTTATGACAGTTTGATTCTAAATTTCCCAATCAATCCCCAGTAGTGAAGGATATAGATTGGTGTCGTCAAAAATATCTATTACTTCAAATTCGACATACATGCACAGTCATTCCACTTCGACATGAACCCCGACCATTTACCCAAATGGTATTACGTTCTGCTGATTAGCTAAGCCTGGCAGGATAGGTGACCATACTAACTTTGGCTTACCCATGTTTTCCCATGTTTACCCATGTTTTCCCATGTTTTCTTGGTAAATATGTTTACATCTGAACCCATATCTAAAATAACAAGGCCCATGTCATAGTCACTAATCTGCGCATTAAGTCGTAGTTCTCGACCAAGCTTATGTCATCTCTAGACATGATTAAAAACCCTTTCAGATTGTACATATTCCTCATATTCTCCAATTAAATTTTGCAATTCTCTTAAAGCATCCTCATATTTAACCAAATCCAAACAACTTATGATAAATGAATTAAGGGCACTTACTTTTCCAAAATTCTTCTTTGGCGTAGAATTGTCAAAGCGAGGTGGCATGTCATACACAAGTCCTTGATGATGGGTAGGCAGCAGAGAATATGTTGATGCGCCCTTCAGAATTTCATCCCTAACTTCAAAGAATATACTTTTCTCTTTCTGGACATCAAACTGTGGTGGCTTCTGCGCTACCGGTCTAACCCTTGGATCCATTATATTAATTTTATTGTTATTATCTCCACCCATTGCAGCACCACGTCTCATTACAAAAGAAACAGTAGGATAACCTAGCTGCGGTTCCGCCAAAATATTTTGCACATTTTGATTTTGATTTTGATTTTGCTTCTGCTTCACTTGCCACTTAGCTATAAGATGTGGATAGTCTTCAATGGTATGATCCAGTGCTTTGCAATATGTACAATATGTAGTAGGATGAGGATAATCTCTAGCATAATGTCCACGGGTATCGTAATTATAACATATGAGTTGTCCTCTACCTCAGCCAAATTCTCCTCGTCCATGGCCTTTGAATCCCCCTCGAGCTTGATTAAATTGTGCTTCGGGTATTTTAGTTGAACCTTCTCCTTTCATAGTAAATGTTTTTGAAGTCCGTTTAGTGAGAAACTAATATGCTAGACATTTTTTTCATCATGTCCAACTGTTAACACCCAAAAAGTGTTCACTACCTCATTACCACATTATATGGCTCATTTGTCCATTTTCCTACCATTTTTCCCTTAGAATCCCAAAAAATCCCATTAAAATGCCTCCAAAAGGCCTAAAATGCCTCCAAAAGGCCACAAAACCATCAAAATAGCCTAAAAAAGGCTAAAAAACCCCCTTTTCCTCCAAAAATAGCAAAAATCCCCTAAAAAGGGAATAAAAAATATAAAATAATGAGGAAAAGGAGGAAAAAACCCTATACAGCTGCCCAAAACCATGTGTTTCCTAAAACCATGGGTCAGCACTCCACCACCAAAAAACTATAAATAGGTGATGGAGATCCCTTATTCCATATCCACAATCACAAGCACCCTTACTCTGCCAAAATCTCTCTCGAAACCCTAGTTCACCTTTGAACTATTTTCACCTTGAGAGCCACCTTTGGCCCATCCCCAACATTGGAGAAGGAGAAAGGAGCATTCTGAAGCTTGGAGCATCCTCTTGGACACTGCAAAGGGCTTCACCAACCTTGACACTCAAGGTAACATTAATATAAAACCATTTTTTACATCTTTTATTTATGTCTCATGCAATGCTTAAAGTAGTTTGTTAATTGTTGTTTTTAGCTTAATCATTTAATCATTATTGAACTGCTACTAAGGAGTCCATTCTCCTTAGTAGGTGCTCATTGGCACAAGCTAGGGGTAAAAACCTAGCTACAGTTTTGGCGACTCCCCTCGTTTTCGAATTTCTGGTTTCCGTTTTTAAATTTTTTCCTTTCGGCTGTCCCTGTCGGCCGCCGCATACCGCGTCTTTTTCCCTCTACAGTCGCGTCCCGACCGCGCCTTTCAGGCCTTTACCCGCGATCCGACCGTGGCTCTCAGACTGCTTCCGACGCTCTGCCGGCGGATTCAAGTCTGTTACCTGCGATCCGACCGTGGCTAATCAGCCTGTTTGCCGCGATCTGACTGCGCCTGTCGGCCTCTTTCACGCGTCCCGACTGCGGCTTTCTGCCTCTTTCGGGCGTCCCGACTGCGCTTGTTAGCCTTTTTGCCGCGACCCGACTGTGTCTTTTTCCATTTTTCCTGCGTCCCGACTGCCACTGTTGGCCCAATAGCCGCGACCCGACTGTGTCTTTTCCCCTGTTTCCTGCGTCCCGACTGCAACTGTTGGCCCGATAGCCGCGACCTGACCGCCGCTGTTTCCCTCAAACCCGCGGTCGGCCTGTTCTGATTCGCCACAGACCCGCGGTCTGATTTCTGCTCTTTTCCTGTTTTGAGCCCAGCCCCTCTTGCTGCAATATTTTCTGCATTTGAACAGCCCTCTGTCCCACCTGCAGCCCACTTCCTTACAGCCTTTCTGCAACATAATTTCTGTTCCTTTTACAGAATCTTTTTAAAATTTCAGTATTTTTATTTCAGAAAATTTTGCAAGTTTAAAAAAAATCAATTTCAGCATTATTGATAGATTGGAAGTTGCCCTCCCTGGTGGCACTTCTATTTTTGGGTTCAACACCTCACGAGCACACACTCTGTCACATAAAATCAAGTGAGCCTTAAAAAGTACCTAACTAAACCAACATTCTAACCCCACTTGGGGAACACAAAGAATCATTGTAGTTAGGTAGGATCAGGGGGATAGGCTTCCAATAACACCCCTTGGTTATTTCACTTGAGACATAGTTGTTGTCCAACTAGGGAACCAAAATCCCCTAGTACTTTTTGGCACGGTCACGACCAGTTTATCAGAGGGCCTCTCCCTTAGGAGGGTTGAAGTCGGGAGACTGGTTCCGGAGGCCTGAGTGGAATACCGCACTCCATTCAGTAACCGAAGGGCTACCTTTCGCGGTTCGCGGGATATCCCTGTATAGGGGTATTGCGGTCAACGAACTAAATGGCAGATTCACCTTTCTGGACGTGTCATGAACGGGGTATCTTAGTTGCCATTCTTCTAGGATTGACTACCCGGTGTCCCTCCCGGTAGGGGGATATCATAGCCACTTGGCTTTCCTACTCATATTGTCTGACTTGGATTTCATCACCTTGCAGAGGATATGTTTAGTTGAGTCAGAATACTTGTAGTTAGGTGTTTGCATGCTCCTTTACCTCCCTTTGGTCTAGTGAGTCCACCATTTTTCTTTTTTAGGAAACCTGCTGCTTGTTGGTATTCTGACCATCTTTGTTGTTACTCCACCTATTGTAGCACAGCTGTTGCAGTGGGTGTTTTGAGTTGGTTGTTGGCCTGAGTGCCTTGCTTTTTAGCTCTCCTTCTGCACACTCGGTTGCATTAGGATTTTTGAGCTGTTTTTATACTCACCTCAACCCACAGAGACTAGACACCATCTGTCACCATTGAGTCCCCGAGACATTCTCGGCGCCTCAGGGGCGAGCCCCCACAGCACGGTTCTCTTGACACCACTCGTCATAGATTCCGATCATTGTCCGTTGATACCACTCATCACAGATCTAGAGCCTTGTCACTTGACTCCACTCGTCAGCGACGTAGGTCTCCGTCACCAGATAGTGACGCACCTTACTTTACCTCTGATTCTGACGAAGAGTCTGAGAACCCTATTTATACTGCCCCTACTAGCCCCATGGCTGGCACGACTTCCACTCCATTTGTCATAGGGACCATTGGTGGCACATCCACTACTACACCAGTTACTACACCTGTTTTGGGTATGCCCTCCATGGGGCAACCATCTACCGTTCCCCTCACGGTACCTATTCCCACAGCAGGAATACCTATCACTACTACATCAGTGGCTCACACTACCAATGGTGGTGCTGGACCATCCTTCACTACCTCAGTTCCCCCACTTGGGGGCACCACCTCACATCTTGTCCCTCCACTTGGGGGCACTGGCCCCAACTTGGTCCACAGCACTCCTGTGTCACAGCCTTCTTCCAGTTTGCCATTCATGGCTAGCCTCAACCTACCTGACCTGGCCAGATTGACCAACGATCCTATTCGACACGACCCTATGTGGCCTCATATGCCTACCAAACTACCCTCTGACATCCCTAAGTTCGAGGGTAAGGCCGGTGAGGACCCACAAAACCATATCATGTCTTTCCACCTATGGTGTTCCTCTAACTCCATCGTGGATGACTCTGTTCGCCTCCGTCTCCTACAGCGCACCTTTACTGGCTCTGCAGCCAAATGGTATATTGAGCAACCACATGGGACCCACGCCACATTTGCCTCCCTTTCCTCTACCTTCCTGCAGTTCTTCCAGTTGCCTGTCCGCTATGACGCGGGCGTTGAGATCCTTCTATCTTGTCGACAAAACACAGCTACCCATATCACGGACCACATCCATGAGTGGCGTCGACGCCGTAGCTTATGCAAGATCAAACTTGACGACCGTATCTTCCTAGATTGGTTCCTCAAATCCCTTCTTCCTGTTATTGCTAAGGATGTGGCCTCAGAAAGACCCCAGTCGGAAGAAGAAGCCATCCTTAAGGCACAACAGTTCGACCTCATCTACGCCCAATCGGGTTACCTTTATACCATTATACCTGACGCCCCTCGCGGCGAGTCCTCCCATCATGATGCGCCGGGGGCATCCCACGCTGCAGATGGTATCATTGGCCGTGTTTCTTCGCATCCCCAACCATTTTCTATAGCACGTCCTACCCCTGGCCCCGACCTGTCGAGGGCTACCTCCCAGTCGGGAGCAACCAACTCATATGCTCCCATGACACATCACCATTCCCATGGACCTTCATGTCCACCTCAGTTCTTCGGGTATGCGACTCCTGCTTATGCTCCTCCCGTCGCCCCTCAGCCTTACTACCATCAGCAGACTGCCCCAGCTCCTGCGCCTTCACAAGCCCCACCAGCTTATTATCCGCCCCAGGCAGCCCCTGCGGCACATCCACAACCTGCTCCGCAGTCCTATCAGCAACCCCCTCAAGTTGCTGCACCTGCTCAGCCTCAACCTGCATATCATCCCCCGCAGCCTGCTCCTGCACCTGTGCAACCTCAGAATCCACCTGCTGCCCAAGGGCAAGTTTACGCCCAACAGAATCCGCAGCAAAACCAGAACAACCAACGTAACCAGGGCCAACAGAACCGCGGCAAGGGCCGTAATCGGGGAAACAACCAACCTGCAGACCAAGTTGGTCAACCGGCTAATCCCCCTGACAACAACAATGCGGCCCCCGCTAATCAAAACCCTGATCGCCCGCCCAAGCAGGCTAAAAACCCCAATTTGCGAACGAACCACCCTTGTTCTATTTGCAGGGTCTATGGACACTACACCCATGCTTTCCCACACTTGGAGCGAGCTCGGCATCTCTGGGTTGATGAGGCCCATCGCCAAGGGCATGCGGCTCCCCAAGCACCGCCCAACCCCCCCAACCTCAGCAACCCCCTTTGGTGCTGCAAAACCCCTTACCGACCCAAGGCGTGGTGAACACTCAGCCGTTGGCCCCTCAAGCTAACGTGCAACCCCAACAACAACAGATCACCTATGCTGCTCCTGATCAACCCATGTTCGACTCAGGTACCCACCACTTACTGATGATGTCATCCGCTGACGTCAACCTCCAGACCCGTCCGAACCAATATGGCTCCACCTCTGAAGCCACTCCCACGGATAAACCTGCTAACGCCCATCCCACCGATCAGGCGTTACGTATACCTCCGCCTCCCATAGACGGCGCTGCGAAAGCACCTCGTTTCCCACTTCGCCGAATCAACAATAACCCTAACGCGCGCGCTGCGTCAAACTACAACATCGTAGACGACCTAGCCCAATCTCCCGCAGCCATGTCTGCGTTAGAAGTCTTGAAGAACTGCCCTTCCCAACGCAAGACTTTACTCTCCGCCATTGGGGGGATTGACCCAACTGATTCGCATTTGATGGCGTTTGATTTAGACCAGTCTGAACCACGCCTACCTTCCAGTTTAGCCTTCCAAGTTACTGTCTCCGTTAGGAACCTTGTTATCCATCGGTGTATCATCGATGAGGGTGCTTCCACATGCGTTATGTCTACATTTGTATGGCAGAAGCTAGGATCCCCTCCTCTCCAGCAGTCCACCACTGCGTTACGTGCCTACGACGGTCGTTCGGCCCAGCCCCAAGGCCTCCTGCCCAACGTTCCAGTCCAGTTAGGTGGTAAAACAGTCCTTATTGACATAGAGGTAATCAATGCCCAATTGGATTACAACCTTCTACTTGGCCGCAGCTACATGTATGCCATGCGGGCGGTTGCCTCTTCGGTCTTTCGCACCATGATGTTCCCCCATGAAGGACGCGTGGTTAAGATTGACCAGCTCACCTACTATGATCCAAGTGCTCCAGCGGCACCTGAAAATGTTCTCCCCATGGTTGAACAACCTGTTTCTCCTGCCACCACCTCGTTTGTTTCCTCTACGGGGCCTGGAGTCTACTCAGACGCGCCGATGACCTCCACCTTTCAATCCATTCCTCCGCCGTCATCTACGCCCGAAATGTCTGACTTATGTACCTTGTCCCACGACATCCTACCACCTAACAGTCAACCATCCTTGTTTCCTAAACCACCATTGGTACCTAGTCACATTGGTGTTACACCGATCCATACGATCCCCTTCCTAGTTCCTCCAGCAGGAGTAGTAAGCGCCCCGGTCATGGCTACCCTTAGCCTCCCTGGGTTAACCTTGGGATTACCTGTATGGTATCTTTCGCCTCCCATTCGCCCGCCGACACCTGATGTCGTCCTCCAGCCGGTGCAACCCATGGCTACTACCACTCAGCCACCTCCCGGTGTCTCTACCCCTTCGTCCTCCACGACACCTCCTCCTACTCCCAAACCCACTGGAGGCAGAGGTCCTCAACCTTACACTGCTGTACCACCTCCAAAGACAGTCAAGAACCCTCCAGTGTTTCGTGCTCCTCCCAAATGCTCGCTGTGTGACGAGTTGGGCCATGCGACCCACCAATGCCCACAGTTACCCGCATTGCAGAAGCACATGCAAATGCTCGATGACGATCCTAACATCCCAACTGTCGAACTAAACCCTACTCCTAAGCCTAAAGATAAGTCCCTACGTACCAACCACTCCTGCGCCATCTGCGGTATTTATGGGCACTATTCACATCATTGTCCCGATCTCCCGGATTACAGAGCGGCTCTCTATGAGATGAACAATCTGGATCTTGAGACGGCACCACCTACCATTGAGGAGATCTACCCCCCAGTCTCTTCACCTTCCGGAGAGGTTAATACCATCTATATGATCTGTTCCACCACTACCCCCTCGTCAACCGATTTGACGACGCAAACTTTCCGTACTGATGAGGAGATTCTTGAGGCCCTTACTGCCCCGGATTATCCTTGGGATGATATGCACCACCGTTCCTATTTTATCCCCGACGAATCCTCCTCTAGCACCGCTACCCAATACGCGGTTGAATCCAAAGACTTCCTCCCCACCAAGGTCGACTGGTTCAAGGACCCTATTCCTGCTCCGGATGCCTTCGAGGAAGGTAACATGGCCAACATCTCACCTGTCATCCAAGTTGATATTGCTGCTCCAGGACATGCCCCTGAACTCATTACTTTAGGAGCATTTTGCAGTAAACAAGAGATTGAGGACTACATAAACCTTTTCAGAGAATTTCGTGATGTCTTTGCCTGGTCCTATACCGAAATGCCTGGGCTTGACCCCGCCATTATAGAGCACCACCTTGACACCTCTGAGTCAAGGGGCATAATAGATCACCTCGACCCTGGGATAGGGGGCATGATCAATCATTTTGAACCTTCCCTATCACATCTATCTCAGCACGTCAATGAACCCATCGTTCAAACCCACACATATGTGATCCATAATCACAAACCCCATGCACATAGCATGGGGGCAAGTCATTAACCCTGCTCACTTTTTCACATGCGTGATCTCAACCATTTTTGCGATCACATGTCACTTGTAGATTTGATTTGATTTGATACCCCTAGTATTCTGCCCCCGCGGGCCATCATGATACACCTAGTATTATGACCTCCATTTTTCGCACCATTTGCACTGCCGAATTCATATTTTCGTGCCCGTGATGATGCTTGAGATCATTTCTCGCTCTCACTAGGACCAATATCACCATTGTGTCCTGACACCTTGTCGTCCCGGTTTGCGTGCCACATCGGCCGTTCTCCGTTTTTCACATGTTTTATATCATCGGATTCATTTTTCCGAGCTGGTGATGATGCTTGAGATCATTTCTCGCTCTCACCCCCCGATTTTTTGGGTATTTTTCCAAAACGCCCTCGTCACCTCGGTGTGCGTGCCACATCGGCCGTTACCCGTTTTTAACCTCCTTTATATCGCCGGATTCATTTTTTCGAGCTGGTGCTGATGCTTGAGATCATTTCTCGCTCTCACTTGGTACATTTTCAACATTGTGTCCCGACACCTTGCTGCCTCGGTTTGCGCGCCACATCGGCCGCCATCGGATTGTTCCACATTTTTACATGAGCCATTCACTCCTGTCATACTGCAAACGTTTCGTTATTTTGCCACCATTTCATCTACCCCGCAAGGAGGTCCATTAGTGTTCCCACCTACCCTCGTTCTTGGTCATCATTACTAAACCTTGATTGAACACTTCCTCCTTGCCTGGCCATTCCTTTTGTTCGGTATAATTTTATCCCTTTTTCGGGCCGGACAAGTCCTTTACGAAAAAGGCACTTAGGGAGTTTTCGTTAAGCTCTTTTCTGACTCCTAAAAGAATGAAAAGATCGCCGAGCAATCTTGCTTCCTTTCATGCTCGTTAAAGTACCTGAAAGGGCGTCTATCTGGTATAAGTTTAACCCTTTTCCGGACCTGGTAGACTAATTACGAAAAAGGAATACTCTAGTCACACCGGCTAGAAGAGTTCTTCATTGCATCCTTTTATGCTTCTTTGGGCCTTGGAGACTAAATCTACGAAAAAGCAACCCCCTGGAGTCTTCTTACTTGCTTTCAGACTCTCTAAAATTGAAAGCAACCACGAGCATGCACTGTCCTGGGCTCGTAAAATCCACACGACAGTATCATTCCATCACTTCAGAGTCTTCTTATCGCTTTCAGACTCCTTAAAATTGAAAGCAACCACGAGCATGAACTGTCCTGGGCTCGTAAAATCCACACGACAGTACCATTTTACACACACTTCTTCTAGTTCCTCAACCCATGAAGAAGTACCCTCCTGTGCCTCCTGGCACTATGATCGATCATCTCGGCAGCACCCCCAATCAGGTCGCCTTTGTTCAGAGTATTCAGCAGTCTTATGCCATTTTACACCAGCTTGAGTCTCCCTCAGCCAGTTATCCTCCCAGATTCATTACAGCTATGACCCCTTTCCCCTTAGTCAGTTTCATATGCTGCCAGATCATTTCTATTATCATACTCTGAACAAAGGAAGTTTGAGTCCACCCACTCTACTTGCCCAGTTGTCCCACCACAGTTTATCAGTCCTGCCATCAGCACTATCACATTTCGGTCTTGTACCTCGCGCTCCTGTCAAGGAAACATCATTGCCTTGATAGGGGTAGGTCTCCCTCTGTCGACGACAGCTCCTCTATTCCAGAGGATAGGCCCAGAGGTCCCTACGCCTTGGACTTATCACCATCTGTGGTAGGTGCCTACGGATCATTCCGAGAGGAGACATCATTGCCTCTCTGAGTGGTTGTTCCTCACATGCTCGACTTCAGCACCTTGATCGCATCGTTGAGGATCGCGTAGGTTTATATCCCATCAGTTTTTAGTCGAAGACCCCGGATTTCCCCCGACTCTAGCACATTGGTGAGTCACTTCGGAACACCCAGTTCTATGTTCCCGTGGAGGTCCGGGCTGCGTTGGCGATTGTATTCGGAAGCCATCCAGCTATATGCTTCCTTGAGTACCCATTTCAGTTCCAGTTCAGTGTACCATGGAGAGTATGATCCCAGTCACTATGATCCAGCAGCTCATCAGTTCCTGTGGTACCACATTCAGTAGCACTGTTGATTATTCCAGTGTATCAGTTTTTCAGCACAGACATGGTCAGCTCAGCAGTATGTCCCAGATTTTGTGTCCCCTCTGGACCCTTATGATGTACACAGTGGCTATGTATCTTTCAGGTCCCCTTTTTCGGGCCTCACAGTTCTGTTCATGTATCTTGATACGAGCATGGGTATGCCCGCCTCGTCCATATATTGAGATTATTCCTCAGTCAGTATTTGAGGTCATGTATATTTCAGGTCCCCATTTTTTGGACCCCATTGTTATTGTTATGTTATATCCTGATACGAGCATGGGAATGCCCGCCTCGTCCATATGATCAGATGATTCCTCATCCCTTATTGAGGTTAGGTACTTTTAGTTCTTGCAGTTGTTCGGGATCGTTGTTCCGGGCTCCAGTTTGTTTCTTCTCTTCTCTCCACATCCCAGGAAAACCATTCATGACTTATGATGTCCATCGGCCATACGATTAGCTCCTGACCTCGCACATCAGGGGGCAATCTGTTAACACCCAAAAAGTGTTCACTACCTCATTACCACATTATATGGCTCATTTGTCCATTTTCCTACCATTTTTCCCTTAGAATCCCAAAAAATCCCATTAAAATGCCTCCAAAAGGCCTAAAATGCCTCCAAAAGGCCACAAAACCATCAAAATAGCCTAAAAAAGGCTAAAAAACCCCCTTTTCCTCCAAAAATAGCAAAAATCCCCTAAAAAGGGAATAAAAAATATAAAATAATGAGGAAAAGGAGGAAAAAACCCTATACAGCTGCCCAAAACCATGTGTTTCCTAAAACCATGGGTCAGCACTCCACCACCAAAAAACTATAAATAGGTGATGGAGATCCCTTATTCCATATCCACAATCACAAGCACCCTTACTCTGCCAAAATCTCTCTCGAAACCCTAGTTCACCTTTGAACTATTTTCACCTTGAGAGCCACCTTTGGCCCATCCCCAACATTGGAGAAGGAGAAAGGAGCATTCTGAAGCTTGGAGCATCCTCTTGGACACTGCAAAGGGCTTCACCAACCTTGACACTCAAGGTAACATTAATATAAAACCATTTTTTACATCTTTTATTTATGTCTCATGCAATGCTTAAAGTAGTTTGTTAATTGTTGTTTTTAGCTTAATCATTTAATCATTATTGAACTGCTACTAAGGAGTCCATTCTCCTTAGTAGGTGCTCATTGGCACAAGCTAGGGGTAAAACCCTAGCTACACCAACATAGCTACAAAACTTGCACCATAAGTTCTGAGGAGCACTTACCATCTTCTGTAATAAATAACATTCTTTTGGTTGATGTTCCTTGGTCTGACAGATTTGACACCATACAACAGGATTTATTGGACTCAAATTACCAACATTAATATAGTCATGAAATGTTGTATTTTCCCTTCTTAATATCCCAAATTTCAATAGACAAGTTTTCTAATTATGATTGAATTCAATCCATACCAACGCTAGTCTCCTCAATAGGTGATGCTTCTAACTTCATAGCTAGTTCCAAGGCCTACGTCTGTGTCGGTATCTTCGATTTCATAACTGGAATTATGATGTGGGGCAGCAATAAACCATTCCTTATGTTGGAAATCATTCATTGGTAAACTTGTACAAACCATCAACATTTTGAACCCCTGGTCGAATTCCCAAATAGACTCATTCGATGCTTGCTTGATTTCCTTCAATTCCGTAACACATTGATATTCAGACTTCGACTTCTTAAATGCAATCTTCAGTCCTTCCTTGACTACTACCAAGGTCTTCGCAGGCTGGTTACCAGTAAATTCAGAAAACTTCATAAACCAGTATAAGGCACGACTTCAGAAAGTCATGATCAACTGCGCCAACTTGACATTGTCGTCCTAGACTTGCTTCACAGTCCATACAGTGTTGCATAAGAACCAGTACGCTTTGTATTAATACCACTACTCTGACAAGATGGAATAAAATGCGAAGAAATATTAGGTCTTACCTTGGTCTCCAGATATGTACGTGGGGTCGTGGGTATGTCGTAACCTCGGGTTTGGAATGGTCCTTCAGAGCCTTCTCCTTCCTCAGGAATGAGCTGGTAGTCAACCTCTTTGTCACTATAATCCTCGTCGAGTTGTGGCACTGATTCATAGTTTCTCCTTTCAGTCGCACTGCAACCCCTATTTTATGTCGCAGTTATCCTCCTTTTGTTCGACCGAAACCATCTTCCACTCCACAAAAATACACACTCTTAATCTGATTCTATTTCATCTCCACTTATCATCTCAACTCATCCCATTAAATCCATTTAGACCGTTTTCCATCTTATACCCATGCTCACCGTGCACAATTGACCTACTTGTCAGATTCCATTCATATTACAACTTTTTTACAAAGAATCTTTTTGATCGACAAGTTCAACGACTTGAGGTACTTACCTCATGGACCTTCAAAGAATTCATGCTCTGCTTCACTATATGACTTGATAGTGTCAACAAAAAATTCAGTAGTATACCCCTCTAACACATTGTCTAGACAAAAATCTATTGCATGAGAGATTCTATTGTTCACACCCTCCAGTCGCTGTATCAACTCAGGTGTTTAATTTCTAGGTTCACCTCCTTGGAAATTTTTCTTTTGTTTAGTCAACCTTGCTAGCCATTCATGCAATATCACTGGGAACTCGCTAAAGAATAATTCATGAATATCAATAAAAACATACTCATCTAACCAATCTTCGTTATTCAGTTGAGGTTGTATGTTATGCTTCCTTGCAAATTCTTCCAGTTGCAGGTCTACCCAATCCTGTATCTCTGGCTTAGTCGGATGCCACAACATTACCCTTTACCTCAAAGTCCCGGTCCCGACAACATAACCATTTGTTGGTGCAATTTTACTTTGACCAAGTGTTAGGAACCCATGTCAACCCTTCTCTTTACTTTTCTAGTATATTGTTGTTGGATGCATATGCTTTGTAAGTTGTACCATAGTATTATATGTTGATCCGTAGTTTGTATTATCACATAGTATTGATCCATAGTATTGGATGCATATGATTTGTAAGTCGTCCCGTAGTATTATATGTTCCATGGTATTGATCCATAGTATTGCCTCCTAGACTTAGTATATAAGTTTGTGTTGAGGCCAATGAAGGCACGGTGAAGTTATTTGTATTGATCTTGCTCAAAGGAGGTTGGCCCCTCAAAGTGGACCGTGATGAATAAATATATTCTGAGTTCTGTTATTTCTGCTATCCCATGCATTTTCATTAATTAATTGTTGCAGGTTCCTCACATATGGTATCAGAGCACTTTCTTGGGCTCGTTGGGTGGAATTTCTGCCAAATTGTTTTTTCGCATCTATTGCAGGTACAGATCCAGGAATAATCTCTATCCACTTAACTATGGGAAATACTTGAGAATAAGCCATAAAAATCATTGTGAGGATTACCATAGGAACCCCGAATTAGCTGGCCCATTGAGAGGACATTCCAGCAAAAAGGGAAACGACCCCTACCTGATTGACTGGTTCCCACCCGTGAGGAAAACCAAGAGCTGTCATTTTTGGAAAAGCGGTTATCAATTTTACCTGGGCCATGGAGTAAGGGGTACTTCCCCAATACGCAAGCCGTTAGACAACACTGGTGTCTGAGTGAATCCCCTAAACCTTTAGGAAGCCGCACATACACGGGGTCCATATCTATTGGCAGCTGACAAATTGCAGATTACATCTATCCAAAACTTTTTTCGATCACTTCTGCGTCATTCTGCATATTTCATTCTTGAGGACCATATCTCAAATTCCACTTCTCAAAGCCAGAAATATCACATTTGTCTATTTTTAGGGTTTGCTATAACTTCTTTGATTTTCACCCAATCGCCTTCGAATTTTGCCACAATGTTCATTTCCTAGTCTTGCTTCTTTGTCCCTCTCTGAAAAAATTTCCCATTCTTTCACCCCACTTCTGAAATCCTCATTTTCTAGTTCCTTATCCATTCGAAAGTGTCCAAAACATAGTCAAACCCCCATTCCCCATCATATTTTTTCCCAAATCCAAGTTTCTCTTTACTAAAGAAGCTTCTGTTTTGTTTTCTACCCATTCACAAAAAAAAATCCTGGTTATGGTTGTCACCCGCGCAGGAGCACAAATCATGGAGGAAGAACTTGCAACCCTCAAAACCAAACTCCAAGATCTGGATGAAAAAATTCTCAACCTCCATCTTTAGCATTCTGAACAATAAACGACAACCATAATATTTTGCAGACAATGGGTTCTCTTCTTCCAACAATTTTCATGGGCCGAAGCTTGATTTTCCTCACTTCAATTGTAATGATCCAATTGGATGGATATACCAGGCAGAACAATATTTCAGTCTGCATAATACTTTTGATGTCCACAAAGTTCCACTTGCATCCTTTCATTTGGAACAAGAATCCCTTCAATGGTACCGTTGGTACATCAAGGCTCATGATGAGCCAAAAGGGACTGATTTTTTCCAACTCTTTTTGCAATGATTTGGTCCCAGTGCTTTTGATGACTTCACAGGAGAACTTACTAAACTTCGCCATATTGGCACTGTGAGAGAGTATCAGAAATTTTTTGAGAAACTGGCCAATCACACAGAAGGATTGTCTAATGAATTCTACAGGAATTGTTTTATCATTGGTCTCAAGGATGAAATCTGCTCAGAGGTTAAAATGTTTATTCCCAACACAATGATGGAAGTACTAGGGTTAGCTAAGTTGGCGGAGTACAAGATCACAGTTCAAAAACGCTCCTAATCCATTTTTGTTCCATTCATAAATATGGTTTCCCAACGATCTCCCATCATGCCAGCTCCTTGACCAACTCTTATCAAGCATTTGTCTGAAACCAATATGTGGGCACGTAGAGAAAAAGGGCTTTGTTGTAATTATGATGAGAAATTCACTCGGGGACATAGATGTGTTGAGCAAAAAATCTATCACTTGGATGTATATTCTCTACCTGCCTCTAAACTTGGTGAAGAAGCTCCAGATACAATAGATGATCATGTCAACATTCAGCAGCCACCTGTTGACCCTCCCTCTCTGGATGACCACCTAGAGATATCTCTCCATGATTTAGCCGAAGTCACCACCCCACAAACAATGTGGGTTAGGGGTTACTTCAAGAATCTCCCTCTTACAATCCTCATTGATTCTGGTAGCACTCATAACTTCATTGACCCTCATATCGCCAGAAAGGATAATTGTTTTGTCCATCCTTGCTCCAACTTTGAAGTCATGATTGCTAATGGGGGTACCTTACCTTGCAAGGGGAAGTGTCGCAATGTGCGTATCTCTACAGAAGATTATGACCTGCGCTCTGACATGTTTTCCTTGTCCTTAGGCAGATGTAATGTGGTTTTGGGCGCTCAATGGTTACTCACACTTGGCCCCGTCTTATGGGATTTTGCTGAACTTTGGATGCAATTTTTAGTCAATGGGAAAAAACACAGATTTATAGGCTCACAACCAAGGTCTCTCTACATCATCAGTTCACATCGCCTAGAAAATATCCTCAAGAAGAATTCACATCGTGTCATTGCTCAGCTCCATTCCATTCAGATGCACCCATCAATGGTATCCAATACTCCCTTGGATCTACAACATAATTTGGATAGATATGCTGGTGTCTTCGCTAAACTAGTGGGATTTTCACCTTCACAAGACCTTTCCGGTAAGAATTTAGCCACCTCTACATCTGAGAAGGAAATGATTGCTATTTTGCATGCAATACAGAATTGGCAACCATACCTATTAGGGAATTATTTCTGCATCAAGACTGATCACCAGAGTCTACAAAATTTCCTGGAACAACAAGTCTCCTCCCCAGCACAACTGAAATAGGTTAGCAAACTCATGGGTTATGCCTATGAAATCACTTACAAGAAGGATAAGGACAATCTGGCGGCGGATGCCCTTTCTCTCACATTTGATGACCAAGTATCTCTTTCATCTATTTCTATGCCTTTTCCAAATTGGTTGCAATCTATTCAACAGGGCTATGCCTTCTATGAACTACATGCTTCTCCATCGACAGGGCACTTTGGGTTCCTCAAAACGTATGAGCAGGCACAGTGTCACTTGTTTTGGCAGGGAATGAAAAGGATAATTCAACAGATGGTGGTTGCATGTGATACTTTACAGGTCAACAAGGGTGAAATGACACTCCTTCTGGGATTCCTCAAACCCTTTCCCATCCCTACACGGATTTGGACACATATTTCTATGGATTTCATTGAAGGGATCCGGTGGTACAAGAATGCATCTAAAATGACTCCATATGAAGTAATCTAGGGTCAAGAACCACCAGTTCTTCTTCCATATGTTATTGCTTGAAATGACACCTCTCCGTCCGTGACGACACTTGCTTCCCTTGGTCGCATGACGACATTTCTTGAGACCAAGTTTTAGTCACACAACATGACACTTGTGGATGGAGGAGTCATTTGGGACACTAAAAATGGTTGAAATTACCTCATTCTTGACCCATTTGATGATTATTACCCTTGGGAACATTTTTCCACACCAAACCATCTCCTGAGAATGAGCAGAAAAGCCTGTTTTTGGCCATTTTTTTGACATGAGCGCTACTCTACCTTAAAAAACTAGCGTGTGTACCCTACTCTAGTGTACAATAGTAGCGCTCAACCCTCTTGAGTGCTACTCCACTGTGAAATAGTAGCGTACACCCCTGGTTTGGTCAAAATCTTGAAATTTGAGTAAGTTAAGTTGGTTGGGAAACCTCCTGAGCGGTTATAACTTCTTTTCCTCTTCCTCACTAACTATATAAGGAGGGTAGAAGGGCCATGTGAGGGGACCAAGCCTATAACATTGTTATGCTGGAGGAATGGAGACCTTCATCCCCCTCTCTTGTGCTTAGTTTCTGATAAACCCTAGCATAATTGATTAGAGGCTGGAATCCTTGGAGAACGGAAGCAAGAGACCTTGAATCTAGGTTTCATGAAGTGCCAAGCTTGAAAGAAGGTATAACTATATGTACTTGCTTTCATTCATTAATAAAGATCAGACGTTCTTCTCTTTTAAAATATGACCCATTAATGTGTCTTAGATTTGATTACTGATTGATTATAGTTTGATGTCTCTTTATATTATGGATATCAGTCTTATATATGTAGTCAAATGTGTTTGAGAAGGGTATCAAGCTGTTTTGCAGGTCTGGGCATTGCGACACTGGATAAGCATTGAAGAGCGAGGGAGGCAAAGCTAGGATCAACCTTCTGAATAAGGTGCCTACATATCTAAACCCTAATCTCTTCATTTATTTGTTGTACTTGCAGAATGCTTGTAAGTCTATCTTTATCACCGTAAGTTGGTAGTTTCTCCCCTGAACTATAGGTGCATTTTCCCCACAACAGAATGGTGAATCCGCTAGGGAAAGCCTAACTACTTAGGGGTATCCAAGGTCATTTCTTTAGTTTTGTTTGAAGGTATTTGTTCATTTTCTTGATTAGAATTAGTTAGTAGGCTCTGTTTGACCCTCCTTGGCTCTTACAGACCCTTCCTAGCGCTTGCAAACCCTTGTGGACCCAGGTGTGGGGGTTTTAACCCCATTTTTCCACCTGTACGCTACTGTTTGTACAACACAGTAGCACCCATATGCTACTTTTCCTCTGCATAGTAGTTCCCATCCTTCTATGGGCACTGGTATGCCTCATACACAATAGCGCTCAAAATATGGGTTTGAATGTTTTGAGTTTTTGGGTTGTGGACCCAAACTTGGGGGCTATCGCTGCATTTTTTGGGGTCCCCGGTGACCCTAGGTCTGAGTTAAACCACTGTAAGTGGTCTTCCATCCTTGTACTAATCCTACATTCATGATTTGAACCTCTTTTGATCAATTTGGGCTTGCTTGGAAAGTTTTGGGGCTTGTTGACCCAAGTTGGGGGGTTGTGGACCCGTTTGGTGTTTTGTACCCTAATTTGTGTCTGACTGAACATGCTTACCCCATTTCCACTGGATTTGAAACCTCTTGAATCTTCTTGACCCTATTTGTATCTATTTGAGTGAAATTTCTCTTTTAGATTAGTTTTTTATCCTCCCTTATGCTTTTTAGTTTTCTTTTGTAGTGAAAGCTCAAGTGTTTTGGCTATTGTTCAAGACCTTGTTTGCATTGTTTATGTGCAGACCTGAATTTACCAAACCATAATTCTTCGTAGGTCATTTGCTTAATTTGGGTCTAAAAGTAGTTTTCGTACTCTTTTCCCAATGTTTGGCATGCTTACATCAATAAGAATTTGAAAGTCATATTTGGTAGCTTTTACTGTTTCATAAAGAGAACCTGAAAGTTTCTTTGCTTTGCTTTGATAGTAGGTTAGTTTCAGTTTTGTTTCTTACCTTTGGAAAGCATAAAGAATTTTGATTCATTTTCTGAATAGAGTACCTTGCAAGTGGCTTAAAAGATTTTAGAGTGCTTTGCATAAAAAAGAACAAGTTTTCTTTTGCATACTTATTGGTTTGAATAGCTGCATTCTTAGGTTTTGAGTTTAATTTTGTACATTTAGACTTTATTTTTACCTTTTTTGCATTCGAAAGATTAAAAATTGCATTTGCACATGCATTCTATATCAGAATGCATTGAAAAGAAAAAGATTTGTTTGGTGGTAAATATTTCATTTTCAGTACTCTATCTCTATTAGAACCACTCTCACACACGCACTACCTTTTTGAGTAAGCAAGTAACCTTTAAAATGAACCCTAATAAAATGTACTAGTAACATATTCTTTTCTAGGTTACACTACACCAACTAGTATTGGTTAGGATCTTGGGTTTAAAACACCTTAAACCACCCAAGATCACACATTACGCAAAAATCGTAGTTCGACTATCGCAGGTAAACCCACTTCATTCAAAACTTGCCTGGGATCTATGCAATAGGTCTTGTGAGATCAGATTGTTTGGAATAATCCTCCTACTTTTTGTTTCGAGCATATACAAGGATTGGATCTCATTTGGGGACTCTTTTTAGTTTCGGGCTCAGTTACCCTGCCCACGCCTTCTAATTCGACCAGAGACTATTCCCCCAGGAGTTTTCGGTGTGGTGATATCCTTAGTATCTGACCATAGGTTCATACACACGTGACAACGGAGGGTATATCTGTTGTACCTAGGACAGACATGGGAGGAAATCCCTTGCAGGTCTTTGGGAGGGCGGTTGGGTGATTCCAGCGCTTGCACCCTTAGTCATTGTATTGTGGACCCCGGGTAACTATTCTTCATCCTTCGTTGATCTGTTCTGGGCCCTCATCATACCAGACTCTTATCTGGAAGGCATCTATTTGCCTAGTTTGATTTACCTAGGACCTTTTTTAGTGGTGTGCTCTTTGTGCTACTTGTCTTAGTTTTCCTTAGAGAACTTCTTGCTTTTTGAGTAGGAAACTATGTCAAGCATTCCGGTGAGAACCAATCAAGGTACCCCTGTTCCAGAGGATCCTTGTGTTGTTCCATTCATTGGAAAAATTGGTACTCCCTTAATGGCTACTCTGAATCTTCCTAGATTCACTATAGGGCTTCCGGTTTGGTTGTTTTCCACTCCAAATGCCTTGCATTCTCTTGACGCTTCTTTTGTGAGCACCTCAAATCAAGAGCATTAGAACCCTGGGCCTTCTTTTCTAGTAACATCTTCTCCTCCTCCTTCTACCTCATGTGGCGAAAGTAGCAATACTAGTAAACAACAGTCTAAAAGGAATAGATGGGGGAACAATAGGAAGAAGATGCCAAAACAAGGGGGCAACAACCTAGCCTCTACAAGTCATGCTAGGGGAAAGCACCTTGCCCCTGCAAGTCATGCAGGGGGAACCCACCCAGCCTCTGGAGGTCATGCTGGGAGAAAAATTTTAGTCACTGAAAAGCATACTGAAAGTTTGTCTTCAACCACTGTCAGTCATGTTGGGGACACGTCATTGATCACCGCTAGTCATGTTAATGAAAAGTCACCAGTTCCTATGAGTGATACTGGAGACACCAGATCAGTCGCTGCAAGTCATGCTGAGGGAGTTGACATTGTCGACAAACCAAACAAACAAAAGCTTAAGTTCCCTTGCAATTTTTGTGAGGGAGACCACCTTACTTACGTGTTCCCTGTACTTCTAGAAGTGCAAAAAGTGTGGTCCTTAGTTCAAAAGTCTTCTGCTTCTGAGAAACCAGGCACTACAAGTCACGCTGGGGGCAAGCTATCATCCAATGCTAGTCATGCTGAGAGTACTGACGCTGTAAAGGAGTATCGACCTATAGGACGGAAACCAAAGTTCCCTTGTAAACTTTGTGTTAAAATTCAATATGCTAAGACAAAAAATAGTAGCATTACATTCCATTTCACAATAATAGCATATATAGGATCACTGAAGAAACAACAAGCATAGCATAAACACAAGAGACACAGATTTATCCTGGGAAACCCTCATGGGGTAGAAAACCCAGCAAAGCTTTCCTCAATAAGATGATAAACCAAAATACAAGATGTGCTCCCTCCTTCTAATCCTCCTTAGCAAATCTCCCAGACAAGTGCACCTCTTTTCATAAGTGAGTGAGTGTGTGTGTCGAATGAGGAATACACCTCCTCTATTTATACACTACTCTAACTTGTCTTTTACACAAGACATGTAGGCTCGTATTTAACCATTGGGTTAAATACCCCACTACAACTAACTGGGCCGACACCTCTAGGGTGGTCTAATTACCCTTTGACCCACATAACACATACAGGGCCGACCCCCACTAGGGAAGTCTAATAACCCAAGTTACCACATTCCGACGGAGGAATAAACATCTCCGGATATACAATAAGATCTTCACGGAGGAATGAAACATCTCCGGAATAAAGTACAATTATAATATTCTTTGAAGTTACAATATCTCAACACTTTGTAAGGGAGATCACCTTACTCACCGATGCCCTACCATTACAGAGGAACGAAGAGTGTGGTCCATGTATGAAGGAACCTCTGTTCCTGAGTTGTATATAGATTCCCTACAGTCAGATCAACCTTTGGTTGATAAAGTGGTTGAACCAATGCAATATTTGGTCAACCCCACTCTTCCTTTGGAGAGTGAAGTGATCGAATCGATGCAATCTTCGACTGATCCCATCAGTCCTTCGGAGATTGATGCACCTACTGCTGAAGTATTCTGCATTAATAGTTTGGATGTTCCTGAAAAAGGGGGCACTTCATTTGTGCCATGTGAACCCTTACCAAGCCCTAGGATTGTTTCCTTTGATTGGAATAGTCTAGCCGAGCCTCATCTTCCTTATTCGACACCTTTCCAGATAAAGGTTGATATCGGGAACCATACGGTTGATCAATGCATTGTTGATGAAGGATCTTCTATTAGTATCTTATCTGCTTATGCTTGGAGAGATTTGGGTTTCCCTAATGTTATTCCATCTACTAATTGGCCGTTGACCTTCGATAGAATACCTAGTGAACCGATCGGATTCCTCCGTCAGGCACCTGTTACTTTGGGTGGAAAAACAGTCTTGGTTGATTTTATGGTTTTAAAAGACCTTGTGGATTTTGATATGATCCTCGGGCGTGATTACATTTATGCTATGCATGTTGTGGTGTCTACGCTCTTTCATGTGATGCATTTCCCTCATAACGAAAGCATCGTCACTATCGACCAGCTTGCATTCGTTGATCCTCCTTATTACCCAACTGTAGACCAATCAGATCCCTCGTCATTAGGAACTACTATGTCACATGGGACTTATGTGGCACATTGCTCCTTGAGTTCAACTGCTAATGAGAAGAAGTCTCTGAGTTCATGCTTACCTTCTCGGGACTTGGTCCCAACTTTTGACCAAGTGACACCTCCATCTGAATGTTTAGATATGTGTTCTATCTGGGATGATATACTTCCTTCTGATGAAGTTTTCCTAGAGTCCATAGTACAGTCTGCCATTCATTTGGATGTTGATCCAGTCACAGTTATGTCCAGCCCCAATTTGACCTTAAAGTCTGATCTTCTTACTGTTGAGTCTTTGAACTCTCCTATAGATCCGCAAATCGGTTTTCCTACTGAGTTTGATTCTGCTTCTAGAATTTTCAACTCCCGTGATGATGAATTTGTTTTTGCAGATTCCATCATGTCCTTCAACTTTGATCTTCATCCTAAAGTTGATCTTGTTGATTGTAAGTCCTCAGGCTTGGGTACCATAGAGTCTTCATTTGAAAAATATGCCTTGTTTATGCCTATTGTTGATGATAGTGAAGTTGAAAGTATTTCTACCATAGTGACTTGTATCGGGTCTTTCCTTACATATGTTTTAGATATAATCCCGGTACTAATGTTTCTTGGAGACAGGATTCTTAGCTGGATTTATACTCGCTTACTGGTCCTTTTCGACACCTTGTGCGATCATGTTAGGTATATTTGGAACCTTGCATATAGGTTTAGGCTTCCCCGCTGTTATGTTGCATTTGAACTTTTTGCCATCCGAATTCGCCATAGGGTCGAACCTGTTGGATATTGGTGTGTTATCCATCTCTTTATGCATTGTGCACCAGTCCAACAGCAGAGCCTACCTAACATGGGTCACCCTAGTCAGCACCCTTATGCCATTTTGGTACCCATGCTGAGTTTTTCTCATAGGCTCGGGAGCCTTTTTAGATTTACCATGACTTTGAGAAGAAGACTCATATCTTTCTTCCTCATATATTTATGGTCGTCCGTGATAAGGCTCCCATATTTGTGTTCAAGTTTCATATGCATCTGTTATGATCCCGCTTGCGCTAATGAGCTTGATTCCAGCTTCCACGCTTTTAGCTCGTTGTATAAGCCTCCATCTCTTATCTCATTTCCGCTAATCCCTGTATCATTTTGCCTTCGTAGTTTGACACCTTTTACCTGGAGGAGACACACCCTGAGTGTCCTTATCTTGCTCATGATCCTTGCATTAGGCATAGCTTTGTTCCATGCGCTTGGAGCTAGTTTTGCATGTCCCTGACACTCGTCTCCTCTCATGCGGGCATTCTTCTTTTACTTCGAGATCGTTAAAAATAGTAAGTAGGTTACGAGCATTCTTCTACCTTCACTTTGAGCTCAATAAAAACAGTAAGTAGGTTTCAAGCATTCTTCCACCTTTACTTCGAGCTCATTAAAAACAGTAAGTAGGTTGCGATCATTCTTCTTTTACTTTGAGCTTGTTAAGAAACAGTAAGTAGGTTATGAGCAGTCTTCCACCTTCCCTTCGAGCTCATTAAAAAAAGTAAGGAGGCTACGAGCATTTCTTCCACCTTTCCTTCGAGCTCGTTAAAAACAGTAAGGAAGTTATGAGCATTTTCTATATCTCCTTTGAGCTTGTTAAAAATAGTAAGGAGGTCATGAGTTTACTTTTCCGGACTCGTTAAACCTTTACGGAAAAGATCCCTATGGAGTTCTTTTAAGCCCTTTTCAGACTCCTTAAATAGGAAAAGTTTGCCAAGCATAGTTGTCTTTTCGGGCTCGTTAAAATAACCGAATTGAAATCGACTTAGGTATAGAATTACCCCTTTTCCGGGCCTTGGTGGATAATTTACGGAAAAGGTATACTCTAGGTATACTCTGGTATGCGCTAGAATAGTTCTTCTTCCATTATTTTACACTTTTTCGGGGAAGGAGACTAACTTTACGAAAAAGGACCTTTGGAGTCGTCTTTAGGGTTTTCAAACTCTCGAAATGTGAAAACACCAAGCGAGCATTCACCTACTCGGGCTTGATGTGAAATCCACGAGATGGTGTATAGAGGACAGTTTAAGTTTTTCAACTCTATAAACAAGAAAACATTGCCGAGCACATACCAATCCGGGCTCGATATAAAATCCACGGATAGGTGTATAGAGGACTGTTTAAGTTTTTCAACTCTATAATAAAGAAAACACCACCGAGCAGAAACCAATCCGGGCTCGATATAAAATCCACGGATAGGTGTATGGAGTTTTCTTCTAGGTTTTTCAGACTCCTTAAATATGAAAATACCGTCAAGCATGCTTTAGTTCTTTTTCAATCTCGTTAAAAAATGAAAAAGGAAAGGGAATGGAAGAATGTTAAAATATCTTTCAATATGATGGTAGCAAGTCAACTATCTCCTTGAACAAAGCACCTGTTTTGAGTCTATCAAACAAGTTGGGTTCTAGTGTTGGCCTTAGGATAAACCTGATATCAGAGTTCTTACTCCTTCATTTGGTTAGTCTTCCAATCATATGGAGAATCTGTTAATGTCTCCTACATTGCAGATTTGTATCATGGTCTCTTTGTGTTCAAAGCTTCCTAAGTCACTCTTGTGTCGTGCTCACTGTTCAAGGATATAACCTGTGTCGGCCATTCTGCAATTGCCTTGACCTCATGTGTCGGCAATTCCTTGGTGTCAATATGTTTCATCATGTGTTCAGTCCTACTCCAAATCATCTCTTACCTGTTGAGTGTCCCTCATGTTGGATGATGGAGGATGCATTAAGGCCTCCCTTCCAACGGACTTCTTCCCATCGACTTCAACTCATTGTACTCTAGGAATGAATTTTAGAGTTCCAGTTAGTACCTTGGGGATTGCAGTCATTAGTGGTAGTTTCCCTTTCTATTGGATAGATGGGAATACATCAATGTCTCCTGTTCGATGGATTCTTCAAGTGTTCGATGGTAAGACCATTTATTCACACTTGCTTGAATGTACTAGGTACCTTGGGTTCCATTTTCATTATTGATGGACACCCTCGAGTTTGTTAATGGTATACATCAATGACCGGTAACCAAACGATACCTCCCATGTTCGACATCAACTCATTTATTCACATGGATAGGTTTGTACCTTGGGGGTTTTTTTTGGATGAAGACCTTGGGATCCTCGATAGCATCACCTCATTTATGTTATCGCCCAAGTTGCGTAAGATTGAGCCACACTTTTTTGGGCTCTTGATGAGACATAGATCCACCTTGTTCTCTATGGCTATGTTCTCCAGTTTTGACATAGATCCACCTTGTATTTATGTGGCTATGTTTACACTTATGTTCCTCATGGATCCACGCTTGTATTTTTAGTGGCCATGATATATGGATCAGTATTTGGATCATTATTGTATCCTCTTGGAGGTCATGTTCCACCATTTGAACACGGACAATTACCCCAAGGATAAGTTTGTCTGACATTGCCTTTGCTTTCAGCGACTTCATTTGATCCTATGATTCTTGGTTTCTCCGGTTCCTCCATGATTCAACTCTTTGTTATTTATAATGTATTTCGGCCATCGTTTTCCGCACTCCCTCTAACCTCATACATTAGGGGGCATATGTTATAGCTTGAAATGACACCTCTCCATCCGTGATGACACTTGCTTCCCTTGGTCGCATGACGACACTTCTTGAGATCAAGTTTCAGTCACAACAGGACACTTGTGGATGGAGGAGTCATTTGGGACACTAAAAATGGTTGAAATTACCTCATTCTTGACCCATTTGATGATTATGACCCTTGGGAACATTTTTCCACATCAAACTATCTATTAAAAATGAGCAGAAAAGCCTGTTTTGTCCATTTTTTCACATAAGCGCTACTCTACCTTAACAAACTAGCGTGTGTACCCTACTCTAGTGTACAATAGTAGCGGTCAACCCTCTTGAGCGCTACTCCACTGTGAAATAGTAGCGTACACCCCTGTTTTGGTCAAAATATTGAAATTTGAGTAAGTTAAGTTGGTTGGGAAACCTCCTGAGCGGTTATAACTTCTTTTCCTCTTCCTCACTGACTATGTAAGGAGGGTAGAAGGGACATGTGAGGGGACCAAGCCTATAACATTGTTGTGCTGGAGGAATGGAGACCTTCATCCCCCTCTCTTGTCCTTGGTTTTTGATAAACCCTAGCACAATTGATTAGAGGTTGGAATCCTTGGAGAACGGAAGTAGGAGACCTTGAATCTAGGTTTCGTGAAGTGCCAAGCTTGAAAGAAGGTATAACTGTATGTACTTGCTTTCATTCATTAATAAAGATCAGATGTTCTTCTCTTTTGAAATATGACCCATTAATGTGTCTTAGATTTGATTACTGTTTGACTATAGTTTGATGTCTCTTTATATTATGGATATCAGTCTTATATATGTAGTCAAATGTGTTTGAGAAGGGTATCAAGTTGTTTTGCAACAATGGATAAGCATTGAAGAGCGAGGGAGGCAAAGCTAGGATCAACAAGGTGCCTACATATCTAAACCCTAATCTCTTCATTTATTTGTTGTACTTGTAGAATGCTTGTAAGTCTATCTTTATCACCATAAGTTGGTAGTTTCTCCCCTGAACTATAGGTGCATTTTCCCCACAACACCAAACACCCTCAATAGTTCACCAGTTTAGGAAATTGACTTGATTCTTCGAAACCGCGATCAGATTCTTCGCATTTTGCAGGACAATATTCACATGGAAAGAATTTGAATGCAACAACAAATCGATCAACACCATTCTAAGCGCACCTTTCAAGCAGGTGATATGGCTTTTTTCAACAATCCTCCCTAAAACTCAAAGGGCGTCATAAGCTCGCTCCAAAGTTCTATGGGTCCTATAAGGTTCTTCAGAATATTGGTTTCGCTGCTTATAAATTGGAACTTCCTCCTTCTTCCTACATTCATCTAGTATTTCATGTCTCCTTTCTGACGAAATTTCTTGGCACCAACATTAGAGGACAGATTATTTTCCCATAACTAGATAATGAAGGATCCATCCTTTTGGATCTGGAGGCCATCCTCAACAGGCGCACTTTCCAGCTTCTCTCTCGATCTATCACATGCGTATTAATTTAGTGGCATGGAATGCAACCAGAGGATTCTACATGGGAACCACTCCTTCAGATTCAACATCAATTTCCACATCTAAATCTTTGAGAACAAAGCTTTTTTGAAGGGGGAGGGGATGTTAGGAACCCATGCCAACCTTTCTCTTTACTTTGTTAGTGTATTTTTGTTGGATGCATATGATTTGTAAGTCATCCCGTAGTATTATATGTTGATCCATAGTTTGTATTAGCCCACAGTATTGATCCATAGTATTGGATTCCTATGCTTTGTAAGTCGTCCCGTAGTATTAAATGTTCCATGGTATTGATCCATAGTATTGGAGCCTAGACTCAGTATATAAGTTTGTGTTGAGGCCTATGAAGGCATGGTGAATTTATTTGTATTGAGATTGCTCAAAGGAGGTTTACCCCTCGAAGTGGCCCGCGATCAATAAATATATTCTGAGTTTTGTTATTTTTTCTATCTCATGCATTTTCATTAATTAATTGTTGTAGGTTCCTCACACCAAGTTTCAACACCTAACATCCACCAACAAAATCCACAATCCATGGACATCGGCCCGAAAGGGAGTAAATCCCTTTCAGAAACACCTGCAAAACTGATGAAGTCTCACCTGAAGTATCTAAAGGGACTGCAAGAACCAGGCTTCATGCAGCATGGAAGGAGAATACTCATCGAGCAACATATTCGTTATTACAGACCCATTTCAGAACATCACCAGATTAACACATGGATATATATCTTGACTTAGTTCGAATCTTCACCAAACAATACATTCATTATCGTGTTATACCTACATATCATTGACAAGCCAGAGATTCGACATACTCATAACTATGACGGAATTCAGAACTTGTATCCAATTAATATATCACATCCATTCTTCATACGGTTACTTCCATCATTCATTCAATGAATTGTTTAACATAGGAAAGAAACCCATATCACAACAAATCAAACCATACATCAACACACACGACAACACCATATTTTACGTGGAAAACCCATTTGGGAAAAACCACGGAAGCGCTTATATTTTATTAGAGTCACAGCCAAATAAGCACATAGGTAGAACTTACAGATTTCTTCATGTCTGTTAGGAACCCATGTCAACCCTTCTATCTACTTTGTTAGTATATTGTTGTTGGACGCATATACTTTGCAAGTCATCCCGTAGTATTTGTTGATCCATAGTTTGTATTATTGTTGTTGGGCGCATATGCTTTGTAAGTCGTCCAGTAGTAATTGTTGATCCATATTTTGTATTGGCCCATGGTTTGTATTGACACATGGTATTGACCCATGGTATTGGCACTTAGACTTAGTATATAAGTTTTTGTTGAGACCAATGAAGGCACCATGAAGTTATTTGTATTAAGCTTGCTCAAACGAGGTTGCCCCCTCGAAGTGGCCTACGATCAATATAAAAGTGATTCTGAGTTCTATTATTTCTGTTATCTCATGTGTTTTCATTAATTTATTATTGCAGGTTCATCACATCTGGTATCAGAGCACTTTCTTAGGCTCGTTGCGTGGAATTTCTCCCAATTTTTTTTTTCGCATCTGTTGCAAGTTCGGATCTGGGAACAATCCCTATCCGCTTAACTGTAGGAAGTACTTGGGCATAAGCCCTAAAAATCATTGTGAGGAGTACCACAGGAACCCCAAAGTAGTTGGCCCATTGAGAGGACCTACCAGCGAAACGGGCAACGACCCCTACCTGATTGACTAGTTCCCACCCGTGAGGTAAACCAAGAGCTATCGTTTGTGGAAAAGCGGTTATCAGTTTTACCTGAGCCGTGGAGTGAGGGGTACTGCCCCAATATGCAAGCCGTCAGACAGCATTGGTGGCCGAGTGAAATCTCTGAACTATTAGGAAGCCACACATACCTGGGGTCCATATCAATTTCAGCTGAACTCTTGCCGATCACTGCCGCACTGTTTCAGATCCATTCTGAAATCCGTTCCAGATCCAGTCGTTTCAGATCTATTTTAGATCCAGCCATTTTCGATACATTCGGCGCCGTCTCAGATCCCTTTGTTTCCGATCACTTCCGCGCTGTTGCAGATCTATCTGATCCCTTCCACGTCGTAGCAGCTCCATTTTGATCCCTCTGTTTTCTCCATATCTCCCTTGTTTTCACTCTGTTTTCCTTGAAACTTTCCTGGAACCCCTGTAATCCCATTCTACATATTTCATTCCTGAGGACCCTATCCAAAATTCAACTTCCCAAAGCCTGAAATCCCACATTTGTCTATTTTTAGGTTTTTTCATAACTTCCTCATATTTCACCCAATCACCTTCAAATTTTACCACAGATTTCCTTTCCTAATTCTGCTTCTTTGTCCCTCTCTGCCAAATTTTCCCATTCTTTCACCCCGCTTCTGAAATCCTCCTTTTTTGCTTCCCTATCCATTCGACAGTGTCCAAAACGTAGTCCGACCCCAATTACCCTTCAGATTTTTTCCCAAATCCAGATTTTCCATTACTAAAACAGTTTCTGTTTTTGTTTTTCTACCCACTCAAAAAAAAAAAAAAAAACTTCTGGTTATGGTTGTCACCCGTGCAGGAGCAAAAACCATGGAAGAAGCACTTGCAGCCATCCAAGCCAAACTCTAGGATCTTGATGAAAAATTTCTCAGCCTCCATCTTCAGCATTCAGCCATGAGCAATAACCGACAGCAAGAATCTTCTGCAACCAATGGGTTCTCTTATTCCAACAATTTATGTGGTCCGAAGCTTGAATTTCCTTGCTTCAATGGTACTGATCCGACTGGATGGATCTATCATGCAGAACAGTATTTCGGTTTGCATAATACTTTTGATGTCCAAAAATTTCCACTTGCATCCTTTCATTTGGAACAGGAAGCCCTTCAGTGGTACCGTTGGTACATCAAGGCGCATGACGAGCCAAAATGGACAGATTTTCGCCAACTCCTTTTGCAACGATTTGGTCCTAGTGCTTTTGATGACTTCACCGGAGCACTCACTAAACTTCATCAAAGTGGCACTGTGAGAGAGTATCAGACAGAATTTGAGAAACTAGCCAATCACACAGAAGGATTGTCTGATGAATTCTACAAGAGTTGTTTTATTAGTGGTCTTAAGGATGAAATCCAGTCATAGGTTAAAATGTTATGTCCCAACACAATGATGGACATCCTAGGGTTGGCTAAGTTGGCAGAAGACAATATTGTAGCCCAACAACACTCCAAACCCATTTTTGTTTCCTTCCGAAATATGGGTTCTCAACGACCTCCCATCTCGCTAGCTCCTCAACCACTCCTATCAAGCATTTTTCTGAAACAGAGATGCAGGAACGCAAGGAAAAAGGGCTTTGTTATAATTGTGATGAGAAATTCACTCGGGGACATAGATGTGTTCAACAAAATCTCTATCTCTTGGATATGGATTCTCCGCCTGCCTCTAAAATTGGTGAAGAAGCTCCAGATACAATGGATGATCAGGTCGACATTCAGAAGCTCCATATATCTCTCCATGCTTTATGCGACGTCACCACCCCCCAAACAATGTGGGTTAGGGGTTACTTCAAGAAGCTTCCTCTAATAATACTCATTGATTCTGGTAGCACTCATAACTTCATTGACCCTCGGATCGCCAAACATGTTGATTGTTTTGTCCATCCTTGCTCCAACTTTGAAGTCATGGTTGCCAATGGGGGCACCTTACCTTGCAAGGGGAAGTGTCACAATGTGCGTCTCTCTCTAGAAGATTATAACCTACGCTCTGACATGTTTTCCTTGTCCCTAGGCGGATGTGATGTGGTTTTGGGCGTTCAATGGTTACACACACTTGGCCCCATCTTATGGGATTTTGCTGAACTTTGGATGCAGTTTTCAGTCAATGGGAAACAACATAAATTTAAGGGCTTACAACAAGGGTCTCTCCACATCATTAGTTCACATCGCCTGGAAAATATCCTTAAGAATAATTCACATGGTGTCATCGCTCAACTCCATTCCATTCAGATGCACCCATCAACGATCTCCCCTACTTCCTTAGATAGATATGCAGGTGTCCTTGCTGAACCAGTCGGCTTGTCTCCTTCAAGAGACCTTTCCAGTAAGAATTTAGCGGCATCTACATCTCAGCAAGAAATGATGGCTAATTTGCATGCAGTACCGAAGTGGCAGCCATCCCTATTAGGAAATTATTTCTACATCAAGACTGATCTCCAAAGTCTAGCACATTTTCTGGAACAATGGGTCCCCTCACCAGCAGACCGAAAATGGGTTATCCAACTCATGGGTTATGACTATACGATCACTTACAAGAATGGTAAGGATAATATGGTGGCAGATGCTCCTTCTCACCAATTTGATGACCGAGTTTCTCTTACAGCTATTTCTCTGCTATTTCCAAATTGGTTGCAATCTGTTCAACAAGGCTATCTCTTCTATGAACTCCATGCTTCTTCATCGGCAGGGCACTCTGGGTTCCTCAAAACCTATGACCGGGAACAATGTAACTTCTTTTGGCATGGACTAAAAATGAAAATTCACCAGATGGTGGTTGAGTGCGATACTTTCCAAGTCAACGAGGGTGAAACGACACTCCTTTCGGGACTGCTTGAACCCTTTCCCATCCCTACACATATGTGGACATCTATTTCTATGGATTTCCTAGAAGTGCCCCAGCGGTACAATACCACATCTAAAAGGACACCATATGAAGCAGTTTATGGACAGGCACTGCGAGTTCTTCTTCCATACACGCTCAGCAGCTCCCCAGTTCAGGCAATTGACTCGATTCTTCAAAACCACTATCAAATTCTTCTCATTCTGCAAGACAATCTTCACATGGCAAGAATTCGACTGAAACAACAAGCCGATCAGCACCATTCTGAGCGCACTTTTCACGTGGCTGATATGCTGGTCCTTCTTCATCTACAACCTTCCAAGCAATCCTCTCTGAAACTCAAAAGGCGTCAGTGGGATGGAATGCAACCCGAGGATGCTACAGGGGAACCACTCCTTCAGATTCTGCATGAATTTCCACATCTAAAGCTTTGAAGACAAAGCTTTTTCTAAGGGAGAGGGGATGTTAGGAACCCATGTCAACCCTTCTATCCACTTTGTTAGTATATTGTTATTGTATGCATATGCTTTGTAAGTCGTCCCGTAGTATTTGTTGATCCATAGTTTGTATTATTGTTGTTGGACGCATATGCTTTGTAAGTAGTCCCGTAGTAATTGTTGATCCATATTTTGCATTGGCCCATGGTTTGTATTGAAACATAGTATTGACCCATGGTATTGGCGCCTAGATTTAGTATATAAGTTTTTGTTGAGACCAATGAAGGCACCGTGAAATTATTTGTATTGAGCTTGCTCAAAGGAGGTTTCCCCCTCGAAGTGGTCTGTGATCAATATAAAAGTGATTCTGAGTTCTGTTATTTCTACTATCTCGTGTGTTTTCATTAATTTATTACTACAGGTTCATCACAATGTCATACAATGGATCTATGCACACAACCTACAGATCAGTGACTCGACTTCTCCAAAAATTTCTTCAACATATACAATGGATTTCTCTATTACATAGCACAAAACTATACTTTGAACATTAACCCCAAAATTTCCTTCTTAATACATATTTATAGGGCACACTAAGTTGGCCCCACTCCTACTAACCCAATAACTTCCCAACTAACTCATTATTGCAATGTGGACCAATTCTAACCAACTAACTCAACTTGCAACCTTTTACACAATCAACATGAATGTTTCCCTTATTTCCTAGCCGCTTCGTTGGAAATTTACACATTTCAATAGTAAATTATATGTTTCATATTTAATATTCGCCTACCTATCTATATACATGTTTTTTCCAATCCAAAATGTTCGCCTAGGATACTACACTTAAGTATAATATTAGAATCCTTAAAAAATACCCTGGGACTCTTCATCCACACTAACTTGTTTATTCAAAAATGATACCTCCAAAATACTAGACCCAACAATGCAAGATTAATACATCGAGTATGAGGGTGAGTTCATCCAGAAGTTAGAAGAAGCCAATGCTTGAGAAGAATGCATAAATAGGTTATACGATATTGATGAATCCAGTGTGAAGCAAATCCTCTTCTCCTTTGAAGGAAAGGCACTTCTCTTTGTGTGTAGGATATTATTATTGAAGGCAAGACACTTCTCCAATTAATCTCACTTCTCTATTGCTTCTGTATATTCACCAAGAGTGTTTTGGTGATCTCTTATCTTCCGAAATCAAGTTTCTATGTTGTAAAAGAAAGCATTCTCTTCTATCCATTATATTATATTGAGAATAATTGTTGGGGTTTTTTGTTCTCATAGTTTTGAGGATTTTCCCTTGGGTATATCTTTGTAATATTTTAGGAGTAGGATCACTTAGTAGCAGCAGACCTCACTAGAATTCACTCATGTAGTGCAGAAAGAAGAAGAAAAATTAATGAATCAATAAACACTCATTACACAGAAAATAGAGAAAATTGTTGTATCATACATCGGTTGTAAGATGGCACTCTGTAAAATGAATACAATCAATAGATGTCAATAGAATTCGAATAGGCCAAGAGGTCATTTGAATCATCCTCAGTGTGTAGCTTGGATAACATTGGATACATCATCCAATCAGTAGTAGCAGTCATAAATGGTCAATAGTATTCAAATGAGTCTAACTGAGTCTAACAGAACCATCTGAGCACGAATCAGGGGATGGAGACTCCAATGAGGGTGCATGAGGCTGTCAGAAGGTCAAGTGGCACTTCAGAACTGGTTAACTGGGAGCTACAAGCAGTTAGGATGAGCAATAAATGGAAGAATTTGTCAATCAATGCTCCAACTAGTTGTTAAACTCCTGGTAGGTGAGATAAGGTGCACATGTCAGCCAGATGAGGAAAACAAGGCGCATCAGGTAGGTAGGAGGGATATCGGGGGTTGAAGACAAGCTTCAGGTAGATGAAAATAGGCTATAGGTGCTGGGGAGACCGCCAAAATGATGACTGGATGCATGGAGAATGCATGCATGCATGCAAAATATAAAAAAATGATGGTGATAATATTCCAACACCCTCCCGCAAGCTATACTATGAGGTAGTACTGAAGAACTAAATAGTAGGGCCTCGGTGACTGAGACCAAAGGTCACCCTGTACAACAATCTAAATAATAAAAGAGGAAAGAGGGAAAACCCAGTGGGAAGAAATACCTCCCTCAAAATAGACTGAAAGATGCTAATGTAGCATGTCATCACTCACCCCGGAAGGAGGCAAGTGTCCTTCTTTTCCAAAGAAGGATCGATCGATATGAAATGGATCAGTAATGTGAGAAGTATGAAACCTTCCATTCTGATAATCTGATCTGGTTCTCCGTCGATCAGTTGGATCACCAACAATGTCTCCAGTAGATCGGAGAGTAGTGCCTGCCCATCTCAGAAGAGGAGGATCATCAGTTGAGAGATCATCAGGTTCTTGTGGCACTGGATCTCCCATTCACTCATCTTCTGAATCATTTGCTAGATCTTCAATTTCTTGTGGATCTAGATCTAGTATTCTCTCTTCATCATCATCACTCTCATACTCTGAATTTGAACTGCCATGTGATGAAGGTTCGCTCTCTTTCTCATCAACACTTCCAAATTTTGAATCTGAAATCTCATGTGATGAAGCTTTTCTCTCTTGCTCATCATCACTTCCAAACTCTAAATCTGAAATCTCATGTGATGAAGCAAGTGAATCTGGAGGCTTCCTGAACTTGCTCTTTTGACCAATCATGGTGGGAACAAATCCAAAAATGTGAATATCATTCTGAAACATGTGATCCAAACCAAATGAGGTAGGATCAGCAGCTTCATGAATGTGCATGTAGTTCTTTGATATCTCCTTTGAACCAACATAGGTGATATTATTATCAAAATAAATAGGACATGATGATGGTGGATTTTCAACAAGATAACCGATGGATGCAACTGTGGTGGCCCACTTTGAAATAGGATTTGAACCAATAAGAGCTAGATCTTCAGGTTCTTCTGGATCTGGATCTATCATTCGCTCTACCTTCTAAGTCTTATTTTTCTGAAAATTCTTTGCTAGATCTTTTCCATTCAAGAAACCTTTACATGTGCCTTGGGTAGATCTGAGATTGGGAGGATCTTCGACTAACTTTTGAGTTTGCATGCTCTAAAAATGTTTGTAGCTGAGATGACATAGCCTACTCTCTTCATTTGCATGAGAGTGAAGAGCATACTTCTTTGAGAGAGGTAAGAATTGTGCGAACTCATAGAGTTTTGTCTTATGATTTGCAACACCTTTTGCAATGGTAGATCTTGATACCATGTTTTGAAATTCGATCTCATTAGGAGAGAATATCACCCTCTTGGGCTCTTTAGTGTGGGTCATCTGATATATAGAAAGTAGATTATCAACGAGAGTGGGGACATAGAGTACATCCGAGAAGTATCCATGATCTAGTCTCTTCATTTGCATGAGAGTGAAGAGCATACTGCTTTGAGAGAGGTAAGAAGTCTGAGAACTCATAGAGTTTTGTCTTATGATTTGCAACACCTTTTGCAATGGTAGATCTTGATACCATGTTTTGAATTTTGACCTCATTAGGAGAGAATATCACCCTCTTGGGCTCTCCAGTGTGGTTCATCTGATATACAGAAAGTAGATTAACAGTGAGAGTGGGGACATAGAGTACATCCAAGAATTATCCATGATCTAGTTTGATTCTTCCAATCCCCTTAGAGGAGACCTCAGAATCATTCCCCAACATAATGGATGGTCCAACAGTAGCTTCGAATCCAATGAAGAGATTCTTGGAGGAAGACATGTGTCTTGATGCTACAGAATCTATGATGAAGGGGGATGATGTTGATGCAATTTCCATGAGAGCATGGCATATCTCTTTGTCCTCAGATCCAGATGATTCACTCTCTTCCTTCCTAGCACATGCAGGTACTGGAAGATTATTCTTCTCAAGAAGTGAAGCCATGAGATCTATGGTCTTCTTCATACATGAGCTCTCATGATGGTATCCTCTATTACAGTATGTGCAATTGGATTTGCCCTTCTGAGATTGCTTGTCCTTCCTAGGATTCGAGGCTCCATCTGAGTAAATGGGAGCCTCCCACTTCTTCATCAAACTTGTCTAAATACTTGGATTTCTCTACTGCACCAGTGGGCTCAACTGTAGAGCCATTCACTACTCTATAAATAATATTCAACTTCAAGAATATGTCCATTTTTTCCTTCCATTCGAAGCAGTTGAATGAATTCAACTTGAGATCCATGATACTGCATAATTCGAAGCTGAAAGAGGGAGATTCCTATAGAACAATGAGAATTATGAAAAGAATATCTGCTGTAATTCAAATTGAACACTGCCTTAAGACACTGAGCACATATGACTAAATCCTTCACACCTGGATAGACCTCACTGGATTGCTCTAGTGAATTCAAGGTAATAGCACCAGGATTTGCTATGGAAACTCAGAGGCTTTTGGTGCTCAATGAAAGACAGCTGCTCAAGGAATTGCTACAACTGCTGCAATTTGAATAGCTGTTGTCAGCTCTGATACCATGTAAGATTTTAGGAGTAAGATCACTCAGTAGCAGCAGACCTCACTAGAATTCACTCATGTAGTGCAGAAAGAAGAAGAAGAATTACTGAATCAATAAACACTCTTTTCATAGAAAATGGAGAAAACTACTGTATCATACATCAGGTGTAAGCTAGCACACTATAAAATGAATACAATATTGAATACAATCAATAATTGTCAATAGAATTCGAATAGGCTAATAGGTCATTCGAATCATCCTCAGTGTGTATCTTGGATAACATTGGATACATCATCCAATCAGTAGTAGCAGCCATAAATGGTCAATAGTCAGTCAAATGAGTCTAACAGAACTATCTAAGCACAAATCAGGGTATGGAGAATCCAAGGAGGGTGCATGAGGCTGTCAGAAGGTCAAGTGGCACTCCAGAACTAGTTAACTGGGAGCTACAGGAAGTTAGGATGAGCAATAAATGGAAGAATTGGTCAATCAATTCTCTAACTGACCGTTAAACTCTTGGTAGGTGAGATAAGGCACACATTTCAGCCAGGTGAGGAAAACAAGGAGCATCAGGTAGGTAGGAGGGCTACTGGGGGCTGAAGACAGGATCTAGGGAGCTGAAAATAGGCTCTAGGTGTTGGGGAGACCACCAAAATGATGGTTGGATGCATGCATGATGATTGGATGCATGCATGCATGCAAAATATAAAAAATGATGGTGATAATATTCCAACAATCTTTTGTTATGGTTGTATGAATTTCATGTGATTGAGTTGTCTCATTGCTTGAAGTTTCAGCATATAAAAGAATTAAATATCAAAGCTCAACCAAATATTATGATGGTATCATAGCTCAGGGCATGAAGGAGCTCAGTTTTGCATGCCAACTAGATCCTATGTTGATCTTGAGAAGTTGAGCTCAATATTTGAAGACTATAGCATCAATATCTGTACGACCGGAAGACCGTTTTGAGGGCACCTAAAAATTCAACACTTGGAAGGCTAGAATTTTCAACATCCTAGAGGAACATGACTTGGATGGCTATGTATCCATTGTGGTGGAGGATCCTACATCTAATGCAGGGTGCATCAACTTCAATAAGAATCAAGATAAGGCCAAACGGATCATCTATGATTCGGTAAGAGATAACTTGATTCCTGTGATCACATCGCTGAAGAGAGCGAAAGAATGTTATGAAACTTTGACTAATCTATATGAGAATAAGGCCCAAGTCAAAAGAGAGCATTGAAGAATAAGATTCTAAACATAAAGATGGAGACGGATGAGACAGTGGCCTCCTTCTTCACCAAGATCTCTCGATTAAGATATCAACTTGCTAGTATTGGAATAGTGGTGGATGAAGATTATCTTCTCCCAACTTCTATTGATGATCTCCCATCCTCATGGGAGAAATTATTGGCTATGGTAAATGGCCAAGAGTTAAAACCTAAATTCAAAAGATTGTGTCATGATTTCCTCCAAGAGGAGGGGCGAATCCAGAGCAAGTCAATGTGAATCAAAGAAGAAAAAATTTCCCTCATGGTAAGAATGAAGAAAGGAAAGAAAACCTTCTTCCAAAAGAAGTTCTTGCATCCAAAGAAGAAGGAGTTCAACAAAGTTTTTGACAAGTAAAAATCTAGATGCTTCAATTGCAACAAGAAAGGCCATTTCTCAAGAGAGTGAAAAGCAAAGTGGAAAGGAAAGTTTCATGCTTCTACTGCCATAGAAGATGAGATCACTTAAAAGAATGCATCCAAAGAAAAGGAGACAAGAAGGGAGTATTACCTTGTATCATCCATTTCTGGATCCGTCATCACAAGTGTAGACACATGGTTGATTGACAATGGTGCATCCAAACATATGACTTGTTACAAGAGTGCCATCATTGATCTAAAGGAGAAAGAATTCACATGCATGGTAGAGTTGGGGGACAACTCAACATATTCGATACAAGGAGTTGGATCCACCTCATTACAACTGAGAATCAATGATATTATACATGTGGAGGACATTATATATGTTCCAATATTGAAGAAGAACCCCCTTTCAGTTTTGATTCTTGAATACAAAGGCTTCTGAGTTATCTTCATGGATAACAAAGCACTTTCATCATTGAAGAACGAAAGCCTAGAATCTGCTGCTGTGATTGGAGTTTGAGAGGGAGGACTCTAGAAGGTACCCGAGAAGTACATTCAAGTTGTGATTCACCACACTATCAATCCATGCGATCTATGGCAATGAAGGCTTGGACACCTACACTACAAAGCGTTGCCAAGACTTCAAAAGATGGTAAAAGGTATGCCTGTATTTGATTTTGAGCATGATAGTGTATGTCAGGGTTGTGCACCTGGGAAGAATATTAAGAAATTTAGATCTAAAGGGATTTTAGATTTAATACATTCTGATGTATGTGGTCCCATGTCATCCCCCTCATTGAGTGGCTTCTTATATTATATACTATTCATAGATGATTTTTCTAGGAAGTCATGGATTTATTTCATGAAGGCTAAAAGTGAAACTCTTAGCGAATTTAAAGAGTTTAAAGTCCTAGTTTAAAATTAGAAAGAAAAGCACATCCTTACACTAAGTTCTGATAATGGAGGTGAATTTGATTCACATGCATTTAATGAGCTATGTAGTGGTGCATGAATATGTAGACAATTAATAGTACCATAAAACCCTAAACAAAATGGGCTTTCTGAAAAGAATAATAGAACCATATGTGAGGCTGCAAAATCCAAGATGCATGATCAAGATATGTCTACCTCATTATGGGTAGAAGCCACCCACACAACTGTGTACATATAGAATAGAAGCTTGCATGCCACTCTAGATGAGAAGACACCAGAAGAAGTGTTTAACGGTGAGAATCCAGGCATATCACACTTGAGGATATCTGGGATCCAAGTATACATTCATGTACCTAAAGAAAAGAGAACAAATATGGATCCTTCTGGAAAGAAAGGCACCTTTGTGGGTTGCCATGAGTCATCCAAAGCATAACAAACATATGTACTTGGTGAGAGACACATCTCTTGCAGATGTGTTAACAAAGCCTCTGTCTGTGACAAAGTTCAATTACTTCCGAGACAAGCTTAGTATGGTAGAGAATGCCTCCCTCGATGAGAGGGGGTGTTAAATATACAGCATCAAGAGACATTCTCCAAACCAATATTGTGTAGCCAAGATTGATCCTCCTGTATAGAGGGGTGAATCCAGAGCAAGTGAGTGTGAATCAAAGAAGAAAACCTTGCCCTCACGGTAAGAATGAATAAAGGAAAGAAACCCTTCTTCCAAAAGAAGTTCTCTCATCCAAAGAAGTAAAAAGATAGATGCTTCAATTGCAACAAGAAAGGCCATTTCTCAAGAGAGTGCAAAGCAAAGCGGAAAGGAAAGTTTCATTCTTCTACTGCCATAGAAGATGAAATCAATTAAAAGAATGCATCTGAAGAAAAGCAGACAAGAAGGGAGTATTACCTTGTATCATCCCTTTCTGGATCCGTCATCACAAGTGCAAACACATGGTTGATTGAAAATGGCGCATCCAAACATATGACTGGTTACAAGATTGCCATCATTGATCTAAAGGAGAAAGAATTCACATGCATGGTAGAGTTGGGGAACAACTCAACATATTTGATCCAAGGAGTTGGATCCACCTCATTCCAACTAAGCATCGATGATATTCTACATGTGGAGGACATTCTATATGTTCCAAGCTTGAAGAAGAACCCCCTTTCAGTTTCGATTCTTGATGAAATTGATGACTTCAAAAGAGGAGATTAAATCCTTCACTTTCTACATCCAATGATTTAAGTGAGTAACCTGCAAACCACCTTTCATGGAGGCCCAATCAATGATAGTATTTGAGTCCCACAACACCTAGATATTTGTAATATTCTTTGATTTGAAAAAGAAAATTAATAACCAAAGGGCCAGAAGTTCACTTCTAATATTGGTTCCCACCACACAATTCATATATATCTTGTAGTAGCAAGTATCATCCATCCATAAGGCTTCCCTTTCTCCACCCAAAGTACCACCCGATTGGGATTCACCATCGAAAAATACTCTACAACAACCTAAGGAGAAGGATGGAGGGAGATGTTTATTAATAGGTATTGAAGGAGCCTGATTCCCCCCAAAGTGAACTTCCAAATAGGCAGATATTGCTTTGTGAGTGATTAAAGGATCTATACTAGGAACCCCATCAAAAAGTAACTTGTTATGAGCCTTCCATATCTTCCAGCAAGTGTAGATGGGTAGCTCTTCCCAATCTAAGTTTTTTCTCTTCCGTGAAATCATGCATTGGTCCAGAGAAACATCGAACCAATTGTCATCACCCTTTTAACCTTGACCAAATATCTCTAGAGAAAGAATAAGAAATGAAGAGATGATTAATAGATTCTGAAACAGATTTGCAAAGTAAACAGATGCCAGGACCAATACTGCCTTGCTTGACATAGTTTTCCCAAGTTAAAATCTCGTTACTTAGGGCCAACTAGAAAAAAAAAACATTAAATCTTTAATGGCGCCGACCATTTACACACCTCCTTATACCACCACTTGAAATCAACATTCAGATCAACCAGAAGTGCTTCATATGCTTCCTTAGCAGTGACAACACCTATATGTGCATTCCATGTCCAAGATAAATAATCTCTCTGATCCGATAGGAAGATGCCACCTCCCTATAAACCCCTCATGTATTGAGTCAATTCATGACTATGGGCACCTTCAAGGCCTAAAAACTGTGAGTCCACCCATTGGCCACCCAACATATTGGAGCCATCATTCCACGCAATATGGTCCAGTGTGAATAAACCAAGTGAATGTATATGCCTTAAAATATCATTTGAAAGTCTATAGTTTGTTGTATAATGGGATATAAGACAACCTAGATCGACACACCAACCAGGGTTTAAAACATTACACCTCAAGAAATTGGATCCCTCTCGGTGTTTGATAAATCCAAGTTTAAAATGGATCTATGTTGGTTTTATAGTATAGTGCATTCATAACTACCACTACTACAAACTTAGTCAACCATCTCGTTGGAAATTGTTCTAACCACAACTCATAATGGTACCCTCGATGCCACTTTGTTTAATAACAAGAAGCCTTTAATACCTGAGAAACCAACTATTTCAAATTCCATGAGCTAATCTTGATGTTTCTTTGCAAAAATAGATGTGCGAATTTTTATTTTTTTAAAATGGTTCTCCCAAACTATACGAGATATTTTTTTTTACTCTTAAATAACCAAAATAGTCTAGAAACTATATAAAATCCTTAGAAATTTAAATAATTTTACAAAAATATTACCAAACATTTTATGGTTATAAATTTAAGAATTAGTAAAATTTGCCGAGGATTTTATAGTTTAAGGACACGAAGAAACCCATTTATAGAAGAATAATTGTAAAAAAGAAAAAAATGCATGTAAAAAAAGAAACACATATTCTTAACTATTTACAAAAGTAATCTTTAATTTAGTTTTATACAACTAGTGTTTATATTTTTATATAACCACTATTTTATTTCTTTGTACAAATATACCTAAAAAAATTTAAAAACATTATAAAGTTCATTTATGAGAGAACCACTATTTTATTTATTTATACAATTATAATTACGAAATTTAAAAACATTATAAAGCTCATTTATGAGAGAACTATTGCAAAAGAGAAGAAAATTCATATAAAAACAAATATTATTAACAATTTACAAAGTAAGCTTTAGTGTTCTTATACAATTTGTGTTTGTATAACAAGTATACAACTATTAATCTTTTGTTTTTTCATACGATTTTAACCTCTAATCTTTTGGTTTTTTAATACGATTTTAACCTCTAAGTTGCTCCTTTATTATGCACCTACTATGTTTTCTTTTTAAATACAATTTTCACCCAAGTTGCCTCTTATTGTTAAATGATGGTGGAGTGAAGTAGGTGTAAATTGATTTTTAATACCATTTTTTTATCTCTAATTTGCCCTTTTTACTATTGTTAAATGTTAGTGGAGTAAAGTAGGTGTAAATTGATAGGAAATATATATGTTAAAATTATATAAAATAGTTTCCTATTAACTAATATATTTCTGATTAATACACTTGCCCTTTTTACTATTGTTCTGATTAATACACTTGCCCTTTTTTCTATTGTTAAATGTTAGTGGAGTAAGGTAGGTGTAAATTGATAAGAAATATATATGTTGAAATTCTATTAGTTAATATATTTCTGATTAATACATTTAGAATAAAGAAGTAAACATGTTTCTTTTTGTTATTGGTTTTCAGTTTTTCCAATGGACTCTTGAGACCTGTCATGATTTCTCTAAATATCTGTTATGACATCTCAAAAAACAGAGTGAATAAAACGACTTTCACAATTTCACTTTCATCATCATGACTCTAAAAGTCTATGTAATGTCTTTCTCGTACCTACGAGGCGTCCAATTTTGCGTGAGAGTGAATTTTCCAATGCAGCATGGTTCATGAACATCGCTTGGAACCGAACTCACACGCTTTGTTAAAACAAGAACAAAACCTGAAAACAGTAGATCTCGGCAATACAACATGAATTTTATGATATATGATGATTCACTTTTAAAACTAATATTGTTTTCTACCTTATAGAGCAAAAATGTTCTACATAGAAAGCCAAAATTAAGTCAATCGCAATGCCTACCCGGTGGTTTCGTAAGACTGTCTTCTTTGCCATACATGCAAAACATAAACATTGAAGGGCACTATGAAGGACGTAGCAGTGGCGTGTGGCAGTCGGAAGAGCCACTATCACAAAATAAATAAATTATAGCCTCTTCGAAACAATTCCTGCACACAGATTTAACTAATCCCAATTGATGTCCCGCATAACTAGTCCGGATTTCAAAATTTCAAAATTTATGCAGCATAACAGGCAAATTACTAAATTACGATCTCTCCTCTTAAGCTTGATTATGGCTAAAACCATCTCGATCTCCCTTTGCTTTCGGCTGTCGAAAATACCGAGCAATCACAACAATGGCTAAATAACTCCCATGTTCTTTAACCAGAACTAAACTGACCTGCAATTTTTTTATCATTTGAACACTTAACCAAATCAAAGAAATTTGTCATTTGAACACTTAACCAGATCAAAAGATGCAAAACAAACACTCGATAAAAGAAGGTGGAACAAAATATCAGAATCAAAGTCTTCACGAATATCTGCATCTTTAAATACAAAACCTGCAGAATCAAGGGGCATAAGTGTTGAATACAATGCATCTGCATCTTCCCCCATGATTTTTTGTGCACATCTCCATAGTGTTGAATACAACAGCATGAGCCCACTTTGGGCTATGGTACTGATGGCTCATGCTCAAGAAGTTCCAGCAACGGCTCTGCTCACATTCAAATCCAAATCTAAATGAATGGAATGGGCGGGCGTTAATCAATCATGCTTAATTTCAAATTCAAATAAATGGAACTGCGTTAAAAGTTCTAGAAATGAGATTCCCTCTCAAATTCAAATTCAAATCCTTTTGGGCTGACGTTTTCCTCTTCTATGCTGCCTTAGTTTTGTGATGACGTTTTCCTCCTCTGTGCTGCCGTCCGCCAGCAGTAAATACTGTCAAGGAGATTGGACATCGATTTTTTCCGTCGCTGGAGTCGGTGGATACCATGAACATCTACACATCATGTCATGGATGGTTGCGGATGGGTATGACACTTGACACGCTCGCCTTAAAGACGAGTCTGTCTGTTCAATAAGGCTCGCCGTAAGGATAAGGTTGTGCTACGTGTCGAATCCGTCTCTTCACCCGAGACAGATTTGTCTCTTTCCCGAGACCAATTTTGTTGAAAATCTTATCAAAAATTGGAAAAAATAATTGAAGTTATAAATATAAGTTCTAAATTCATTTTTTCATTCAAAAATGTAATTTTAACGATCGAAAATTGTAATTTGACCAAATAATTGTTCAACATTCTTCCATGTATGTTTAACATTGTGCCACGCCTCTGTTTGTTTACTCTACACGTTCTTGAAACGTTGTGAAGATGGCTACCACATGTCTAGCTTTTCAAAGGTTCACGTTACCTCCTTGAAACGTTTTGAAGGTGGCTCCCACATGTCTAGCTTTTTCTAAGTTTCACGTTCATTGAGACATTGAAGATGGATCATAGATTTGTTCTTCCTCTCATGAGGAAGCAGCTTGTGGAGTACGTGTGCTAGTCAGTCTCGTTGGTATGGTACCTAATTACTTGGACGAAACTTATCAACCCTACACTTGGAAAATATGGTTTGGACTGAAACTTTCAAGTCAAAGGTCCGTTAGTTTCCGGTTATCAATTTTGGAATCATAGTATTTGCGGAAACTTTAGACAGACGTTTCTCAAGAGTGACGAAACCTTCAAACGTAGAGATATGTATCACGAAATCTTGTAACACTAAGAGACTGCCTTCTGTCAAATAGTTGGTGCGTTGAAAGAAGGTTTCTAGTTTGGGCCGGTTCTCTACATGAGCTTGGCACGCAACAGTACAATTGGCAGTCTTCACAAGAGAGAGAATTAGCAGATTTGATTAAAATCCCGGGCCGCAATGGAAGTTGAGCTCGGATTCCACTGGCGCGTCTTCTCTAGTACGCTAACATGTTTGATGTTTCTGTTCACTTGCACTCATGCTTCTGGATTTTACAATTCCAACAAACAGTGCACCATTAAAAAAGATGGGCTCAGCCTCGGTTCTTCACTCACTCCCCAACAGAACACAACTTGCCTGGTTTCTCCCAGTGAAACGTTTTCTGCTGGATTTTATAGAGTGGGGGACAACGCTTATGCTTTTGCCATATGGTATACTCGGACACCCGACCGAACAATCGCCTGGGTGGCAAACGGAGAGCATCCTGTCAACGGAAGAGATTCCAGTCTTCGTCTGGCAAAAGATGGAAACCTCCTCCTGTGGGACGCAGATGGAAGCGTTGTGTGGAGCACCGGAACCAGTAACATGAATGTAATGAAGGTTGTGCTTCTAGAAACGGGAAATATTGTGCTGTTACGGGATGATCATGAGTTTGTGTGGGAAAGCTTTCAATATCCAACTGATACTCTTCTTCCACTCCAGCTTCTCAGGAATAATGCACAGTTAATATCCAGGCTGGGGAGGGGCACGTTTAAACAAGGCTACTATCGTCTCTGTTTCGATAGCGATAATGTTCTTAGACTTCTTTACCAGCGATCAGGCATGGTGGACAACTACGGGCCCTTTGGCAACGCCAGAAACACATTAAATGTCCAAGCGGTGTTCAATGGTGCCGGTGGTTTCCAGTCGAGCGACGGGTTTACCTTTGAGGCGTCAGATTATGGAGAAGGCCCCAAGAGAAGATTAACTTTGGACGTTGACGGAAACCTGAGGCTATACAGCTTGGTGGAAGAGACTGGTATATGGAACATTACATGGATGGCGATCCCTGATCAATGCTCTGTTCATGGCTTCTGTGGAATCTACGGTCTCTGCATATACACTCCGAAGCCCAGTTGTATCTGTCCCCCTGGTTTTCACAGGAAAGATTCCACCGATTGGTTCGAAGGTTGCCAGCGCAATAATCAACTCAGTCCGTCCAGTACAAAGCTCCTTTATATTCGGCATACAAATTATTATGGCTACGATATCTCTGGGGAAAGGGGGTATACCCTTGAAGAGTGTAAACGTTCGTGCATGAATGACAGCAACTGTGAAGGCTTTGTCTACCTAATGGATGGCACTGGATATTGTTTTCCAAAGTATTTACTGATGAATGGATATCGATCTACTGGTTTGGCCAGCCACACGTATATCAAAGTTTCCAACAATGATTCTTCTGTTTCTAATTCTACCAGTGCTTCTCAGCCTTCTCCATTAAGCTGCTCGGCTTTGAAGGGCGAATACAAAAAGCAGAAGACGAGAAGCTTTGAAATTAAATATCTGCTAGGATTTGCTATTGCGTTTGGTGTCGCAGAACTGTTATGCACAATACTTGGATGGAGGTATATGTCCATAACATATAGAGATCTTGGGTATGAACGTCTAGGCTACTCAGAGATCCCCGGGGTATTCAAGAAGTTCAGTTTTGCAGAATTGAAGAAAGCAACGGATAACTTCAGGATAAAACTGGGAGAAGGAGGGTTTGGGACGGTTTACAAAGGCGTGCTGCCCGATCGTGAGGTGATAGCGGTGAAGCGACTGGAAGGAGTATCCCAAGGTGATGATCAGTTCTGGGCAGAAGTGAGTATGATTGGGAGAGTCCATCACATGAACTTAGTTCGTATGTTTGGCTTCTGTGCCGAAGGAAATCACAAGTTGCTCGTTTACGAGTATGTTGAAAATGGGTCTCTGGACAAGTATCTGACCGCAGAAAACGAAGAAGTTGGCCATGGCAATGACAATGACAGAGTTTTGGGTTGGAATGAAAGGTTTGGGATCGCCCTGGGCACAGCCAAGGGTTTAGCGTACCTTCATGAAGAATGTTTGGAATGGATTCTGCACTGTGACATCAAGCCCCAAAACATACTTCTGGACATGAATTTTTGTCCCAAGGTCTCTGACTTTGGATTGGCCAAGCTGGTAGATAGAGATCATTCATTCTTCTTCTCCACAATTAGGGGCACACGGGGTTACTTAGCACCGGAGTGGGCGATGAATCTGCCAATCACGGCCAAGGTGGATGTCTATAGCTTTGGGATTGTTTTGTTACAGATAGTGACTGGAAGAAGCTCCTTATCGAGTTCAACAGTTCAAAATTGTGAACAATTGGTGCAGTGGGTGTCTGCAAAGACGAGGGAAGGAAGAGAGATTGAGGAAGTGGTGGATCCCAGGTTGCGTGGAGATTTTAATTCGGCGGAGGTGAAGAGAGTCCTGAAAACAGCACTGCTCTGCATTGAGCAAGAAAAGGATGTGAGACCATCGATGAGCCAGGCCGTCGAAATGCTTTCTCAACAGGCTGATTCCTTTACACCACCAGATTCCATGTCACCGAACGACGATACAGCCGCTTCCTCTTCAGTGAATCATTCGCACTAGGGAACAACCTAGCTGCCGCACAGAATCATAGCGCGCCTTTCCCTGAAATGCATTGTTCCGTCAAACTAGCCACATACCATATTTTGCGGTTAACGGGTGTCGCTGCAGATAGAAAATCGCTTGATAAAATTGTTGTTAACTTAATTTTACTGTCGTACAAGTGTAGTTGCAAGGCAATGTATGCAGTATTGAATATGTGGCTATAAAATAAATGCTTTCATCGATGAAAGCATTTAAGCGAAGCCCCAGGATGCAATTATTCTTACTCTCATTATTCTTTGTATTAATTGCATGGGTTGAAATATTATTTAAATTTATAATGTTTTCAGATGTTTACAAATTATTATTTAACTATGGTTTATCAAATAAAAAGAAGTTGAAGTAGTGCATTTTCTTTGTAGTTGCAAGGCAATGTATGCAGTATTGAATATGTGGCTATAAAATAAATGCTTTCATCGATGACTTTTTTAGTTTTCCTGAAGCTGTAAGCGAAGCCCCTGGATGCAATTATTCTTATTCTCATTGATGGATGAGAAAGTGCGTCCATCCCCGGGAATTCCTGACTACGATGATGCAACCTCTAGGGGGAGAAACGATGGAGCTGCCTCTAGGGTTTCTGGTTTATTCTGCAGGAATTCCTGACTACGATAGCTGATCTGATGATTTGGGGTCTCCCGGCGACTTGGAGTCCGCTGATTCATTGAATCGGCTTAGTACCAGCCAAGGAAAAAAAGTGGGAAGTTTGTGTTTTTAGCCGGAGACTTCATTTCTTCTCGTCTACTAGAGTTTTCGGGTTTTTCTGCAGAATCGGTATTATTTTTATATAGTGGTGCCAGGTTACATATTGGGTCCCATTCTATCTTTGTTTCTATTTTTGGCTGAGGTTTCCTTTGGGGGTTTCGTCTTTTTTGGTGGGGGTTCCACTAACTGAAAAGTGGGAGACAGGTGTCCGTGTGGTGACTGACAGCTGCAGGGTATATTTTATATTTTTGCAATATGTCATCGTTGGGGTATGATGCACAAGACCAAAACCCTCCTTTGTCGGCAGAAGCTTCGGGTCGGGGTTCGCGGCCGAACTTGGACTCTGGCAATGCATCTCGCAGGGGTCTCGTCCGGAGTGCTAAGGCTAAACTCAGGCGAACATTGAAGGCTATCAGAGCCCGTTCTGAGATTTGTAGGTATGACATTGACTCTGACCAAAACCTTGATAGAATCCGGATATTGTCTGAAAGAGCATTAGTTGGAAGATTTGAATTCGCTTCGGGCACAAAGATGGAGATTGCAGACTGGGTTAATAGGTTGTGGGTTCCCCTCACGGGTTTGGCTCCTCGCATCAACTTGCTCCCAAACCGTTGGATGTTATTCACCTTTACGAAGGCATCACATTTGGACATAATCTTGTCAAATTTTTGGGAATTCAAGAAGGGGTCTTTGTTCATAAAACGCTGGCACATAAATTTCGACCCTTCCAAGGAAGTTCAGTCCCTGCGCCATTTGTGGCTGATCCTTCCAGGGCTGCCTATTGAAATATGGTCTGAGGAGGTGATTAAGGGCATTGCAAACACAGTAGGCAGGTTTATCCGTTTTGACAGACAAAATCTGTATGGAATGGACCGGCGTTTTGCTAAGGTGATGATTGAAGTGGATTTGAAAGATGGTCTTCCTGCAGAGATTGTAATTGCTTGGGGCTCCCGGGTATGGCATCAAATGCTGGACTATTTTAAAATTCCGTTCAGGTGTTTTTTCTGCCGCAAGACTGGTCACCTTAAAGCGGCCTGCCCCATTATTCGAGAACGCTCTCAAAGCTCGTCTGAATTCTCCTCGCCCGACAATGACCTCCAATTTCAGGCTTTTAAAGAAACTGGTAAGTTACGTATTGACCCTGCTTTAAATTATCAAGACCTGTCAAATGAAGAATTGGCCTTTCTTGAATCTACTGAATATAATTTTTCTTCCCGTATCTCAAAAGGGGAAGTCCAACTTAGGCATGATTTGGTCACAGGGTTACCAGTCTCCAAAAAGCTTTTAGGTCCCGATGATTTGCATGTGAATCGTAAGTTATTTAAAGATTTGGCTCCTTCGGTTTCAGATAAGGGTTTTTCTTCTTTGACATCTGATGGAGACAAAATGACAAACCCTATGCCTGACTCTGTCTTGAACCCTTTGTCAAACCCTACCCCAGCTACTGATTTGGACCCTCTTACAGGGTCTGGAGGAGATACATTTAAAAACCCTAATCCTATTTTAGATTTGGTTCCTAATACAATCTCTACTACAAACCCTTTGATTAGCCATAGTCCATGTTCTGTTATGAATGATGCTCGTTCAGATAGACATCATCTTCGAGCAACTTTGCCAAATCCTTTATGTGATAAAGATGCATTTGATTTTCAGCCTGGTATTCGCCCCAATGGTTATTGTGAAACCTTACCTGATGCGTCTGGGGATGTTATATGTGGATCTGATGTCATTGAGAGGATTATCCCGGGAGGTGATTTGACTGCTAATAACTCTGATAATTTCCCCAATCAGTCAGATTTGGATATTTTATCCAGCAGTGGCTATCAGATGACAAAATATGGGGAGGAATTCCCTCCTCTACAAGTCTACACCAAGAACCCTAGTAAAGAGTCTGATGCCAACCCTATTCTTTCTCTTAACAGACAAAATGTTACCATTAGGAAAGGCAAGAAAAAGAAGGATGCCTCAAACATGCCTGACCCTTATACACCTATTTCTAAGAGGTTGGATGATGCTGATACACTTGATAAGTCTGTTACCCTGGGGCTTAGAGCAGAGACCCCCATTAGAATTGGTTCTTGATGTCCTTGCTGTCATTAAATACTAGAGGATTGGGCAAGGCGACTCGGGCTCAGGCCTTGTCCAGTCTGATAAAAGATACTGGCCCTGCTGTCATTTTCCTACAGGAGACTATGTGTGAGGATTCTGTCGCCATTCATAAGCTTTGTAATATTCTGCCAGATTGGGAGGTTACAGCGGTCAGTTCTAGTGGTCATTCCGGAGGTATTGCTGTAGCTTGGAATCCAAATTTTTTTGAGTTTAAGGCCTTTCATACACCTTGGGGAATTTTATTAAAGGGTTCATTTTGTAGTTGTAAAAAATCCATATCCATGCTCAACTGTTATGCTCCATACAGAGATAGGCAAATTTTCTGGACAAAGTTAAGAGATTCGGGGCTTATGGATACTCCTGATTTAATCTTGGCAGGTGATTTAAATTTCACTTATCAAGCTTCAGAAATATGGGGCATCTCTGCCAGAATGGATGATTTGGGGGATTTCTTTTTAAATTTGCTTATGGATAAAGATCTTGTTGATGTCATGCCCCATAAGCTTTCTCCTACATGGTCAAATGGGAGATTTGGTTGTGATGGTGTTCACAAGCGAATTGACAGATTCCTTGTAAAGGCAGACCTGCTGACATTTTTTCCAAAGCACAGGTCATGGGTTCACACTGTTAAATTCTCGGACCACTGGCCCATTGTTCTGCAGATGGAGCAATTTGAGCAGTCTAATTTAATTCCCTTCAAATTCAATGCTACATGGCTAGAAAATAAATCTTTCTGTCTTATGGTTAGAAATTTCTGGACTCAATGTGAGGTTTCTGAATCAAATCCAGTTCTGAATTTTTGTACTAAGCTGAGAAAACTTAAGGAAGTTGTTACAAAATGGATCAAGGAAAAGAAACTGGCAGATAAGCATGAGTTACTTCAGTTAGAGTCTCAATTACAAGATGCCATTAATGAAAATATTAACAATTCCATTTCTATGGAGGAGTTTGAGATTTTGAAGAAATTGGAATTGAAAAAAGAAGAACTTATATTACAAGAAGAAAAAGCTTGGAGACTAAAAAGCCGTGCAGTCTGGATTTCTCTTGGTGATAAAAATACTAAGTTCTTTCATGCTTTTGCTTCAGCTAGGAGGCGGTCTAAATATATCTGGGAAATACAGGATGACAATGGGATACAATTCACAGGTATTGACAATATCAAGTCTGAAGCATACAATTTTTTCAAAAACATCTACTCTGATCCTGAGGAAGTATGTCAAAGAGCACAGGTAGAAGTGGCATCTTTATACCCTAGGTTTTTTGATGAGCAAGCTGCAGAAAACATGCAAGGCAAGGTTACAAAGGAAGAACTTGAGCAGACATTAAAACTGTTTGCAAAAGACAAAGCTCCTGGGCCGGATGGATGGCCAGTGGAACTCTATATTCACTTTTTTGAGGAAATGAGTGAGGAACTTTTGGAAATGGTAAATTATTCCATGACACAGGGCTACATACCAGGTGGACTAAACTCTACCTTTGTCACCTTGATCCCTAAAAAAGATAAGCCAGCTTCTTTTGGAGAATTCCGGCCTATTGCTCTCTGTAACTTATTATATAAGCTTATCACTAAAATTATTGCTGACAGATTGAAGAAGATACTTTCTGCACACATCTCTGAGGAGCAATTTGGCTTCTTAGAGGGGAGACAGATACATGATGCAATAGGCATTACACAAGAATTGATTCACAGCATCAAAATACACAAAAAGAAAGCCATTCTGCTTAAGATGGATCTTGTCAAAGCTTATGATAGGGCAAACTGGGCATATATCAAATTGATTCTAATCAGGATTGGCATGCCATCTGTTATCATTAAGTGGATTATGGCTTGCATTAGATCCATGAACATATCCGTTTTGGTGAATGGTAGTCCTACTGAATTTTTCAGCTGCTCCAGGGGGTTGAGACAGGGTTGCCCCTTATCTCCACTTCTGTTCATATTGATAATGGATGGCTTTAGCAGACTGGTAAACAAGGCTCTATTGGAAGGGCAGATCAAAGGTATCAATTTCACTAAAGACTGTGTTTTTACACATCTGATGTTTGCAGATGATGTTCTTGTTGGAGGGATTGACAAAGTGGAAGAATGGTTAATGTATAAAAACATCATTACTACTTTCAGCAAGGCAACAGGAATGCTGGTCAGTGAGGCAAAATCCAGTTTTATACATCATTCTATTGAAGAAGGACAGTTAAGAGACATTAGATCTGTCTTGCCTTATAATTGTACATCTTTTGGACAGGGCTTTAAATATCTGGGATACATACTAAAGCCAAACAATTATCTGATCCGTGATTGGCAATGGCTTTTGAAAAGAATAGAGGATAGAATTGCGCAGTGGTCCTATAGACTGTTGTCAATCGGTGGCAAGCTTATTCTGATACAGTCGGTTCTCTCCAGCATACCTGTGTACTGGTTCTCGATGTTAGAAGTCCCTATCTCCATCATTAAATCTATTAAGAGATATTTTTTCAATTTTCTGTGGAATGGGACTTCTTTCAGTGGAAAGATTCCAATGGTAGCAGCTGAATATCTAACAAGACCATACAAACTCGGAGGCTGGGGTATTAAAGATTTGGAGGTATTTAATATAGCTCTCAGGTTAAAAAGTTTTTGGCGTGGTATACATGGCACTTCCCTTTGGTCTAAAATACTTCATATAAAATACATCAAGACTGATATCAGTACCTGGATCAAAAAACCAAAATTGACCAACTGGGACTACTCTCCTATGTGGAGAGGGTTCATGAAAGTTTTTCATTGGATTAAAAGTGACCTAGCATGGCATGTGGGGTCTGGAACACACATCAGGGTCGGGGTTGACCCCATTATTGGTCTTGAACAGGATCAGGGTCTTCCACCAATTATTCCACAATATCTACAAGTCATTGGTCTATCCACTCTGGACAAGATTCAGCATCAGAACTATGGCATTGCTGGAAGCTCGAAGTGGTTAACAGCGCAGGAGATTGGTCTATCTGGGTATCTTGCTAACATTTGGGATAATTATACACATTCTCTGAACTCTGCTGGAGTTCTTTTAAACAATTCTGAGGATAAGTTGATTTGGAGTGGTAACTCCGAAACTGGCTCTGTCACGGCTAAAGCTGCTTACAAAAGAATTCTCCAGCACAAATATATATTCCCGCCGGACTGGTGGTATTTGAAGATATGGCAGTGGCACATCCCAGTCAAATTGAAATGCTTTTCGTGGCTGATTCTACAAGATAAGTTGAAAACCTGGGATAATTTATGTAAGAGAGGGTGGAATGGTCCAAGTTATTGTGTACTTTGCAAAATTGATCCTGAATCTAGACTACATCTGTTTGTACAGTGCTCTTTCTCTCGAAAAATATGGGAAATGATATCTATACATTTTAAAATTACACAATGCTGGGACATTGGAGATTTTAATTCATGTTTCTTACACTGGTATAGACACAGCAAAAAGTTCTTTTTTTCTGGCTGTTTGCATACCCTGGGCAATCTGGCATGCAAGAAATTGTGCCATTTTTCAAAATGCCACACCTGAATACAGCAAATGTTGCTTGACTTCTCTCAGGATGTATAACTCCTGCAAGATGGACGAGGTGATGTTGAAAACTGACAGAATTAGTACTTTTTATCTCAAGGTGGATCGTCCTATTTTGTTTTTTGATGGGGCTTCACAAGCAGGCATCTGTGCAATTGGTGGAGTAATTTATCTAAATGATTCCCATTACTATACCTTCAAGCTAAATTGTGGAATGGGATCGAACATGAAGGAAGAATTAGTTGCACTTTGGTGTGTACTAAAGGTAGCCAACAGCTTTGGATTGAACAACATTAAGGTATTTGGGGACTCTCGGGTAACCATCAAATGGGCAGAAGGAAAATTCAAGCTAAATGTTTTAAATTTGCGTCATTGGGCCTCCAGGACACTTTTTGAAATTCAAAAACAGCAGAACATCATATTTGAACATATTTTTCGTGAGCATAACAGTATGGCGGACAAGCTTTCAAAACAAGCACTTGATGGTTGTGAAGGTCACTTGATTTGGGAGGATTGGTGCGAGGGCCACATGCTGGACTGTGGTTCAGTCTATTTCTATGACTGATCAGATGTTAATGTTTTTGACTTCTTTTGATCAAACTTTGTACTTTATGATACTACTGGACAGCATTTTAGGTTTTGTTTTTTGGGAAGTAATAAGCCAGGTGCTTTGGGTAGTATGACACACATGCTCAGATTTGATATATCCTTTTTTTGGGATAGGCTCAGTTAATATTGTAAACCAGATTATGAAGGATAACTTCTTTAGTTATCTCAGAAGAATCCAGCAGGATGGATCAGGAACTTATATTTGTACTATTTGATTCTGAAATGAATATCAATAGTAGCCTTTTTTTCTCTGGAAAAATTATTCTTATTCTCATTATTCTTTGTATTAATTGCATGGGTTGAAATATTATTTAAATTTATAATGTTTTCAGATGTTTACAAATTATTATTTAACTATGGTTTATCAAATAAAAAGAAGTTGATGTAGTGCATTCTTTTTTATCCAAACATAAAAATATTAAATTTTAATGTATATATATATATATATATATATATATATATATATATATACGATGATACGAGTTGACAAAGGATGGTAACGTTGGGTTTTAGATCTTGCTGGGTATGGCTGCTAGAGAAACCAAATGTTGAGTTGCACCTGGAGTCTAGTTGGCCCTTTGGGCCAACTTTAGTACCAACCAGGGTTACCGAAAAGTGGGAATGCGATTTTTTCTGCAGCTCCATTTTCGGTTTTTTATGGTTGTCTTATTTGGCTTGTTTTATGCGTGGGGTTGTCTAAGGTGGCTTGTCTTTTTCGTGGTTTCTTTTATTCTACTGTCTGGTCCCTAGTTTTAATCCATCTAGGGTTTTTCTCTGTCGGTCACCTTCGTTGATAGGTGGCCTTTACTTTTTCCTTTGTTTTTTCTCCCGGTCGTTTTGTTAGGGTTAGATGGAGCCTCACCCTATTTCCCCGTGTCTTTCTACACCCTTCCCTTCGGTGTTGGATCCACAGTCTGGGGTTAGGGCTTCAACGACTCCTACTACCCTGGATTTTTCTGGTTTTTCTACTCCTCAATCTCACAGACATTCGCAACCTGGGGCTGCTATGGGGAGGACCAGGGGATTTAATCCCAACTTTTATGGTGATCGTGTTAGGGTTCGTCATCTTGCCAAATTTGTCAAGGCAAAGGAGGGCAGGGAATGTTTTACGATTTCTTCTGCTTGTAATTTAGAAAGAGTGGAACTCTTGGCTTCCCGGGCCTTAGTCGGCAGATTGGAATTTACCTCTGGGAGTAGGGAGGAAATCTTGGATTGGGTAAACTGTCACTGGACACCTTTGGTTGGGCTAGCTCCTAGGGTTAATTTACTGGTCAACCGCTGGATTCTGTTTACCTTCCCTAGTAGTATGCATCTGATGACATTCTTCAGAAACCTGGTTATTCAAAGATGGGTCGCTTTGCTTGAAGAAATGGCATGTATCCTTTGACCCTATGCACAAAAAGCAGAGAATTCGTCATGTGTGGATGCTGCTTCCTGGGTTTCCGATCGAACTCTGGACTGAGGATATTTTTGTTGGACTGGCTAACACAGTCGGTAAATTCATCCGGTTGGATAAGAAATCCATTTTTGGATTTGATAGGAAGGTTGCCAGAATTATGGTCGAATTTGACATGTTTTTGGGGCTTCCTGCCGAAGTTGAAGTTTTATGGGGTTCTCGTTTATTTCTCCAAAGACTGGACTACTTCAAAATTCCCTTCTATTGCTTTAATTGTAGGGAGACTAGGCATATTTGTGCTAAATGTCCTTTTGCTACTCGGAATTTGAAGATTGTAACAGATCTCAGTTTGGCGAAGGGAGGTCTTCTGGCATGCACCAGACCGAATTCCAGTTCGTCTACTTCACATCAATTAATCTCAGGAAAGTCTTCTCCGTACAAATCTCCTTATAAAGACATCACAAAAGAAGAATTGAATTTTTGTATTAATGTTGAAAAGTCTCTAGACCAACGGATTTCTAGGGGAGAGATTACCCTAAATCTGGGTAAGGTTGTGTTACCTTCTTTGTGTGGAGACACTGAGCCTCAGATTAAGCCATCCTCCAACTCCCTTGATAATCCTAAGGAAAACCCTAATTCTGATAAAATCATCGAACCCACTTAGGTTTTTGGGGAAGAAGCTAGGGTTTTTACTTTGGAGGAAAATTCGGTGCTATATGACTGTGGCTATACAACTAGTAGTGTAGCCCCATTCATTACTCCTTTATCTGTGTACTCTAAACACCCTTCTGCAAATCTTGATGTGTTACCCTCGGAGAGTTTGGGCTTCCAGAATGTGACTATTAGAAAAGCCAAGAGGAGGTTAAAAGGGGAGGCTACTGATCCTGAGGCTGTTGGATATAAGCCTCTGTCTGTTAGAATTGCTGAGCCTTCCTTTTCTGATTGTGATTCTCAAAACCTTAGGGAACTTAGAGCTATGCAACCCTCTGGTTCAGTTGATTAATGTTGATTTTATCTCTCAATGTTCATGGTTTAGGTAAGGCTTCTCGGGTTAGGGCCTTATTTAAGCGTTTTTCAGCTACTAGCCCAGAAATCATTCTTTTGCAGGAGACGATGTGTGATGAGTCTACTGCGATTCTGAAAGTTGCTAATATCCTACCTGGGTGGGAATTATCTGCAATTAGCGCTTTGGGTCTGTCTGGTGGCCTGTTAGTTGGTTGGAACCCTCGTCTCTTCTGGTTTGCTGCTTACAAAACAAATTGGGGTATTCTGTTGGATGGTTGGAGCCTTTTTCTTGATTTTAAGTTTTTTGTGCTCAATTGTTATGGCCCCTATAAGGGAAGAATTAAGTTTTGGGATTCCTTGAAGCATTCAGGTATTTTAAATCTGGATAATCTCATTCTCGCAGGAAATCTAAATTTCTCCTTAAGTGCTTCTGAAGTGTGGGGTTCTTCGGCACGAGTGGATGATCTAGCATGGTATTTTTCAAAATTGTTGATATCCTTTGATCTGGTGGATATCAGTCTACCTATTCTTCTTCCCACATGGACAAATGGTAGGCTAGGTGGTGATGGCATACACAAAAGGATTGATCGGTTCTTGGTTAAGCAAAATTTGGTTCAATTTTTTCAATGTCATAGATCTTGGGTGGGATCACGGTGGGGGAGGCCATTTTCTTAGACCATTGGCCATTGTTTTTTCAAAGTAATGATAAGGTTCATTCCAGGAACTATCCATTTAAATTTAACAATTCCTGGCTTTTGAATGACCATTTATGTGGGGTTATTCAGCAATTCTGGTTAAGTTATAATGTGAGAGACGATCTGAACCCAATGGATCGTTTTATTTTGAAATTGAGAAGCTTAAAAGAGGTGGTTACTAAATGTATAAGAAAAATGAAAATTCAAGCATTAGAGGAATACAAAGATTTGGAGAAACAACTTCAAGAAATTAATTTAAGGAAATTTGATCATTTAGAAGATATTGATGATCATGCTCTTTTAAAGTCTCTTGAAGAGAAAAAAGATGCTCTATTGAATCAGGAAGAAGCAGAATGGAGGCTCAAGAGTAGAGCTCTTTGGCTGGATTTAGGAGATAAAAATACAAGGTTTTTTCATGCCTTTGCCTCCTATAGAAGAAATAACAATGCTATTTGGGACTTGAATGACGCCGCTGGAAACAGAATCATTGGGCAAAATCAGTTACATGAAGCTGCAAAAAACTTTTTTGGCAACTTTTTCATTGATCCTGATGATAGTGATCTTATGTCTGAGTTGGAGATTGCTTGTGTTTTCCCAGTCTTTTTCAATACTGAGGATGGTTTAGAATTGGGGAAGGCTGTCACTTTGAAAGAAATTGAAGAAACCTTAAAACTGTTTTCTAAAGAAAAAAATCCTGGGCCTGATGGCTGGACTGTGGAGTTGTTTTTGCATTTCTTTGATGTTATGGGTGAAGAAATTCTTGATATGGTAGAGTATTCTAGATTGAATGGGTTTATCTCAGGTGCTTTGAACTCTATGTTCCTGACTTTGATACCTAAGTGTAACAAGCCCCATTCCTTTGGAGATTATAGGCCTATAGCACTGTGCAACTTAATTTATAAACTCATATCCAAGATTATTGCTAGGAGGTTGAAACCTTGGTTCTCCAAGTTTATTACTGTTCAGCAATTTGGTTTTTTGCATGACTGGAAAATCTTAGATGCAGTTGGCATCTCGTAGGAAATCATTCACACAATTAAGCTCTGGCAAAAAGAAAGCTTGTTTGCTTAAATGGACCTTGAGAAAGCATATGATCGTGTGGATTGGGGGTTTCTCAGAATTATTCTAATTCAAATTGGTGTGCCTCCTCTTGTCCTTAATTGGATAATGGCTTGTGTTTCTTCTACAAACATTGCAGTCTTAGTTAATGGTGTGCCTTCAAACTTCTTCAAATGCTCCAGAGGCATTAGGCAGGGCTGTCCTTTATCCCTACTTCTCTTCTTGCTTATAATTGATGGATTCAGCAAGTTCATTATTAAATCCAAATCAGATGGCATTATTAAAGGGATCAAGTTGACTAAGAGTCTCTCCATTTCTCATCTACTCTCTGTAGATGATGTTCTACTCGCTGGTTCTGATTCTCTTGCTGAATGGGAATGCTTCAAGGAGAAAATTAGTATCTTTGGCAGAGCCTCGGGTATGAAGGTTAGTTCAACTAAATCTATTGTTTATCAGCATAACGTGGATGAGACTAGAATTATGGAGCTACAGAATTTATTGTCCTTCAATTTTCAGCTGCTGGAAAATGGGTTGAAATACCTTGGTTTTTTTTTTAAGCCAAATTGCTACAGAGTCAAGGATTGGTCTTGGCTTTATAAGAAAGTGGAAACAAGAATTAACACATGGACTCATAGACTTCTATCTATAGAAGGTTGGGTTATTTTGGTTAAGGTTGTTTTGACTAGTATCCTAGTTTATTGTCTGGCTTTATTTAAAGTTCCCAGTTCTACTTTAAATTCGATAAGGAAGTTGTTATCTAATTTCTTATGGTCTAGAGGCATATATAGTAAAGGTTTAATTATGGCTAAATGGGAAACCATCAGCCTTCCTGAGAGCTGTGGTGGTTGGGGTGTGAAGAATCTGGATGCCTTTAGCAAAGCTCTTAGATTAAAATGCTTATGGCGGGGGATCTTTGGATCTACTCTGTGGTCTAGAGTTCTAAATGTGAAATATATTAAAGAAGACATTATTAACTGGCTCAGGAATCCTCGAAAGAGGCTCATAAATGTCTCTACAATTTGGAAGGGTTTTATGAATGTTTACAATTGGATGGTGAAGGCTATTCAATGGCAAGTGGGTTTCAGAAGGGAAATCTTAGTTGGCAGGGACCCTATTTTGGGTTTGGAAGACAATTATACTCTTTATGAAGAAATTATGGCCTATCTGAGAAATAATGACTTTTCTGCTTTGGACAGAGTCAAGAACAATAATATATTTAATGGGAATTCATACTGGATCAAAACTGTTGATATTGGTTTTACTGGGAAGTTTGCTTGGGAATGGGATGATTACTTTCATAGGCTTGATGCTGTGGGGTGTAGACTATCTTCGGGTATGGACATAGCTAAACAGAATGGCAATCCCAGTACTGGTGAAATCACTGCAAATTCTGCCTATAAGGCAATTATAAAGTACAGATATTTCAGCCCTCAAAATTGGTGGTACAAGCGATTATGGAGTTGGAAGATTCCATTAAATATTAAGTGTTTTGGTTGGTTTGCTTACCAAGGAAAATTAAAAACTTGCGATAACTTATTGAAAATGGGCTGGAAGGGTCCTAGCAGATGTTCATTATGCAACTCTGATTCTGAGACTACAATACATATTTTGGTGACTTGTCTCTTCGTCAGGAATGTATGGAAGTTTATTTGCTCTGTTTTACTTATCTCTCAAGAATGGGGGATTGATAATTTCGAAGTCATCTCGCTAAACTAGTTCAGGGATTGTAAAGCCCATCCATTTCCGCCTTTAGTTATTGCTTGGTCTATATGGTCTACCAGGAACAAAGTATTTTTTGAAGATCAGAACCGTGCCTTCAGAAGATTACCTGTCAGATTATTAATATGTATCATTCTATTTACAGAATTCAGAAGCCTTTAAAGATAAAGAGTATTGGATTGTTTGCTCCTGCATTCAATTTCCCAATGCTCTTTTTATATGGTGCAACCCAAAATGGTTTGTGTGTAGGTGGTGGCATAATTTATTTGAATGATTCTCACTACTTTACTTTAAAACTCAATTGTGGTGTTGGGACAAATATGAATGCGGAACTTTTAGCATTATGGTGTGTTTTTAAGGTGGTAAGTATTTTTGGCATTGATGATCTGAAAATCTTCAGGGATTCCAGGGTGACCATAAAATGGGCACAGGGAGATTGCAACCTTAAAGTGCTAGCATTATCTCATTGGAGCAACAGGATCAAATCCACACTTATTCTTTTCGGGAACATCTCGCTGGAGCATATCTATAGGCATCATAATTTGTTGGCAGACAAACTTTCAAAGCATGCACTCAGCAATGAAGAAGGTTTTATAATTTGGGAAGAATTCTTTAATTCCCAAATTATTGATGATGGATCTGTGAAGATCTATTAAGTTCATAGATTTTTATCTTTACTATTATGTTCTATTTTGTTCCAGGATGTACTTTCGTGAACTCTTTTTTGATTTTTGAGGAAATGATATGTATGCATGATATCTGCTACATCTTTTGAATAGTCTTTTCGGAGATTGGACGATCATGTACATTTTGATTCTAATGAGTTACATTGGTATGATTTTTTTTGCTGGGAAAAAAAAAGATGATGATGATTAACCTAAGACCAACTTTGGTCTATCGGACCTTAAGAAGGTTATTACTTGGTTCGCTTTAAACTTTTGTTCCTATGCTTTAAAAACTTGGTAAGAAGCTTTCCAAGCTCACTAGATTAAGTTTCTATGTTTATGATTTGGTTTCTACATTTCTAAATTAGGTATCTAACCATTATATTTGTGTGGATGATGGATGAGAATCTTATGGTGAAGAAGGGGATGTTGATGTGACAACATGGGCGGGAGGAGGGTGGTGGTGATGTTCATGGTGGCAATATGCATGGTGGTGGTGGAAATGGGCACGAGGATGTAGATCTTATGGTGTACTTAGGCTCCATGATGAAGCTTGTGCAATTTATCAATTTAGGATCCATGACGAAGCTTGTGCAATTTATCAATCTATCATGTTGTCAATGTCCGGTTGCAATAGTCAAAATATTAATGTCAATAATCAATGAGACCATAAAACAAAATCATAACGTACATGTAAAACATAAAAACACAATATAACATGAAAACCACATACCAAATTACCTTCCTATGGTCATTCGAATAGACCATTAGGATCATTTCTAATACCAGCAGTCTCCTTTAACCTCTCATGCTCGGAGTCAGACAATAAGTATCATGCCTTTGATGAGTTGTTCCTTGGAATTGTTTGCAGCTGGAGGTTTGTGCCAATAACTAAGTGTGTATAATGGTATACAATCTGACCCAGTCTATAATATTCAAATATATATGGGCGGGCGCACAAAATTGCTCCCCAAAAGTGTTGCAACGGGGTCGCGCTAGCGGGGAGAAAACGACCTCGCGCATGCACCTAAGGAAGCGCGCACGCACTCCTATTAAAAAAATTAAAAAAAAATAGGGAAGAGTGTTTGTCATTCCACCGTTTGCAGTTGAGCGTGACTCCCTCTCCACGTGCATGTCGTTACAAGCCACCAAACTCACCCTTTCCACTCCAAAATAATCCAAATCCATCCACCAACTCATCAACAAGTCAATTGGATAAGTAAATTCCATTTCTTTTGTCATTTTATTCAATTTTTTTGTCATTTTATTCATTGTTTTTTGTTTATTAAATTTGTAATATTCCCAAATTATTAAAACAATAGAGAAATTTTTAATTGCAGATTGTAAACCCACACAATGAATGAACAAAATGTTAACATGGAGTCCGGTGGTACACAAGAAAACACTAATCTTGGAACCAATGAAAACCCTCAACAAAATCCAAATGCCCAAGAAAATCAAAACCCCCAACCAAATTTTGACCAAGATGACTTGAACCACTATGTGAATGAAATGAGAGTGTACACTCGAGATCTAAGAAACACAGGGCAACCATCTCGAGTGTCCCTTGCCACCTCAATTGAGAGCTCAATTGACTCCCTCATCCATGCACATCGCCAATTGACTGACATGACTGAATATAGAGCTAGGATGTAGGAGTATTATTCCACGGGCATTTCCAAGGAGGAAATACAAGATTTGAATATTACAAAGGCCTAATTGTACAGTGTGTTCACCGATCCAAGAACACAACAACCACCGGAGACTAGAAAGCCACATGTATGCATGGATTGGTTTCATTTCCAACCATGGAGGGACAATTGGATGCATAGGTGGTTCATGGTTTACGATAAAACTCCCTGTAATAATAGGGAGGTTCCGCAGTACAACTTCCTTCGGCAAATGTGGCCTGAGTTTGTGCTCAGTTTACATGTCAACTATTTTGACACAACCGAGTTCCAAGGTGTTGGGCGTGGATCTGCCCAAGATCGACCTGCTGCTAGGAGGAACCCACTAAGAGGGCCACCAACTCCTAGGCATGAGCCCAACCCCTCTCCCCAGCCGCCTCAGTTACCCCACAAACTTGATCAGATTTATAGGTAGCATAATTTGTTAGCAGACAAACTTTCAAAGCATGCACTCAGCAATGAAGAAGGTTTTATAATTTGGGAAGAATTCTTTAATTCCCAAATTATATATGATGGATATGCGAAGATCTATTAAGTTCATAGATTTGTATCTTTATTGTTCTGTTCTATTTTGTTCCAGGATGTACTTTCCTGAACTCTTTTATTTATTATTTATTTTTGAGGCAATGATATGTATTCATGATATCTGCTACATCTTTTGAATAGTCTTTTCGGAGACTGGACGATCATGTACCTTTTGATTCTAATTCATAATAACATTGGTATGCTTTTTTTTGCTGGAAAAACAAATATGATGATGATTAACCTGAGACCAACTTTGGTCTATCAGACCTTAAGTGTTGATGTATATGTAACTTCGGAATGTATTTCTCATATATGTATATTGTATTCCTATAGATATGTTATTATTCCTCTATACGGAAGTGTCGTCATTTATATTGTAAGTGTCGTAACTTATACTTGATGGGTTATTAGACCACCTTGTTTGGGGTCGGCCCTGTATAAGTCATGTGGGTCAAAGGGTTATTAGACCACCCTATTGGGGGTCAGCCATGTGGGTCAAAGGGTTATTAGACCACCCTATTGGGGGTCAGCCATGTGGGTCAAAGGGTTATTAGACCACCCTATTGGGGGTCGGCCCAGTCAGCATTATATTATGTGGTTAAGTTCGAGCCTACATGAGTTAGGTAAGAAGGCAAGTCAAGTCAAGTATAAATAGAGTGCGAGAGGCACTCCATTTACTCACTCTCACTTCTCACACATGCTCTCAAGGAGGAGAGGCGCACTTATGGAGGAGGAGGATTACTTCTAGGTTATGGCTATCTCTATTGGTTGGTTGTATCATTGCTCTATCTATCTCTGAGGAAGTTATTGGGGTTTTTCACCTTTATGGTTTTCCCCAAGTAAATCTTTGTGTCTCTTGTGTGCTTGCATTATTGTCTCCATGATTGATATGCTGTAGATATGCTGTACATGTTGTTCTCTCAGTTAAGATCCTAGATCATATTGAAGTAAATTCAGAAAATTTAACATGGTATCAGAGCTAGCCTGAAAGAAGGCATGATATGGCATGTATGACACTTGTTGCACTTACGATGTTAGGGCTTGATATAGCAAAAACCAGTCATCGTAGCACTTTCGCTATAAATCCGTTTTGGAGAAGTTTTCGGATCTGAAATTGTTATAGGCCGAAGCTGATATCTCCAGGTATCTTGTGTCCAAAGGAAAACCTCTAATTCGTTGTACTTTGTGATTTATGATCTGTACAATATAGGGTTTCTGCCTCTTCCAGATCTGAGTCAAAATCAGGTGATCTTGGGAAAAAGGTCATATCTTGGGCTAGGAAGCTCCAAATGAAATTTCGTAAAAAGTGACAGGTAGTACACAGTCTGTACTATCTTAGAAAAATTTTTCAGAGGCCGAAGTTGAACCAGTGACACGTGGCACGCCGTACAAGTTCGCTCTCCTGTATTATCCCATAAACAGGTCACGTTACGACATTTGGCATAACTCTCTCTCAGAGAGTCCAATTGAGGTCAGACCTGTCAGGATGGAAAGGTAACAGGCCGAGATATCTCAGAAAACGTTTTCAGAGGCTGAAGTTAAAACAGTGACACGTGGAACGCCGTACAAGTTCGCTCTCCTGTTTTATCCCAAAACAGGTCACGTTACGACATTTGGCATAACGCTCTCTCAGAGAATCCAATTGAGGTCAGACCTGTCAGGATGGAAAGATAACAGGTCAGGCTATCTCAGGAAACTGTTTCAGACCCCGTGGATCAAAAATTTCAGAGTTACACCAGAAACAATCAGGTACATATTTCTGTCAAAACAGAATTATTTTTTGGTACCTTCATTCATGGCTTCCGGAATTTAGGGCTTTGGAGAAAGTTGGAATTTTTGTAATCGGAGACCACGGATGGATGCTACTCATCAAAATAGAAATTTAGAGACCAAGATCAGAATTTTTGGTTGGGCAGAAGGCCGGGCTTGATTAGACCCTAGTTCGGGACTTTGATCAGAAAAGTGGAAAATTAGGGCTTCTGTAAAAATGGGAATTTTTTAAATCTGTGACCACGGCTGGAAGCTCCTCAGAAAAATAGAAGCTTAGAGCTTTGGATCAAACCTTTTGATGGGAAAAAGAGTGGGCTTCATCAAACCCCAGTTCAGGGTCACGTCCAGTGAATCCGAAAGTTTCAAAGGCAAAATTGAGGAGTGAAACTTTGCAGTTTTCAAATTCTGAATATACCAGTTTGATCAGCTCATCAAGGCGCATATTTCTATCCTTTCGGAAGTGTGAAATTCAAAGTTTGAATTTTTGGGGTTTCTCTGACAAACCCATATCCAGCTCCAAGTCCAGTTCTTGCAAATCAAGTGGATTGGGTTAATCCTAGAAGAAGATGGATTGATCATCTACATGAGTGAAGAAGTTCCTGTTTCAGAGGGAGATCAGGCTAAGGCCTTACATAAGAAGATTACAAGCGATCTCGACAGGTATGACTCATCGAGGTATGTTTTAATATTTGTCCATGATTAAGTTTATGGTATGTTTGTCTTCATGTTATTACGGTTAGTACAATTTTGATTTTAGATTTTTCATATCACCTTAACAAAATTATGAATGCATGATAGAAGATATTCATTGGTTAGGGTGTTGACACTTATGATTGTACTAATGCATTATGGTGTTGTATGAGGTTTATGTTGTCTACTAACATGAAAGGTACACCAAGAAAGACAAATCATGTTCTGGTCCAAGAACATATGATCATGATAACATGAGGACAAAGATTCATCCACTGTCATGGATCTCATAGAAGATCCATTTATTAGGTATGTATAACTTGGTTTTGTAATAGTTAACCTATGAGATATACAGGTTACTAGCACAAGTCATTGAAGAAGAACAAGAAGACATCATGTGAGTATGTTAGACATAAATAGCTAGCATGCTAATCCAGGTATGTTTTTCCTATATCAAGCTAGAATCCTACCTTGTGTTAGGATCTTATATTGTTGTGTTGTTGATAATGATTATTCATGAAGTCATAGGTTCAAATAATCATGATTGTATGCATATTATGTTTCTTACCATAATTGATGATATGACTAACCAGAAGAATCATGATGGTATAGGTTTGAATAATCACAGTTTTTATGCATTTTATATCTCTTATCTTGATTGATGATTCAACTAATTTGAAGAGTCATAGGTTTGAGTAATTACAGGTTTAGACATGTTATGTTTCTTATGATTTGACTAACCTTAAGAATCCTACATAAACCTTGAATGCTAATGCTTAGTATTTTCTGTTTGAAATGATCATGACTATACATGCTTGAGATTATTGTGTTTTAATAGTATACTAATGAATGTATGATTTTATATGAATCATGATACTAATAAGCATGCATAGGGACCAAGGATGAATATGAGTTCAAGAACAGGTAATTCAGGAAGCAAAGATCAAGAGGGAGCACACTCCAGTTGTTCCTGCAATAAAGAAAAGGAGCACACTTCAGTAGTTTCTGCAAGGATGCAAATATTCAAAGGGAGTTGACCATGTTTCTACATTCCACAACATAAAGGTGTAGAAGAAGCTACTTCAGATTAGGACTCCAGCATCTCCTACAAGGAAACGAAGACTCAGAGGGAGTCCACCCAACGAACAAACAAAGATAAGTATTTTAATTATCATTTCTTGCATATTTGTTTGTTTAAGTAAAATTGTTCAATGATGTATATGCTCATGTTCCTAGACTTAGGATATGTCTTGTGCATATTAGAATAGTTGCATTAATGAACAGTATACTACTAATACACTTGGTTAAGTGGCCTATGGCACTGTACAACATTCCATTGCTACTTATCTAGAATGAAACCTCTTTGCTGACATGTTGGGAGTTGTGCACACTCTTAACAATGTTCTGGTAGAGATTGGAAGGCATCTAGAAAGTTACGGGATATGGATAAATGTTGTATTGAAGCATTGGCTAAGATAATTGCATGGCTGTATGGCATATTTCTTTATGTGTAAGAATTTCTTCTGAAAACTATGAGATGTTTTCTAATCATGCAATTTAACTTGTTGTGTAGGAAAGATCGTATGCCATCTCCTACAAAAGAAGAACTACAACATTTGTTCAGCAACAAATTATCTATTGAAGATATTGAAGTTCCTAGGATACGGGAAGAATGCCATGATCCGTCGATCATGAAGAACGATGTTTGGGATGCGGTCCCAAGATGTGAAGGGAAGTTTGTTATGACTTCCAAATGGAACTATCAGATCAAGCATGTTGCAGATGGCAGCATAGAGAAATATAAAAGTGATGAAATAGAAAAATACACCAGATGGATTCAAGACAGCTTCCTTGAATGGTGTAGTTGAAGAAGAAGTGTATGTGGAGCAGCCACTTGGTTCTGAGACACATGATAGGAAATCATATATGTGCAGAACTTGGTATGGTGAAGATAGATTGATTGCCGACACACAGCGGAAGCTTACTACCGAGTTCGAGACGAAGAACTTGGGGATGATGCACTATTTGTTTTTGGCATGGAGGTGTGGTAGAGTGCAGAAGGAATCTTTCTTGGACAAGGGAAGTATGCAGTAGAGATCCTGAAGAGGTTCGGGATGATGGACTACAAGGCTATGGCCACACCTATGGCATCGAACCTGAAGCGCCTGTGTGATGCTTCATCTGATCCGATTGATATCACTATGTATCGTCAAATGATTGGGTCCTTGATGTACCTGACGAACATGAGACCAGACATTTGCTTTGTTTTGAACACATTGAGTTAGCTCCTGACAGATCCGAGGAGTGTTCACCTGGTTGCTGTAAAGCATGTTCTGAGGTACCTGAAGGGTATAGTGGATTATGGGCTCAGGTATGAGGCGAATCAAAAGTTTAACCTGCAGGGTTATGTTGATTCAGATTGGGCTGGCAGTGCTACAGATAGGAAGAGCACATCTGGGTGCTGCTTCAGTATGGGATCAGGTGTGATCTCTTGGTTTAGCAGGAAGCAGTCCTGCGTAGCACTGAGTACAGCTGAGGCAGAATATGTTGCAACCTGCTCAGCTAGTTGTGAGGCAGTATGGCTACGGAAGCTACTGTCTGAGGTATTTGATCTCCCGTTGGAGGCTACTGGTATCTTCTGTGATAACCAGAGTTGTGTGAAGCTGTCCGAGAACCCAGTGTTTCATGACAGGTCGAAACACATAGAGATCAAATATCACTATATCAGGGATATGGTGCAGAGAGGAGCTGTGAAGCTCCTGTATGTTGCGACAGACAAGCAGATTGCAGATGTGCTGACGAAGCCACTAGCCAGAGTGAAGTTCGAGTACTTCAGAGAGAGGCTTGGAGTTCTTCAGATCGAGGACACTTCGAGGAAGAAGTGATGGACACATTTGCTGAAGCCATTCCAAGCATGTTGGAAGGAGGATCCTTCACATGGCTGTGGATGTAAGCACTGGATAATGAGCATCGGGATGATGTTCTAGTTTCTGCTTGATATGATCAGTTGGATCATTTTTATGTATGTATGTACGCATCATGTTGGATGCTGGATATGATCAGTTGGATCATTTATGTATGTATGCATCATGTTGGATGCTGGATATGATCAGTTGGATCATGTGTACGTATTTTGTATATGCATCATGTTGGATGCTTGGACCATGTATCTGTATATGTATCAGGTGGATACATTGTATGATCAGGTGGATCATGTATGGTGATATGTATCATGTATTTGTATTTGTATCAGGTGGATACATTGATGATCAGGAGGATCATGTATGATGATATGTATCAGGTAGATACTTGGTATGCATCAGGTAGATGCATTGATGATCAGGAGGATCATGTATGATGATATGTATCATGTATTTGTATCAGGTGGATACATTGATGATCAGGAGGATCATGTATGATGATATGTATCAGGTAGATACTTGGTATGCATCAGGTAGATGCATTGATGATCAGGTGGATCATGCAGCAGGATGTTGCAGTGATGATCAGGATGATCATAGATGACGAGCTTCAGGATGTTGCTCCAGATGACATGCAGCAGGATGTTGCAGTGATGATCAGGATGATCATAGATGACGAGCTTCAGGATGTTGCTCCAGATGACATGCAGCAGGATGTTGCAGTGATGATCAGGATGATCAGGATGATCATAGATGACGAGCTTCAGGATGTTGCTCCAGATGACATGCAGCAGGATGTTGCAGTGATGATCAGGATGATCATGGATACATCAGGATGATGTATGGTGAGTATCAGGTTGATACTCTGTGGCCGTGGATCAGGTTGTGCAGATGAGCATGTAATTCGGTGCCCTGGGAGATTTGCAGATGGTCTTTCGAGGTTTTGCCTATGGCATGTAATTTGGTGCCCTGGGACATCTGGCAAATGCTCTTTCGAGGTTTTGCTCTGGGAGGACATGTAATTCGGTGCCCTGGGAGATCTGCAGATAGTCTTTCGAGGTTTTTCCTATGGCATGTAATTCGGTTCCCTGGGATATCTGGCAGATGCTCTTTCGAGGTTTTGTCCTATGGCATGTAATTCGGTGCCCTGGGAGATCTGCAGATAGTCTTTCGAGGTTTTGCCTATGGCATGTAATTCGGTTCCCTGGGATATATGGCAGATGCTCTTGCGAGGTTTTGCCATGACCACATGTAATTCGGTGCCCTGGGAGATCTGCAGATAGTCTTTCGAGGTTTTGCCTATGGCATGTAATTCGGTTCCCTGGGATATCTGGCAGATGCTCTTTCGAGGTTTTGTCCTATGGCATGTAATTCGGTGCCCTGGGAGATCTGCAGATAGTCTTTCGAGGTTTTGCCTATGGCATGTAATTCGGTTCCCTGGGATATCTGGCAGATGCTCTTTCGAGGTTTTGTCCTATGGCATGTAATTCGGTGCCCTGGGAGATCTGCAGATAGTCTTTCGAGGTTTTGCCTATGGCATGTAATTCGGTTCCCTGGGATATCTGGCAGATGCTCTTGCGAGGTTTTGTGGTGAGGTCACATGTAATTCGGTGCCCTGGGAGATCCTATAGGTAGAGCTGTGTGCTCGTAACAGCCTGGGATGCTCTTTCGAGGTTTTGTGACGCACGTAATAAGTCCTGAGGATTCCACAGTATGGCCAGTGATGACGAAGACCTACAGGTGGTGGGCCTACATCCAGTATGAAAAAGGACTGGCTCTGTAGAACTTCCTATGACGAGTAGATTCAGAGATTGATTGAGATAGCAGCAGCAGTGACGATGATGATGACTCGATGACGATTATCTAGTGACGATGATCCAGAGAAGATGACTTGTGCTAGAAGAACTGTGCTGAGAAATACCTTCCTAGTTAAGAGGGAGTGTTGATGTATATGTAACTTCGGAATGTATTTCTCATATATGTATATTGTATTCCTATAGAGATGTTATTATTCCTCTATACGGAAGTGTCGTCATTTATATTGTAAGTGTCGTAACTTATACTTGATGGGTTATTAGACCACCTTGTTTGGGGTCGGCGCTGTATAAGTCATGTGGGTCAAAGGGTTATTAGACCACCCTATTGGGGGTCGGCCATGTGGGTCAAAGGGTTATTAGACCACCCTATTGGGGGTCGGCCCAGTCAGCATTATATTATGTGGTTAAGTTCGAGCCTACATGAGTTAGGTAAGAAGGCAAGTCAAGTCAAGTATAAATAGAGTGCGAGAGGCACTCTATTTACTCACTCTCACTTCTCACACATGCTCTCAAGGAGGAGAGGCGCACTTATGGAGGAGGAGGATTACTTCTAGGTTATGGCTATCTCTATTGGTTGGTTGTATCATTGCTCTATCTATCTCTGAGGAAGTTATTGGGGTTTTTCACCTTTATGGTTTTCCCCAAGTAAATCTTTGTGTCTCTTGTGTGCTTGCATTATTGTCTCCATGATTGATATGCTGTAGATATGCTGTACATGTTGTTCTCTCAGTTAAGATCCTAGATCATATTGAAGTAAATTCAGAAAATTTAACATTAAGAAGGTTATTACTTGGTTTGCTTTAAACTTTTGTTCCTGTGCTCAAAAAAATTGGTAAGAAGATTTCCAAGCTCAGTAGATTAAGTTTCTATGTTTATGATTTGGTTTCTACGTTTCTAAATTAGGTATCTAACCATTATATTTGTGTGGACGATGGATGAGAATCTTATGGTGAAGAAGGGGATGTTGATGTGACAACATGCGCAGGAGGAGGGTGGTGGTGATGTTCATGGTGGCAATAGGCATGGTGGTGGTGACAATGGGCGCGAGGATGTAGATCTTATGGTGTACTTAGGCTCCATGATGAAGCTTGTGCAATTTATCAATTTAGGATCCATGACGAAGCTTGTACAATTTATCAATCTATCATGTTGTCAATGTCCGGTTGCAATAGTCAAAATATTAATGTCGATAATCAATGAGACCATAAAAGAAAATCATAACGTACATGTAAAACATAAAAACACAATATAACATTTAAACCACATACCAAATTACCTGCCTATGGTCATTCGAATAGACCATCGGGATCAATTCTAATACCAGCAGTCTCCTTTAACCTCTCATGCTCGGAGTCAGAAAATAAGCATCATGCCTTTGATGAGTTCTTCCTTGGAATTGTTTGCAGCTGGAGGTTTGTGCCAATAACTAAGTGTGTATAATGGTATACAATCTGACCCGGTCTATAATATTCAAATACATACGGGCGGGCGCACAAAGTTGCTCCCCAAAAGTGTTGCAATGGGGCCGCGCTAGCAGGGAGAAAACGACCACGTGCACGCACCTAAGGCAGTGTGCACGCGCTGCTAAGTTTGGTACCAAACCGAGGCACGCACGCTTCTGCACGTGCGCGTTTTTGGTGCGTTTGTGCTCAGATGCATGCACGTGCTCCTGTTAAAAATTATAAAAAAAAACAGGGTAGAGTGTTTGTCATTCCACCGTTTGTAGCCGAGCATGACTCCCTCTCCGCATGCACGTCGTTACAAGTCACCAAACTCACCCTTTCCACTCCAAAACGATCCAAATCCATCCACCAACTCATCAACAAATCAATTGGATAGGTAAATTCCATTTCTTTTGTCATTTTATTCATTGTTTTTGTCATTTTATTCATTGTTTTTGTCATTTTATTCATTTTTTTTTGTTTATTAAATTTGTAATAATTCCCAAATTATTAAAACAATATAGAAATTTTCAATTGCAGATTGTAAACCCACACAATGAATGGTTAAAATGTTAACATGGAGTCCGGTGGTACACAAGAAAACACTAATCTTGGAACCAATGAAAACCCTCAACAAAATCCAAATGCCCAAGAAAATCAAAACCCCCAACCAAAATTTGACCAAGATGACTTGAACCTATGTGAATGAAATGAGAGTCACACTTGAGATCTAAGAAACACAGGGGAACCATCTCGAGTGTCCCTTTCCACCTCAATTGAGAGCTCAATTGACTCCCTCATCCATGCACATCGCCAATTGAATGACATGACTGAATATAGAGCTAGGATGCAGGAGTATTATTCCACGGGCATTTCCAAGGAGGAAATACAAGATTTGAATATTACAAAGGCTTAATTGTATAGTATGTTCACCGATCCAAGAACAAAACAACCACCTGAGACTAGAAAGCCACGTGTATGCATGGATTGGTTTCATTTCCATCCATGGAGGGACAATTGGATGCATAGGTGGTTCATGGTTTACGATAAAACTCCCTGCAATAATAGGGAGCTTCCACAGTACTTCCTTTGGAAAATGTGGGCTGAGTTTGCCCTCAGTTTACATGTCAACTATCTTGACATAACCGAGTTCCAGGGTGTTGGGCGTGGCTCTGTCCAAGATCGACCTGCTGCTAGGAGGAACCCACTGAGAGGGCCACCAGCTCCTAAGCGCGACCCCAACCCCTCTCCCCAACCGCCTCAGTCACCCCACAAACTTGATCAGATTGAGGACGCGATGAGGAGTGTTGCACGGACGCACTGCCTTTGTAGCAGCTACTATAGTGGAGAGATAGGATGACCCTGATAAAGACGCAGGTGCAGGGCCTTCAGGACAGAGTCAGGATAGACTTGTCACCGGTGGTAGCCATGTTGGGCCTTCTAGTTCGACGAGGACAATGCCACATCTTTGTCCCCATTACGGGCACACTTTGCCTGGCCCGATCGAGGGCTGCTATATGGAGCAGGTTAGCATTTTTTTTAATGTGTTTTCAATCATCACTTGATAATTTGTAAAGTAATTTTAAAGTATTTGTGCTTGACTTAAACTATTATTTCAATGTACAGCTATTTAGAGCTGACACGCCGTCATGGGAGAATGCAACATCTCCCAACCTGGATGCAGCAATGGCGGCTGTAACTGAAATTGCGGCACCTCACATGGAGGCATTTTCAATACCCCACACAATATTGTTATTACTTATGGCATTTCTATTTTTATGTATTTATATTTATGACATACATGATGATAGTTCGTACAATATTTTTTGATATTTTGATTGACTGAATAATTACTTGTTTAATATGTTTATAACGTGCATGCATTTTGGTGTCCACAAGTATGCATGGACTATGATGATCATCCATCTCCTCCAGGGGTCGGCAGATCACCATATACATAGGTACAATGTGTTGTTAAAAGCACACTTTTAATTTGAAATGTTACGACACGCTATGGTTTAATTTGTTTTTGTTTACTAAATTATGATATTACAAATTTGTATGTAGGGGCCACCAACAGCTGCAGGCCACTTTAGTCCCATGTTTCCAGCCCCTCCCATGAGTCACCCCCCTTGCTTCCATACAGACCCCTCCCTCCGTCCACCCGGGCCTCCCTTCCATCCACTCTCCCCTCTCCGTCCATACTCCCCCCTCCGTCCATCCTCCCCCATTCGTCCACGGCCCCCCATCTATACATCCTCCCAAATTCATCTATGGCCCCCCATCCATCCATCCTCCCCCATTCGTCCACGCCCCCCCTCCATCCAGCTTCCCCCCTTCGTCCACAACAAAGTTTCATAAAAAGAAGGCTTATGAGTCCCCAATATTATTCTCTTCAACCGATTTAATAAGTATCTAAGCATTAACAGAGGAAGTCATCTAAAATTAACTTGATTCTTAAATTATTTTAGCTAATTTGTCATCCTCAAACTCTTAACCAACCTAAATTGTTTCTGCACTTTTGACTTTCTAAGTTGAAGCCTCACAGTTTCCGGGTATGTATCCAGAATAACTTGCTTTAATTTGCTATAAAATTTAAAATTTACTGAATTTTGAAGGCCTTGTTTTAAGGCTCTGTAAATTGATCTTTACGTTGTTCTTTGGTCTTACAAGTCTGCCGCCATAAATTTTATATCTACAATGGCGGTAATATTTTCTACAGTGAGTAAACCAAGGCCCTCTGCATATGAGAATATTGAAGCATTCCACTACAGAGAACCTGTTTGTTGGCTAGAATGTTGGCCTTGGTCCTGAGCTTTCATTTTTTTCTAAAAGCTCGTGCAATTGGTTATCAAAGTTTTGTGGTGAGAATTTGCACGATTTTGAACCAAATAAATTCCAAATCCATGATAAAATGGGAATATGGATATATATGTTCATGTCACTTCAATATGAGATGAAAGAAGATCGGTGGCAAGATCCATGACAACTATAAAAGCAAAGAATCATAGAAATTACCTAGGCGAGAACCTGAGCCTCCTTCTCCCGAACCAATTTGAAGGTGAACGAGAAACAATATGCAGTAGACGACCAATGAGCAATGTCTGAGGCAACCGAGGGTTTATTTGCATAGGGTCCATGGTGAATCAGTGGGAGATGACTTCAAGGCATTTGAAAATATTTTTTGCACATTGTTTTTAGAAAATTTAATTGTGGCAACTTCCCAAAATATTTTGTTACAGTAGTATTTCCAGCATGGTTTACATTTTCTCATTATTTTCTTAACTTCATCAGCACAGTGAATTGTTGATGCATGTAGAGAACATGTGGCTCTAATGCATACATCTACCTAGTAGGTTCACCATTCCAAAGGGGTGAACTTCAAGCCGTGTGCATAAACATATTCAAAAAACCTCCAAAGCATCATATTGTCATCAACAAATTCAGCGTCAAAGCGCAACTTAAAATAATTTCAGAGCTTTAGGTGTGCATCTTTATGCTACAATGTGTATGCGTACAACATCCTCACAAACAAAAAAATTAACTTTATTTGTAACCTTGTGTCTGGAATGAAAAAGGCACATCAACAAATTAGCGCACATCATGTCAATCCTAACTTCAACTATTGTTTTAACCACCATTAACATTAATTTCAAGACAAGAGGATTTGTTTTTTTTTAAATAGCTTTTGTTCACATCAATTACAAGCAGCTTCCTCTTTATTATAAGAAAATTGAAGGACCAAACTTAAGTTACATAACATATAAGAAAGAAAGACCAAAACTTTTGGTAGGTTGAAGAATGCAAGATTTTTCTACCTTTTCCCATTTGGATTGGAAAGTCCTTTTTAATTGTTTTTCATGCACACATAACGTATTTTTATTTGATTGGAAAGTTTATTTTATTGTTTTTCATGTACTCATAAAATAAATATTTTTATTGTATGTCATAAAATAAATATTTTTATGATTATGCAGAATTCATATATATATATAAATATATATTACAAATTTACAATGAAAAATATCAAAATAACTTTAATACATTTAAAATTACAAATAATTTATGTATAATTTTGTAATAAAATTCCACTAAATTAATATAATATATTTTTATTTAATAATATTAAATTACAATTAATTTAAAAATTGTGATTAAATGAATTTAAATATGCATAATTATAATATAGTGATATATTGGAAAATTATAAGTTATAGTCTATAGAAAAAATGTATACTAGCACAACCACTTAACTTGTGCTTGGTACTCATAGGTCACAATTTAAGTGTCACTAACAAGTTATATGTTACTTGTTCTTCATGCGGCTGTAATCACCTATTATGTGCCACATGTACTCGCTACGAGTTATTTTGATATTCGTTTTCCTATATAGTGGTTTGTTTCAAATTTGGAACAATCGCTAGACAATATGCTTGTCTCATCCTAGTGCAATCTGGAAAATATTTAGCAAATATATATAGGTTTATAGGTTTGGTGGAGATGGTGACTTAATAAAATAACTGCCAGAAATAGCTTCAGGTGCTAGATGTTTTGGGGTGCTATGAGTTAGAAGAACTGCTAGAAATGAAAACATTGGAATCAGAAATGAAAACATTGGAATCTTTAGAGGAGTTGTAGGTAGGTGGACATGTGAAGCTGAAAAGAATTGAGGGGATGAATCTTTGTACAAAGCTTCGATTTCTATTTTTTGGGGTTAGATTTAAATTAAGAGAGCTTCCAAGTATGGAAATATTGGTATTTTTGGAGTACTTTAGCTCATATGAACGTGTATTCTGAAGAGGATACAGGGGTTTGCACTTTTTACAAAGCTTTGGTTTCTATATCCACATGCATAAGTAAATTCTCCTCCACTCAATCAAATTTCTCATTTATTTGAGATTCTAAATAAACAATAAAGATTTGTATATATGGAAACAACTCTCTGGTTCAATACCTCAAATTGTGATTCTCTTTCCATATGTCTTCTATGGATGCACCTACTCCATCCCCTTACTTTACTTGCAATACGACGTTCTTTTATCGCACCTCGTGTAAAATTTCTGGTTTCGTCGACTTTTGGACTTCGTGATAATGATGGAACGGATTGAAATCTCATGAACTGCGGTGTAACTTTAACGTTTATTTGACTTTTGGAGTTGGTGATAGTTATGGAACGGACTATTTGTTACCGGTCTATCAGACGTTCTCAACTCCGTGTAGATGCGCACAGGGTTGTTATTTTGTAATCACGTACAGGGTCTAGAAAATCTAAAATAGTCACATGGTGCAAGGCACTTTATGGTCACGAAATATCGAAATATAGCTTAGAGAGACATCACCGATTCACCACGGATCAAATTTAAACGGGGCTAAAATAAATATTTTCATTCGAAAATGAAATGATACATCAAAATTTCACTCTATGTTAAAGAATTTATCATTAAAATAATAATATTTTTATTCGAAAATGAAATGATGCATCAAAATTTCACTCTACGTTAATCACTCTATCTTTAAGAAAAGAAGTAATGTTATGTAAACTTGAGAAAATTTGCCTCCTCCCCTTTATAGCTTTTTCAACAATCAATATTTATTATAAATTAGACAACGGAACTAATCCAATCCAAGAATTTATATTGAAAAAATTTCAAAAACATAAAAAATAATTATCAATATAAAAAAATCAATTAAAAAACATTTATAACGTAAAAAACTGAGCAATTTTCGTTATTGATTGAAAGCAACAACCTAAACAAGGGTGATGTATATAACCATATAACGAAATAACCATTCTTAATGGCATATTCACCTTGATGGAACATACAATCTACGTATTTGTAATAATAAAATATAAAATACAAACTTGATTTGATTTTTTAAATTGTTAATATTAATATAGGTATTTAGTAGAGAGGTAGGGGTAAAATAAAATCGGTATCCATCCCGTGGAAGGTCAATAGGGGTTCTTGGGAAGGATTGACCAATTCTTAGTACTTACGTTTGCATTATATTCTCATGGAGGCAGATTATGGAGAATGAAGCTTCTTCTAGTGGTATAAAGTGTATTTATTTGTAATTAATTTTATTTATTTTTTATTTTATGTATTAGTTAGATTAGGATTAATTTTAGATTGGCTAACTAAACCACGTTTTAGTCAAGAATACCTTAGAGACTTTTTTTGTTTTTTTTATTATTTACTCTCGATTTAGGGGTTGTAAATATATGTACAACTAGTTAAACTTATGTAGACTACCTTATCCACTAGGCTACTATACATATCTACTAGTCTAGTACATCTTGTTGTTGGATTGACATTCCATTAAATTCCATGCTAATACCTTCTTGGTTTGTTATAAATAAACCCGAGTTTCTCTTGTAAAATTATATTCTAATATCAAAGCAACATACGGTTTATTGTTTTGTTTCTACTGAGGTTCATTCATGATCCGGGTTAATCCCAATTTATATGGTTTATTGTTTTGTTTCTACTGAGGTTCATTCACGATCCCGGTTAATCCCAATTTTTGTAGACATGTAGATGCAAATGGCACACTTATACATTTTTATCATAGAGAAGAATACATGGCATCTGCATTTTGGCATCTGGATTTTTATTCAATCATTTATTGAAAGATAATATAGATTATGATGGTGTGTTAGAATCCATGAGTTAGATTAATAATGATAGGAAATAATGATCCATAAATTTATGAAGCATTTTTATATTTATTGGATTATATTATTTGGTGATTAATAATTGCATTGAGAGTAGCGAGGTGCTCTCAACTCAATCTGGGGGAGATGTAACAAAATGTAACGTTACCAAAACATAATTAAAAAAATTCATGTCAGCTCATTTAATAAAAAATGAAAAAAAAGGTAATTAAAAAATCAATGTCGAATGTGTAATTTTTTTTATCTAGAAGTAATTTTTTCTAGGCATGTAAATAATTTAAAATTTTTAAAAAAATTACACCTCATGGATGCCTCTAGATACTTCATAGACCCATATTTAAAATAGATCTTATAAAAACAATTATTATCTTATATGATTGGATGATACAACATTTTTATTTTTGAAATATTTGTATTTAATTCAATGCAAATTGTATTGAGTTTTTCTATTAAAAATAAATAAAATATTTAGAAGTAATGTTAATCTTTTTAAATTATAGAGTGATATCATTATGTATTTTTTAGACTATCTTAAATGTCTAGACTTCTAGACTTTGATTTATGGATTTATGTATAATAGTAATAGTTTTTTATAGTTTTTAAAGTTACGTTTGAAAAATATTTTAATTTTAAGCTCCCACAAAATGGTATTATTGTTATCATTTTTTTAATTTGAAGATTGATTTTAATGCATTTATATAAAATATGATTTTTACAAGATAAAGTTATCATTTAGTAAAATAAGTAATTATGAGAAACCTTGATAACTATCGTTGATTTCATAAAAATATTGAAACCACTTACACTCCCCTCTCCCATCACAAATAAAGTGATTCATATCTTTAACAATACATATTTTTCCTTGTCCTAAGTGGTTTTTTTACACATAAACTTCATTTGCCACAATATTAGCCTTCATCTCCTAAGCTTCTAGAATTTTTTTTCCATAGGAAAATATCTTGCAATACATTCTATTATCAATAAAATGTATCACATTTTTCATGGTCATAGGTCGCTTTTACATAATAAAAAAGTATATCTCCATCATAGGATAACTCATCTATCAATGTATCCATTGCCTATAGTTCATGATAAAACATATAGATCTAATGTCAACTACAAAAAAGCAAAAAAAATGGCATAGCTTATCTGGTTACATATTTTCAATGTTAATCATTCCATTGGTCCAAGATCATTTTCTTCAATGGTGTCTCCAGTACATGCCCAGTGCTGCCAAAGTACTGTCTTTGCTTATGTTTTTCTTCTTTCTAACTTTCCTCTTCTCATAGCGGCGTTCATTTTTGTCCCTAAAGGGGCGAATGCTAGTAGGCTAAAATTGTTAATTGAAATATGTGACCGAACATCCATGTAACTCTTTTGTAGGAGAAATTACAAGAAAGTGAAGACTAAAGTGCTATTGTAATGTAACAATTGTAAGTGACTTATCTTAGACTTGAACTTAACTTTTCAAGGATTATTTTTATAAGTAATAAAGTAAGGTTGATTATAAATATAGTTTATTTTAATGTTTCTACCATCTTTAGGGTCATGTGGAGAGTTGCATTATATGAATATAGTTGATTATAAATATAATTTATTTTAATTTTTTACTTTAAAATTTAAGAGTTGAAATTGATGTGAAAGTTAAGATTATGTTGAGAGTTGAAATTTATATGAATATTTAATAAGCTTTGAATTTAGATAATTTTAAAGTTAGTTTATTAATTTTAGTTTAAGTATATATTTTTTTGGAAGATGGTAAAGTTTATTACAACTTAACAAGTTGATTCATCAAAGTTATTCAAAAAAACATACTACTTGAAATAAATGATCTTTAAATAAACAATTTTTTTGCTCTTGTCAAATATTTTTAAGTCTTGAAACCTTGGTTTTTTACCAAATTCCATTGAATCTTATAGTTGATTATAAATATAGTTTATTTTAATATTTCTACTATCTATTAGGGTCATGTGGAGAGTTGCAATTTATATGAATATAGTTGATTATAAATATAATTTATTTTAATTTTTTACTTTGTTTTAAAGTTAAGGTTATGTTAAGAGTTGAAATTTATGTGAAAGTTAAGACTATGTTAAGAGTTGAAATTTAGATGAATATTTAATAAGTTTTGAATTTAGATAATTTTAGAGTTAGTTCATTAATTACGTCGTAAGCATTTCACCAACGAGAAGCATAATCATCCACGTCGACTAGATTCCTCGCTCATAGAGCGAATGGAAAGCTGCCACGTGGACGGTGCTCCAAAGTACTCGAGCGTTTCTTTCATTTGCGCCTTGAGTCGCTTCACGAGATCGTAGATGAACACCGGGAAGCTTTCTCTGTTGAGAGCACGGGTGGCCTCATCGTGCCTCCGGCCCTATACAGGAATAATAAGAACTTTATAAACAACAATAATAAGAACTTTATAAACAACAAGAAAAAGCCCATGAAAAAACGCAAAGCAAAACCACGATGATAATTGTCCAGGATGGATTAAAATGAGCATTGAAGCAACTAATATTTCCATAACAAGGTAGAAATTGAAGCATTGTAAAGGAAAACTATCAATGGGAAAAATATGAAGCTGCATTGCAAACTATAGAATTCTTACCTGGTTAAGTAGCTCTGCTCCTGGCATTTGGCCAAGCCAAGGAGATAAGTAAGGGCAGGCTCGGATAAATTTCTAAATCTACTTTTGCATAGCAGGCCAAAAGAAATGACGCTACAGATGATGGAGCATTTTTGTTTTCCTAAAATGTCCCCTGTAGGAGGAGGCATGAGCTTCCCGGATCAACAATCTGAAATTTAGATGGATGTGCACAAAAGAATAAGGTGGTTGTCCAGTTCCACCCGATGATAGTAGCTTAAGCCTTTCTGGAGCTGACTCTATGTACTAAGGCTGAAGGGCTTTTAGTAGCCATGCTATCCGCCAGAAAAAACAAGATTGATTTCTTTGTGTCTCTGTATATGTGCTATGTTTTATAAAAAAGGAAGAGTGGCTTAAGCCTTTATTAGACACAAAACCAAGAAACGAATATAAAAATCACATCGGAACCTGAGAACCCATCCAAGTAAACACACCACAGACTGTAGGCCATGGTAGAGATGACACCGGAAAACAAGAACAATAGAGTGGAAATAAACTCGCCAGGAAAGAATTGAACCCATCCAGACCAAAACCCTCGTCAAAACTACATAATACGAGTCCTATCACCATTTTTAGCTGAAATTACAAACTTACAAAGCCGGGATGAGATTTCTTTCTGTTAGAGAATCCTACGCATAATGCTTTGTTCTTCTATGAACTCCTGCTGGTGGTGCGATATATAGCGAAGCTGACCATGGGTACGCTACAATCCTCAATGCCCTACTCATTGCATTCGTTCAGACAATTGTTCAAAACAATGCTCAGCTGTTGCACGCAGCCAATGCTGGTATGTTTTGCCAAAGTTTTGAGCATGCTAACCCTCTGAACAATGTTCTTCTCAGCATTTTATTCAGACAATGAATTGTATAGGCGAACCTCGAATTCCATGTGGCATAGATGTATGGAGTATGTGGTGCCAACTCTTTGCCTTGTTCCTCGGATTACAGTTGCCCGACTCGACATGCCTCTGAAGGATTCTGTGTCCATTTTCCATGTGCATATTTTTCATCATGTAACATTAACGCCACGTGCTATTCATGCATGCATGCTATTTACACTGAAGTCGTAACCCTGATACAAAGAAATATTTATTTAAAATTATTTATTCTCTTTATTCAATTAAAAAAAATCTTACTCCTTTTTAATTAGATGCAGACAAATGTTCCTTTAACTAATGACCTTTTATTGAACCATTATAGCTGCAATTTTTTTTCTAACAAGTATGGTTACAAATAAATGTTTCATTCTCACGAGTTATTTAATTACGTTGGTAAATATGCAAATATTAGCATTGCTTAATTTTTTTTTATGCAATCTTGAGATTTTTACAATAAATATTGTAATTTCACAAATTCATATTATATTATCAATATTAGAGATGGATTTATAAATATATTATCACTGAAACATCTCCATATTACAATTTTTACAATTAAAATTTATACTTTTAATTTAAATAAACCACTTGGTATTGAATGTTATTTATTAATATATATATATATATATATATACTCTTCAAATATCATACAAAATAGTTCAATGGATTTCAGGGATAGATAGGCATGTTGGTGATGTTTCTTAAGCGATTGATGTGATACAGTAACGAGTTCTATGGGAATTTCTTACCGTTTTCCAAACAATTTTTAATTAGTATTTACTACATTGCTTTTCAAATAATTTTGTATTTAATATTTACTGCACAACTTTTGTAGCACGGACAACACAGTGCACAAACTGTAATGGACAGTATGCTCAGAGTTTATGTTGATACTGGATTTTCACTTTTGACAAGGATACATGTTGAATAGATATCTCTCTTCCATAGTACACAAAAGGTATGAAAAATACATAGTAACTTAGTCTGTCCACATCATTTATCCAAAGTAAAAACAATACACGATAACTTACTGTTAGAAATTTTATCACTTACTTATATTTTAGAGAAACTAATGACCCATTGCATTCTCTTTTGAATTTTTTTTTTCATAAAACAAATTCTCAAATATTTTAGAAGCTATAATTGGAAAAAAAAAATACTCATTGTTCGCAGTGTATGGGATGTGTAATCCATTTAAATGCTAAAGTCCCATGTTCTTACTTTCCTCTGTAATGATGGTGTTTCAAAAAAATTATGTGGTAGGTTATGGGGATATCTTATTTATATTCCTGGGCCCATTCTACTCCTCTGCTTGTATAATGTTTTTGTTTCAATAGCATCTTGGTATACCCATAGTATTACTTTTTTTATTTTGTAATGCTTGTGTTTTCATAGAACTTTGTACTTTTCCTCAGATATTAACTAACTGCACCATCATCCTAAGTTAACTAACTGCACATGAGATTCGCATCTCATGTGAAGAAAATAATGTTAGTGTGCAACAGAACACACACATATATTTAATATTCGCGAGTTGGATTTAATATTGGAGACATATCACATTCTTGCCAAAAATATGCGACAGATATCAAGCATGCTTGACGCATGCTCATTTTGCAACTTGCCAAAAACATGCAGCAGTTATCAAATTCTCGACTTTAATATACTTAATATTGGTAGAGATGCATTTTAGTTCTAGAAGCATAACACACAATTTTGCTGTAAGTTGTAACATAACACACAAAAATTCATCTTTAAACTGTTTAACATAACACAGACTTTATACATGTCTTCCAAGAAAATTGTTGTGCCACTGTATTTCTCTCCAATACAACCTGAATTAATAGACATTGAATCAATAAGAGTGTAAGCTACAACCCATAAGATTGAATGCCAAATCTTATGACATTGCCTTTGAGCATGACACATGTAGCACCGATTCCATCCCCAGCTAGCCCAAAAATCCAAACATGGTTAAGTGCAGTTTCCTGCAAAAGAGAACACATTGCAAGCATTCCAAGTGAACCTAAGTGTCAGTTTGCAGTGAACCAGAATGAAGACATTTTGCGAGATTTATAGGTATCTATCTAGGGATATAACTACAACTAGCTACTCCAAACCCATAAGAGGCCGCAGAATTCGAGTTGAGGATATGCTATTAATGCCTCTCTGCAGTAAATGAAAATAAATCATAATGATTAATGATTTAAGCTTTACGAGTTCCTGATTCTCGTTTGTGCCGATCATGATCAGCACAAACTCTCCAAAACGCAGCGACGCGTCGGCACTCTGGAAAATTTGTGTCAATACAGTGATTCATGTTGTCCAATACAACTTGAATTAATTCCAATTGAACAAATAAGTGTGATTAGGAGTGCAAGGAAAAAATAGTTAGAACAACAACAACAGTTTAGGCAATTCAACAATGCAAACACTTAAGTGTAAGCCAAATTGTATTTGGCATTCAATCTTCTCAACTTGCTTTTTCTATGTTATGTAAAGAATATTCTAGAATATACATTTATATAACACTAATAGAACTTGCCATGGGCCATGTGCCTTGCCTTGCACGCCATACCTATGCCGAACAACATCAAATTTCAATTGTTGTTTAACCACTTCTTAGTTGCTCAATCTTCAATACTATATCCCTTATACACATGTCAAGTTCCTCACTACTCACCCTTTATGTTTTCACATCAGGCATGATTAAAAATGCCAACAAGAAGAAGGGCAAGCAGATTGAGCCTAACGTAGAAACAAATCCAATTATACCAATTGAAACAATGTTTGAAGACACCAAACCCATCACAAGGGCCACTCCAGAATTCAAATGGGGTGACCTGTACACAGCTATCAGAGATGGAAAAATACCATATGCAAACCTCAAGGAATCAATGGTTTACAAAAACATCAAGAAGTCTTCCCTTCACAAGGCAACAACCCGACCATAGTTGTTTCCTTGCTCAGAGGTGATTCGGTGGATTCTGTCACTTGTAGATACAAACACCAGGATCATTTCAAACGCCAATGGGGAAGGACTCGCCTCCTTTCAACCAGGACAACTTTCAGCCGCATACAAGCTGCCTTCCTTAAAAGTTATGCTTACTGATGATTGGGTAAGGCATGCCAATATAGATAATTTTGGCTGTGCAAAAAAGATGATGGTACCAGAAAAGCAACTAAGACCCAAAGGTTGTGGGCAATATGACAGCCAACACTTAAGGACCCCCTATCGAATCATAGTCCTAATGTTGAACATAATCTTCAGGCTACCAAACGGAAACAACTATAAACTTAGTTGGGTTCCATTGATCTACCATGTTGCCACACATGGTACAGTCTTCAATTGGGCAGATATAATATCAGATAGTATGGCGTCCAACATTGCTATAGCTCAAACCAACCTTTCACAACAGAAAGCAGAATTTTTCATGTCTTCTTACCTCATTGATTGTATATTAGTCAAGAATCCTTTCCCTAAGTTGGGATGTACTTGGCAACGAACTGAGACTCCCCTTCATGTAGCATACCAAATAACTTGATCTCATTGATATCAAGGGTATTGCAAACTACTATGCGAAGAACTAATCATGCCCCTTTATTGGTTGCTCTTCAATAAAGAACCAAATTGTTTGTCAGAAAATGCCTTGGCTGTAATAGGTGAGTACGGAGACTACCAGGCTTCAAATTTGAAGCCTTCAGGGCCCTTCAGAGGCCATTTTACATGTCATAGAAGACCACCTCAAATTTTACCATGCAAAAAAAATTTAATTTCATGGTAAGCCCTTCAATAATTAAATTAACCACTATTGTATAAAATTGCAACAGAAGGGCAACTTCAAATTTCAGGGGTCGATAGTTTTCAGTGGGAAATTGGGAATGTGGATACTAGCTAGGTGACTTGGGAGTGGGACTTGGTACTTGGTTACTCTCCTATCTCCACGTTTTCGATCATCGATGGATCATGGACCATTGGGCTTCTAATAATATCATTGACCCGCTTACGTGGACGGGCTTACAATGTGCAACCCATGGCTTGAACGCTTCTAAATTCTCATGTTAGTGGCGAGGGCTTACATGTTTAACACATTTAATGGCAGCAACAACTTTATTAAACATGGTTGGTGGCTGATACGTGTTGGTGGCAATAGGATTACCAAGTTACCAGTTATCACATACCAATTCATGACTTTTGACTCCGTGAGTTAATTGAGTATTCAATGTATAATATATTATGTTAATGTGCCTCGAATTTGGCTGCCGCTCCCACTCGTGGCCCCTTCCCATGACCCTGTTTTTTCTTTGTTGTATCAATTTAATCCTACCATCTACAGCTCCCAACCTCACACCCTTTGTTTTCTTTGTTGTATCAAGTCAATCCTATGGCTCCTGAGTCCCACCTTGTGTTTTCTTTGTTGTATCAAGTCAATGCTCGAATTCCATGCTTCCATGGATCTGACCATCAATATATAATATTATAGGAATACAAACAAGCTTTTGCTTATACCCCTGATCCACCGTGGTTGAGCTACTTCCAAGTTCCACCTACCCTATCTCCTTCAGTCCTCTAGGAGAGTTTGCAGAGTGAAGCTACCGATGTCAGCCTTCCATAAACATATATAAAGAAATTTGTTTTCTTTGAGGAGCTCGACTTCAAGGCTGATTGGATTGCTGACATCCTATGAATTTATACGTATGTACATCATTTTATCCATTCATGATCCCATCAATTATTTATTTTTATTTTTATTTGATTAAAATTCTATAACTTCAAAGTTCAAACACAATATTATTATTTGATTGAAATTTTGTAACTTCAAACAGGCCTTGAAGGCTTCAAATTTGAATCCTGGACCAAAGAGTGGGTTTGTCACAAATCTTCGTCAGAGGTTGTTCAAAACAACATTTATCGATTCCCAACTGCAACAACAACAACAATTGCTTATTTCTTCATATGTTCTTTGTACACGCATATGATTCCATGTGCTCCTTTCCTTTCCCTATTTTCCATTGTCTCCTGATCAAAGCTCTTGAGAATTTAGCCGCCCTTTAACTTTCCTAAAATGGAGGGGACAAGGAAGACCATTGTTTTCACTCTGAAACCAAGTGCTTCCTTGCGCAGTTGCCACTGGCCACGGTTGCAGCCCTACAAGAAACATGTGTGTCCACTATGCCCCCCAACTTTACTAAAAAGCCTGGGGATTTGGGGAAGTTCCCACTCTGCCAACCTCCATGCATCTAGTTAATGATTCAGATCAAGAATCCAAAATTTCTATCTAAAACTGTATTGCATGATCCATTTTCCCCAGTTGATCAGTCGTCGACTCGACACTTTGGGACACGGTTTAAGATTCTTGGGATTTATTAATATGAAAACCACCGATGCTAGTACACTTACAATCCCAACTAGCTATCGAATTTCAATATGATTGAGAATATGCAACAACATGTGGTGAAGGACAATGCTGAAAGATGGCAATTTTCTTAGAATGCTCAGTGCCCACTCCTGCGTTCGACTGTACGAACTGGGAAAAATTATTTTTGTAATCTTGATTTTTAGAATGAAAGTGCTACTTTACCTTTTGATTTTGTTGCCCTTGTCGGTTGGTCTTGAATAGAACAGGAACTTCAACCATATAACAAGAAATTCAACCATCTATGCATCTCCTCTCTACTTGGTCTGCCTACGTTTTACTTATGCTTCACAACCCATCCTCTACTCTGTCATACCACAAAGTTATTACGTATAAAGAGATCTAGGGGGAGGGCTATAGAGAAGAAGCAACTAGGGTCCTTAAGAAGCTATTGAGAACAAAATATGCTTGGAGTCCGATATTTCTCTTTGCTCAAACCATAACATAGCATACAACATGTAAGGAGCGCTTGAACTTATTATATCCCAAGTACGTGTGGCATTCATAGTGTTGAATGAAAAATTAAAACATATATTGTTGTCTTTGGCATTCAATTTTGCTGTAGGGTACACAATTAGAGTGACAAAGAAACTTGCTACTAGTTTTGAATCTAATCTAACTTCTTTGTTGAAGTGTTCTCTCTGATAGACTTGTGTGAAGGAGGATTATAAATGGCATAGGAAATGCAGATGTTTGATAGAGGTGCATGAAAGTGAATTATGGTCCTCAATTCAACGAAGTAAAAAAAAATTACCATTCATATTCTTTCCCTTCACCATTTTTACTACCTTTCTACATACATCTCTATTGCTCACTAATTTAGCAGCAGATACAGGCTAGACTCAACCTCCAATGTTTTTGGCTTCTGAATCAATTTCTTCCTTTTTTGGCTTACATGATCATTTTTTCCATTGTTAAGTAGGCTAGATTTTATGTAGACTGGAATTTATATTAGTTTGAAGAACCATTGCTAGTGATTTACAAAGATTGAACTTTTCCAAGAATAATCATCATGTTGCTTTTAGAAGAGTTGAAGAACCCAATTCTTCATCGAGCTTGTATTGTTTGAAGCAGCCTAGGAACCCATTTTAAGAGGTATTAAATATTATTATACTGGTTAAAAGTTGGATTGGAATTGGGCTAGCAAGCTAACTGTAGCTGCACTGATGCAAGAAAAAAGATCTATAAAATTACTTATGGCAATTCACTCTTAACATCTGGAAAGTGAATTTTCCGTGTGTCTCCTAAGTTATGTTTCACTAATAAATTCCTCACGTTCAGGAAGATCATGAAAGAGTAAAATAGTATTAAATTTGGCTGTAAGGATGAAAGTTGGATTGGAATGGGGTTAGCAAGTTAACTATATTATTATATTGGTTAAAATTTTAAGAGGCAAGATCAATTTGGGAAACTGCTGAGACGACAAAGGTGGCATAGTGGCTTAGAGACTGAGCCGCTAGATCGGGGAGAAATATGGTTGTGTTATATGACATATATAATGTTCAGTGCTGCCATATCCACTACAAAATAAAGCCTCTTGACTTTACTACTTAAGTAAACAATGAAATTTTGATGTACTAATACATTTTCAAATGAAAAGAATGACTTATTTTTACATGTCAGCATTGAAGGGTTCAATATCTCATAGTTCTTCAAAGTGAAATGGGATCCCACCCTTCAAATTTTTACATGTCAGCATTGAGCAGTCGAAATGCTTTCTCAACTTGATTTCTTGATACCAACAAATTCCATGTTGCCTGACCCATCCCATTCATTTAGGGTTTTCTCTTGCCCTTTTTGCGCAGTAGAGGGTCAATCCTCTTCCTCATTTTTAAGCAGCAGAGAGTAATCTTTTTTCTTCCAGACTCACCTCCTCTGAAATTTGAAGAATCCGAGATTGATGATATTCCATACAATGGGTTGTTGAAATTGTGATTTCAATTTTCAACCATCTATACCATTGTTGAAATTGTGATTTCAATTTTCAACCATTTGTACCATTGATCATATTTATGCGTGGTTGGATTTTCACACATGAAAGTTAATATGCGTCTCCTTGATATTTCCATTAAATACACGGTAGTTGGTATACGGATACATAAATTGTTGATTTTTCCAAGGGAAATATCATTACCAAATAAAAACTACGTAAGTCGTCTAGCTTCATCCAAACTTCATTTTCCTAATAGAATGGTTTAACCTACTAGTATATCATGATAATGTGAGCTATCTATAAACTCTTCATCATGCATGAGCAAAGCTTAAGAGATAAGATTCTTTGGAGAGGGAAATTTCTTTATCAATGTGAGCTATCCAAAATCTCTTCATCATGCACAAGCAAAGCTTAAGAGATAAAATTATTTGGAGAGAGAAATCTCTATATCACATATATGATTTCTTTGATTGAGGTCAATTCATTATTCAAAACACATGAAATCTACCGAAATGATGCATGACCAAAGCCTAAGAGATAAATTAATTTGGAGAGGGAAATATCTATATCACATATATGATTTATTTGGTTGGGGCCCAATTCATTGTGAAAAACATTTGACATCTACCAAAATGATGCATGAGAAAAGCTTAAGAGATAAGATTCTTTGGAGAGGGAAATTTGTATATTACATATATGAACTCTTTGGTTGGGGCCCAATTTTTTATGCAAAACATGTGACATTTACCGAAATGATGCATGAGCAAAGCTTAAGAGATCAAATTCTTTGGAGAGGGAAATCACTATATCACATATATGATTTCTTTGGATGGGACCCAATTCATTATGCAAAGCATGTGAGATATACCAAAATGATGCATGTTCAAAGCTTAAGAGAAAAGATCCTTGGAAGAGGAAAATGTCTATACCACATATATGATTTCTTTGTTTGGGACCCAATTTATTATGCAAAATTTGTGACATCTACTGAAATGATGCATGAACAAATTTTAAGAGATAAAATCCTTTGGGGAGGGAAATATGTATATCACATATATGATTTATTTGGTCGGGGCCCAATTCATTATGCAAAACATGTGACATCTACAAAAATGATGCATGCACAAAGCTTAAGAGATAAGATTATTTGGAGAGAAAAATCTATATATTACATATATGAATTCTTTGGTTTGGGCCCAATTTATTAGGCAAAATATGTGACATCTACTGAAATGATGCATGAGCAAAGCTTAATACATCAGAGTCTTTGGAGAGGGAAATCACTATATCACATATATGATTTCTTTGGTCGGGACCCAATTCATTATACAAAGCATGTGACATCTACCGAAATGAAGGATGACCAAAGCTTAAGATATAAGATCCTTTGGGGAGGCAAATGTCTATATCACATATATGATATCTTTGGTTGGGACCCAATTTATTATGCAAAATTTGTGACATCTACTGAAATGATGCATGAACAAATTTTAAGAGATAAAATCCTTTGGGGAGGAAAATATCTATATCACATATATGATTTATTTGGTCGGATCCCAATTCATTATGCAAAACATGTGACATCTACCTAAATGATGCATGCACAAAGCTTAAGATATAACATTATTTGGAGAGAAAAATCTATATATTACATATATGAATTCTTTGGGTTGGGCCCAATTTATTATGTAAGAGATGTGACATCTACCGAAGTGATGCATGAGAAAAGCTTAAGATATCAGAGTCTTTGGAGAGGGAAATCACTATATCACATATATGATTTCTTTGGTTGGGACCCAATTCATTATACAAAGCATGTGACATCTACCGAAATGATGCATGAGCAAAGCTTAAGAGATAAGATCCTTTGGAGAGGGAAATGTCTATATCACATATATGATATCTTTGGTTGGGACCCAATTTATTATGCAAAATTTGTGACATCTACTGAAATGATGCATGAACAAATTTTAAGAGATAAAATCCTTTGGGGAGGAAAATATCTATATCACATATATGATTTATTTGGTCGGATCCCAATTCATTATGCAAAACATGTGACATCTACCTAAATTATGCATGCACAAAGCTTAAGAGATAAGATTATTTGGAGAGAAAAATCTATATATTACATATATGAATTCTTTGGGTTGGGCCCAATTTATTATGCAAGAGATGTGACATCTACCGAAGTGATGCATGAGAAAAGCTTAAGATATCAGAGTCTTTGGAGAGGTAAATCACTATATCACATATATGATTTCTTTGGTTGGGACCCAATTCATTATACAAAGCATGTAACATCTACCGAAATGATGCATGAGCAAAGCTTAAGAGATAAGATCCTTTGGAGAGGGAAATGTCTATATCACATATATGATATCTTTGCTTGGGACCCAATGTATTATGCAAAATTTGTGACATCTACTGAAATGATGCATGAACAAATTTTAAGAGATAAAATCCATTGGGGAGGGAAATATCTATATCACATATATGATTTATTTGGTCGGGGCCCAATTCATTATGCAAAACATGTGACATCTACCTAAACGATGCATGCACAAAGCTTAAGAGATAAGATTATTTGGAGAGAAAAATATATATATATTACATTTTTGAATTCTTTGGTTTGGTCCCAATTTATTATGCAAAAGATGTGACATCTACCGAAATGATGCATGAGAAAATATTAAGACATCAAAGTCTTTGGAAAGGGAAATCACTATATGACATATATGATTTTTTTTGGTTGGGACCCAATTCATTATACAAAGCATGTGACATCTACCGAAATGATGAATGAGAAAAGCTTAAGAGATAAGATCCTTTGGAGAGGGAAATATCTATATCACATATATGATATCTTTGGTTGGGACCCAATTTAGTATGCAAAATTTGTGACATCCGCTGAAATGATGCATGAACAAATTTTAAGAGATAAAAAACTTTGGGGAGAGAAATATCTATATCACATATATGATTTATTTGGCTGGGGCCCAATTCATTATGCAAAACATGTGACATCTACCTAAATGATGCATGCACAAAGCTTAAGGGATATGATTATTTGGAGAGAAAAATCTATATATTACATATATGAATTCTTTGGTTTGGGCCCAATTTATTATGCAAAAGATGTGACATCTACCGAAATAATGCATGAGCAAAGCTTAAGACATCAGAGTCTTTGGAGAGGGAAATCACTATATCACATATATAATTTCTTTGGTTGGGACCCAATTCATTATACAAAGCATGTGACATCTACCGAAATGATGCATGAGCAAAGCTTACAGATAAGATCCTTTGGAGAGGGAAATGTCTATATCACATATACGATATCTTTGGTTGGGACCCAATTCATTATGCAAAATTTGTGACATCTACTGAAATGATGCATGAACAAATTTTAAGAGATAAAATCCTTTGGGGAGAGAAATATCTATATCACATATATGATTTATTTGTTCGGGGCCCAATTCATTATGCAAAACATGTGACATCTACATAAATGATGCATGCACAAAGCTTAAGAGATAAGATTATCTGGAGAGAAAAATCTATATATTACATATATCAATTCTTGGGCCCAATTTATTATGCAAAAGATGTGACATCTACAGAAATGATGCATGAGCAAAGCTTAAGACATCAGAGTCTTTCGAGAGGGAAATCACTATATCACATATATGATTTCTTTGGTTGGGACCCAACTAATTATACAAAGCATGTGACATCTACCGAAATGATGCATGAGCAAATCTTAAGAGATAAGATTCTTTGGAGAGGGAAATGTCTATATCACGTATATGATATCTTTGGTTGGGACCCAATTTATTATGCAAAATTTGTGACATATACTGAAATGATGCATGGACAAATTTTAAGAGATAAAATCCTTTGGGAAGGGAAATATCTATAACATATATGATTTATTTTGTCAGGGCCCAATTCATTATGAAAAACATGTGACATCTACCTAAATTATGCATGCACAAAGCTTAAGGGATAAGATTATTTGAACAGAAAAATATTGATATTACATATATGAATTCTTTGGTTTGGGCCCAATTTATTATGCAAAATATGTGACATCTACCTAAATGATGCATGAGCAAAGCTTAAGACATCAGAGTCTTACGAGAGGGAAATCACCATATCACATATATGATTTCTTTGGTTGGGGCACAATTCATTATACAAAGCATGTGACATCTACTGAAATGATGCATGAGCAAAGCTTAAGAGATAAGATCCTTTGGAGAGGGAAATGTCTATATAACATATATGATATCTTTGGTTGGGACCCAATTTATTATGCAACATTTGTGACAACTACTGAAATGATGCATGAACAAATTTTAAGAGATAAAATCCTTCGGGGAGGGAAATATCTATATCAAATATATGATTTATTTGGTCGGGGCCCATTTCATTATGAAAAACATGTGACATCTACCTAAATGATGCATGCACAAAGCTTAAGATATAACATTATTTGGAGAGAAAAATCTATATATTACATATATGAATTCCTTGGTTTGCGTCCAATTTATTATGCAAAAGATGTGACATCTACCGAAATGATGCATGAGCAAAGCTTAAGACATCAGAGTCTTTGGAGAGGTAAATCAATATATTACATATATGATTTCTTTGCTTGGGACCCAATTCGTTATACAAAAGCTTGTGACATCTACCGACATGTTGCATGAGCAAATCTTAAGAGATAAGATCCTTTGGAGACGGAAGTGTCTATATCACATATATGATATCTTTGGTTGGGACCCAATTTATTATGCAAAATTTGTGACATCTACTGAAATGATGCATGAACAAATTTTAAGAGATAAAATCCTTTGGGGAGGGAAATATCTATATCACATATGTGATTTATTTGGTCGGGGCCAAATTCATTATGAAAAGCATGTGACATCTACCTAAATGATGCATGCACAAAGCTTAAGAGATAAGATTATTTGGAGAGAAAAATCTATATATTACATATATGAATTCTTTGGTTTGGGCCTAATTTATTATGCAAAAGATGTGACATCTACCGAAATGATGCATGAGGAAATCTTAAGACATCAAAGTCTTCGGAGAAAGAAATCACTATATCACATATATAATTTCTTTGGTTGGGACCCAATTCATTATACAAAGCATGTGACATCTACCAAAATGATGCATGAGAAAAGCTTAAGAGATAAGATCCTTTGGAGAGGGAAATGTCTATTTCACATTAATGATATCTTTGGTTGGGACCCAATTTATTATGCAAAATTTGTGACATCTACTGAAATGATGCATGAAAAAATTTTAAGAGATAAAATTCTTTGGGGACTGAAATATATATATCACATATATGATTTATTTGGTGGGGGGCCAATTCATTATGCAAAACATGTGACATCTACCAAAATGATGCATGCACAAAGCTTAAGAGATAAGATTATTTGGAGAGAAAAATCTATATATTACATATATGAATTCTTTGGTTTGGGCCCAATTTATTAGGCAAAAGATGTGACATCTACCGAAATGATGCATGAGCAAAGATTAAGACATCAAAGTCTTTGGAGAGGGAAATCACTATATCACATATATGATTTCTTTGGTTGGGACCCAATTCATTATACAAATCATGTGACATCTACCAAAATGATGCATGATCAAAGCTTAAGATATAAGATCCTTTAGAGAGGGAAATGCCTGGATCACATATATGATATCTTTGGTTGGGACCCAATTTATTATGCAAAATTTGTGACATCTACTGAAATGATGCATGACCAAATGTTAAGAGATAAAATCCTTTGGGGAGGGAAAAATCTATATCATATATATGATTTATTTGGTTGGGGCCAATTCATTATGCAAAACATGTGACATATACCTAAATGATGCATGCAAAAATCCTAAGAGATAAGATTATTTGGAGAGAAAAATCTATATATTACAGATATGAATTCTTTGGTTTGGGCCCAATTTATTATGCAAAAGATGTGACATATACCTAAATGATGCAGGAGAAAATATTAAGACATCTTTTCTAATATATTTTGAAAATATATATTATAATAATTATTATCCTAACCTTTTAACTCATCATAACTATAGTGACTTATGAATGCTTTTCTTAAAACTTTTCAAACATAAAAATAAAATTGTACAAAAAACTAAGCGAGTTTTTACCATTTTAAATTTCCATATCATGCAAAACATGTGACATCTACCTAAATGATGCATGTAGAAAGCTTAAGAGATAAGATTATTTGGAGAGAAAAATCTATATATTACATATGAATTCTTTGGTTTGGGCCCAATTTATTATGCAAAAGATGTTACATCTACCGAAATGATGCATGAGCAAAGCTTAAGACATTAAAGTCTTCAGAGAAAGAAATCACTATATCACATATATGATTTCTTTGGTTGGGACCCAATTCATTATACAAAGCATGTGACATCTACCGAAATGATGCATGAGAAAAGCTTAAGAGATAAGATCCTTTGGAGAGGGAAATGTCTATATCACATCAATGATATCTTTGGTTGGGACCCAATTTACTATGCAAAATTGGTGACATCTACTGAAATGATGCATGGAAATATTTTAAGAGATAAAATTCTTTGGGGAGTGAAATATCTATATCACATATATGATTTATTTGGTGGGGGCCCAATTAATTATGCAAAACATGTGACATCTACCTAAATGATGCATGCACAAAGCTTAAGAGATGAGATTATTTGGAGAGAAAAATCTATATATTACATATATGAATTCTTTGGTTTGGGCCCAACTTATTAGGAAAAAGATGTGACATCTACCGAAATGATGCATGAGAAAAGCTTAAGAGATAAGATCCTTTGGAGAGGGAAATGCCTATATCACATATATGATATCTTTTGTTGGCACCCAATTTATTATGCAAAATTTGTGACATCTACTGAAATGATGCATGAACAAATGTTAAGAGATAAAATCCTTTGGGGAAGGAAATATCTATATCACATATATGCTTTATTTGGTTGGGGCCCAATTCATTATGCAAACCATGTGACATCTACCTAAATGATGCATGCACAAAGCTTAAGAGATCAGATTATTTGGAGAGAAAAATCTATATATTACAGATATGAATTCTTTGGTTTGGGCCTAATTTATTATGCAAAAGATGTGACATCTACCGAAATTATGCATGAGCAAAGCTTAAAGCATCTTTTCTAACATATTTTTTAAATATTTATTATAATATTGATTTTCCTAACCTTTTAACTCATCATAACTATAGTGACTTATGAATGCTTTTCTTAAAACGTTTCAAACATAAAAATAAAATTCTAAAAAAAAACTATGCGACTTTTTACCATTTTAAATTTCCATATCATGCAAAAAATGTGACATCTACCTAAATGATGCATGCACAAAGCTTAAGAGATAAGATTAATTGGAGAGAAAAATCTATATATTACATATATGAATTCTTTGGTTTGGGCCCAATTTATTATGCAAAAGATGTGCCATATACCGAAATGATGCACGAGCAAAGCTTAAGACATCGTAGTCTTTTGAGAGGGAAATCACTATATCACATATATGATTTCTTTGGTTGGGACCCAACCCATTATAAAAAGCATGTGACATCTACCGACATGATGCATGAGCAAAGCTTAAGAGATAAGATCCTTTGGAGAGGGAAATGTCTATATCACATATATGATATCTTTGGTTGGGACCCAATTTATTATCCAAAATTTGTGACATCTACTGAAATGATTCATGAACAAATGTTAAGAGATAAAATCTTTCGGGGAAGGAAATATCTATATCACATATATGCTTTATTTGGTTGGGGCCCAATTCATTATGCAAAACATGTGACATCTACCTAAATGATGCATGCACAAAGATTAAGAGATCAGATTATTTGGAGAGAAAAAATCTATATATTACAGAAATGAATTCTTTGGTTTGGGCCCAATTTATTATGCAAACGATGTGACATCTACCGAAATTATGCATGAGCAAAGCTTAAGACATCTTTTCTAACATATTTTTAAAATGTTTATTATAATATTGATTTTCCTAACCTTTTAACTCATCATAACTATAGTGACTTATGGTGACTTATGAATGCTTTTCTTAAAACTTTTCAAACATAAAAATAAAATTCTAAAAAAAACTAAGCGACTTTTTACCATTTTAAGTTTCCATATCATGCAAAACATGTGACATCTACCTAAATGATGCATGCATAGAGCTTAAGAGATAATATTATTTGGAGAGAAAAATGTATATATTACATATATGAATTCTTTGGTTTGGGCCCAATTTATTATGCAAAAGATGTGACATATACCGAAATGATGCATGAGCAAAGTTTAAGACATTAGAGTCTTTGGAGAGGGAAATCACCATATCACATATATGATTTCTTTGGTTGGGACCCAATCAATTATACATAGCATGTGACATCTACCGAAATGATGCATGAGCAAACCTTAAGAGATAAGATCCTTTGCAGAGTCTATATCACATATATGATATCTTTGGTTGGGACCCAATTTATTATGCAAAATTTGTGACATCTATTGAAATGATGCATGAACAAATTTTAAGAGATAAAATCCTTTGGGGAGGGAAATATCTATATCACATATATGATTTATTTTTTCGGGCCCCAATTCATTCTGCAAAACATGTGACATCTACCTAAATGATGCATGCACAAAGCTTAAGAGATAAGATTATTTGGAGAGAAAAATATATATATTACATAAATGAATTCTTTGGTTTGGGACCAATTTATTATGCAAAAGATATGACATCTACCGAAATGATGCATGAACAAAGCTTAAGACATCAGAGTATTTGGAGAGGGAAATCACTATATCACGTATATGATTTCTTTGGTTGGGACCCAATTCATTATACAAAGCATGTGACATCTACTGAAATGATGCATGAGCAAAGCTTAAGAGATAAGATCCTTTGGAGAGGGAAATGTCTATATCACATTAATGATATCTTTGGTTGGGACCCCAATTTATTATGCAAAATTTGTGACATCTACTAAAACGATGCATGAACAAATTTTAAGAGATAAAACTCTTTGGGGAGTGAAATATCTATATCACATATATTATTTATTTGGTGGGGGTCCAATTCATTATTCAAAACATTTGACATCTACCTAAATGATGCATGCACAAAGCTTAAGAGATAGGATTATTTGGAGAGGAAAACTATATAAATTACATATATGAATTCTTTGGTTTGGGCCCAATTTATTATGCAAAAGATGTGACATCTACCGAAATGATGCATGAGCAAAGATTAAGACATCAGAGTCTTTGGAGAGGGAAATCACTATATCACATATATGATTTCTTTGGTTGGGACCCAATTCATTATACCAAGCATGTGACATCTACCGAAATGACGCATGAGCACAGCTTAAGAGATAAGATCCTTTGGAGAGGGAAATGTTTATATCACACATATGATATCTTTGGTTGGGACCCAATTTATTATGCAAAATTTGTGACATCTACTGAAATGATGCGCATGAACAAATTTTAAGAGATAAAATCCTTTTGGGAGGGAAATATATATATCACATATATGATTTATTTGGTCGGGTCCCAATTCATTATGCAAAACATGTGACATCTACCTAAATGATGCATGCACAAAGCTTAAGAGATAAGATTATTTGGAGAGAAAAATGTATATACTACATATATGAATTCTTCGGTTTGGGCCCAATTTATTATGCAAAAGATGTGACATCTGCCGAAATGATGCATGAGCAAAGCTTCAGACATCAGTTTCTTTGGAGAGGGATATCACTATATCACATAAATGATTTCTTTTGTTGGGACCCAATTCATTATACAAATCATGTGACATCTACCGAAATGATGCATGAGCAAAGCTTAAGAGATAAGATCCTTTGGAGAGGGTGTGTTTTGAAAAATAATAAAGATCAAAGAAATGGACTACTTTCTTAATGTATTGACAAACTATAAAATATTTGTAAAAATAAAATTAGTTGCTTTGAGATAAAAGAAAATGACATTGGTTTACTTTTCAAAGGAATTTGGTACTGCATTTTTGTTGACCTAGCATAAGTGAGAAGTGTGTTTTGAGAAATATTTAAATGTGAGGTTTCATTTCTCGAACCCTAACTTGTGATTTTTGATGTTACATGGCTATGGTTGGGTAGTGGTCTTGACCATCCACATGGTTCTTCTTCCCCTTTCTAAATGCCATTGTTTTGCGGCATTCAAATGTTTCTATCTCGAACGCTTGCGGTTGATTTCTTGCTCTAGCGGCCCCCTCTCTGGGGGGCATGCAACGTCTAGATATTGTTTCAGTTGGTCAGGTTGAGGAACTTTCCGGATCGATGGAAGACATTAGGGAAAAGGTTACATAGAAGGATAACTTGGTGATATCCCCACACAATGACGTTAAACTTTGTGGTTCGAAGGATCAGTTGTGAAAGAAGTTGAAGACTTACAAGGCCAGTGGGATTTTACATAAGTTTTGTGGTTGGTGAAGATATTACCCTATATAGGGTTGGGATTTTCGCCAGCAGGGAAGTGGTCGGTCGGTTAGAATTTTCCCACGTTAACCGCATGGAGCTGTTGGAATGGATTGCGGCAAATTGGCAGAAATATTTTGATTTCACTCCTCACATCAGTTTGCTAGCAAATGGGTGGTGGTTCTTCATATTCCCTAAAGTTGAGGATGTCCCTAAATTCCTCAGTAGGGTTTGGATTATTAAAGATGGCTCCTTAAATTTTAAGCGGTGGCATGTTTGTTTTGAACTTGAATGAAAAAGGATGGTTTGAGAAATATTTGGTTACTTTTTCATGGGTTTATGATTGAGTTATGGATGGAGAACATTATGATTGCGCTTTCCAACAGCTTGAGTCATTTCATCCGTCTTGATAAGAAAGTGTTGCATGGTGTTGACAAAAAATTTGCGAAGATTATGGTGGAAATCGACATTTCCAAGGGTTTGCCGACAGACTTGGAAATTAATTGGGGTTCTGGAGTGATTAGGAAATGAATTGATTATCTGCATATTCCTTTTCGGTGCCATTTCTTCCATGGTATGGGGCACCTTAAGGAAAAATGTCCTTATCTATTGGAAGGTTTTAAAGATGAATCGTCAGATGCAGAATCGATGCGGGGAAGAAGTTCTATGGCTTCCTTCTCTGGAAGACCATGAAAATATGTTGTATATTGGGGGCTCTCATTAGGACGATTTGAATTCTTTCGATCCCAAAGGTATGCAAAATTATGATTCCCCCACTCTCTATGAAGCTG